>OZ035957.1:27441012-27954327 GCA_964034955.1 Orchesella flavescens
GTTTAAATTTTAACAATTGAGTGACAAAAAATTAGCATAATGAGATGCGCAAGTAACGAGTGCTACTTATACGTTAGTTTTTTTTAGAAATGACATTTAAAAATTTGTTTCTGCAACTCTCAATTTCTGTACATGATCTAATATTGAAAGCGAGGTTGCGATCGCAATGGTTGAAAAATATGGGGATGCGGATGTTGTTCAGATTTATTTTTACTTTAGACGAACACAAAACCTTATAAGATTCGCATTAGATTAATGAGGAGTTTTCTAATAATCTCAAAAATAAATTCTGCACCAAATTCCAAAATACAGATACATAAATAACATGTTCTGCTTCTGCTAAGTAAGCAATGCAATGTTATGTTATGATATTATCCGTTTCAGCACAAAATATGGAGAATGCAAATCTTTCAAAGGAAAAGTCTGTAGTCGGATGGGGAAAGCAAAACATCAAAACAAGCACATCAGTCTTTCTTTGAGTAATTTTATGAGCGGAGCAAAACCTTTTGTGACAACCGAAGGATTAATAATTTGCTTTTTAGGAGGAGTGAAGTGACAAGATTTAAATGACAAAACCGTCTATAGTGTCTGTATTTTATTGAAGGGCGTACTTATTTAATAATTAGGTTGTCATAGTTTAACGTAAGCTACAATTTAATAAATATAATAAAAAAGCAAGTCAATATAAAAATGAAAGCTAGAAAGCAGTTTTATCAGTCATTTGGTGGACAAACCAGTTGTTGTTTACGATTATTAACCAAAATGGCATTAAGGTCCCTTCTGCTAATTGCCCTAGCCCCAGCTCTTGCATTAAACGAAGATTGGTTAGAAAGCAATCAAGTCATTAAATATGATCTAAAAGAACCAGCGAAATTGATAACTGCCGAGGAGACGAACCAGCAACTTCTTGGTAACCGAACTTTCGAGTTTACTGACTTAACAAGTAAAGAGGTGGACGTGGACAACAGCAGAACCTACGCAGAGGATCGTCAACATACCCAAGTAGACTACAAATATCCTGATCATCCGAATCAGAAAGAGATGGTTGTGAATCTTCTTTCAAACTTGCAAAGTGAACGTTTGGAAAAACACGTTCGAAAGTTGAGCTCATTCCACAGTCGCAACGCCCGAGAATATTTTGGAGAATCAGAAGCAGAAGGATGGATACTCCGAGAAATTAAGGGAAGGCTCATTGGTTACAAAGCAAGTTCCCACTCAATTCGATTTGTTGGTGACTCCCGTCAGAGAAATGCAGCTAATCCCTTTTACTCCCCGTATAAACAACAAAACATCATAGTGAAACTGGTTGGACATGACTTGACTTTGAAAGAGGAGCTTGTCATTCTCGGAACCTATTATGATACCATCATTGGCAGAAACCCGAGAGAATGGGCTATGTACGCAAAAGAGAAATCACCTGGAGCAGATGACAATGCGAGTGGTTGTGCCGTTCTTCTTGAGGTACTGCGGCTTTTTGTCGAATCAGGAATCAAATTGAAACACACGGTCGAGCTCCATTTTTACACTGCTAAAGAAACGGGAATGCAGGGATCTGAGGATGTTGTTGCAAAATATGAAGAGGAGAAACTGAAGGTCAAAGGAATGTTAAATTTGGATAGGGTTGGGCATGGGAGCAGTATCACTGTTATTGACAGAAATTCTGGGCCGAGAGAGACAAATGAAGCACTCACCGCTTTTGTGAAGATGTTGGTTAAGAAATACGCTGAGGATGTTGCCACAAAGGAAATTGATTGTGGAATAGGATGCTTCTCAGATCAATATTCTTGGCACAAAAAGGGATATCCAGTGGCATATATCGTTGAGTCAGAGCTAACTGTAAGTTTTTAATTTTGGGAGAGTAAAAATTGTTTTGTAGAAAATATTTTCATTTCCTTTTTTGTGTGGTTTCTCCCAGCCTTACTACCATACCAAGGAGGATACCATTGAGACTATCAACTTCAAGCTGGTCAACGAATTCACAAAAGTGGCTATGGCTTTCCTTATCGAGTTGGGGGATCCCATTCCATCAGCTTCAGCTGCCAAGCTAGGATTGGAGAGGATGAAGATGGAGATTGTGTTAATGTATTCTGGGCTACTTTATTTTTTTTGGATGTAAGCAATCATTAATAAAGCATTGAAGCAGCCAACTTACTGAAAATAATAAATTTATGATGATGTGTTCACCAAATACCCTAAATTATTTTTTCTGGGGGTAATATTTGACTAGAATTTGTGTAAGACTGTAAGTAATAGATCGATCAATTGTTTGTTGCACAGTATTTACTTAATACGAATGATAAAACTCTACTAGAAATTTTCTGTAATATGTGGTGAAAGCAACAAATCTCTTTAATATCTTTATAAGTGGATCAAATCACACCCTTGCCTTGTGAGACGATATAAATGAAGGATCAATAGCTAGCTAAAACTCGCACCGGGTTTATACCATTGAAGCGAAGTCTAACGATACTCAGAATTGGCATTAAGCATTATTTAATGGCTCTTATACGAAACAGTGTATTAATTTGCATCCTTCAAAGTAAAAACATTTCCACGAAGAATTTACACTTAATATATAATCGGAGGTATTTGTACTAAAATTTCTATTGTAATATCAACTCGGTATCACAGCTGGGATTGCTTTCAACCAATTATAAAACCAAATAGAAGAAACATATAGGGAAACGTGTCCTTTCTTCGTATATTCTCGGCACAAATTGGAATATCAAGTATTAATTTTGTGAAGACTAAAGGGCAAGAGTAATACCTTATCAGACAGACACTGGATGCGGCTAGAACAAAGTCTAAAATGTTTGGTTTCCGTAGTTACACTGTAGCAACAATTTTCAAAAATATTTTTTATGAAACTCAATATAAATCAAAACAAACCCATTCCGGAGCCCTATCAGTCAGGCAAAGGGGTAGTTTTAGATAATCCGTAGAGCAGGCAGAAACCAAAATGGCATTTAAGGGCATTCTTATAATTTCCGTTGCAATATCCCTTGGATCAACTGAGAAAGGAAAGCGTCTCATCAAGTATGATCTAAACGAGCCAGCTAAATGGATGACTGTGGAGGAGATGAATCAACTTTTGGTTGACAATCCTGATGGATTTATTGACTTAACAAGGGAAGGAGTGGACATCACCATGACTGACGTCGTAGGTCGGCAACATGTAGATTATAAGTATCCAGCTCAGCCGAGCCAACAAGAGAGAGTTTCTAAGGTACTCTCCGACTTGCAAAAGGATAATTTGGAAGCCCACGTCCGAAAGCTGAGCTCCTTCCACAGTCGCAACCCCAAATATTATTTTGGAGAATCAGAAGCGGAAGGATGGCTAATCAGTGAAATCAAAAGAACGCTCATTGACTACAAAGGAGGACGCCACTCAATCTCTATAAAATTCATTGGTGACCATAATCAAGAGCGATACAAGCAAAAAAACATAATATTGAAACTACAGGGACATGACCCCAATTGGTTGAATGAGCTTGTCATTCTTGGCGCCCATTACGATAGCTTCAACAGCGGCAACCAAACCCCAAGTGCAAAATGCCCTGGAGCGGATTCTAGCGCAGATGGCTGTGCCGTTCTTTTAGAGACACTTCGACTTCTTGTCAAATCCGGAATCATGTTAAAGCACACGGTTGAGTTCCACTTTTACACCGCCAGAGAGATGGGAAGAATAGGATCTCAGGAAGTGGTTGCAAAATACAAAGAGGAGAAACGGAAGGTCAAGGGAATGCTCAATTTTGATAGGATTGGATATGGTAATACGATGGCGGTTGCTGACAGAAATTCTGGGATAAGGGAGACAAATGGACCACTCACTGCATTTGTTAAGACATTAGTTAAGGAATACACCGAGGGGGTTCCGATAACTGACACTATTTGCTATACATCTTGCCTCTCTGATCAAATTTCTTGGCATTTTTGGGGATATCCAGCGGCATATATCCTTGAAATAAAGTCACCGGTATGTTTTTATTTTAAGGATATTTATAAATGTATGAGAAAACGTCTGAGATTATTTATCTTCTAATTTGATTGTATCCCCAGGGCTTCCATCATACTGTGGATGATACCATTGACAAAATCAACTTTACGCTAGTCAACGAATTTGCAAAAGTGGCTGTGGCTTTCGTTATCGAGTTGGGGAAGCCTATTGATCCTACTCCACCAGCACCAGCTTCAGCTTCCAAGCCAGGATTAAAGCGGATGAAGGTGGAGGTCCTTTTCATGTGCTTTGGGGGCTTTATTTATTGCACGTTAGCAATAATACTTAATGAATTGATTCATTCAGTCTAATTACAAAAATTAATGTTAAATTGATGGTCTCATGCTCAAACATCAAATCAATATAAGTTTTTAATGTAGTATTAATAATAAATACAGTATTAAAGCGTATCTTTATGGTATTTGTTGCGTTATGGATAAGTTTTTCTCACACACAACTAAAGGTAGTTAGATTTTACAGTTAGTATTTCTTGAGGTTAACTTCGTTTGTTATTTTAATTCACATAACTTTTAAACGGTTCGGTTGATTTAACTGGGAAAAGTTCTAGGTAAGCTCTTTAAAGGAAAGAGTTTTCTTCATAGTTTCCAACAGGAATTTCCATATCAAATGATTAATACTTTGGAGAAGAATGAAGGGTATCAAGGTATATCCTCAGGCCCACGCCAATGCTTTGACTCATGTCGTATAATAAAAATGATGTTCTGTTGCTGTAGTTTCATATTAGCAACAACGTTTTTTTTAAAAATGCAAGCAAATACAAAAAAATAAAACCTAATCCTCATCAGTCTTATCTACCACTCGTCGTACGGCAAACGACTAGTTTTCTAAAATCGGTGGAGCAGAAACCAAAATGGCATTTAAGTGCATTCTTCTAATTTCCGTTGTAATATCCATAGGATCAACCGAGGATGGCAACTTAACAATGGAAGAGGTGGACACCACCATGATTACAGACGTCGTAGGTCGGCAACATGTAGACTACAAGTATCCAGATGGTCCGAACCAGAAAGAGACAGTTTTAAAGCTATTCTCCGACTTGAAAAAGGATCAATTGGAAGCCTACGTCCGAAAGCTGAGTTCATTCCACAGTCGTAACGCCATACATTATTTTGGAGAATCAGAAGCGGAAGGATGGCTGATCAGTGAAATCAAAAGAACGCTCATTGATTACAAAGGAGGAGTTCACTCAATCTCAATCCAATTCGTTGGTGACTCTCACAAGTTAACTGCTTATTACCAGCAGCTATACAAACAACAAAACATCATATTGAACCTGCAGGGACATGACTCTACTTTGAAGGAAGAGCTCATCATTCTCGGCGCCCATTACGACACCTTCAGTGATGAGACCACGGACCCAGCCGGGAAATTTCCTGGAGCGGATGATAATGCAAGCGGCTGTGCCGTTCTGCTGGAGGCACTGCGACTTCTTGTCAAATCTGGAATCCTGTTGAATCACACGGTCGAGTTCCATTTTTACACCGCCAAAGAGATTGGAAGAAAAGGATCTGATGACGTTGCTACAAAATACGAAAAGGAGAAAGTGAAAGTCAAAGGAATGCTCAATTTTGATAGGGCTGGCTATGGTAATAAAATCGCTTTTGTGGACGTCAATCAGGATGGGTCGAGGAATACAAATGGACCACTCACGGCATTTGTGAAGACATTACTTAAGGAGTACACCGAGGCGGTCCAGATAGAGGACGCGAATTGTAGAAAATTTTGCCGAGCCGATCATGATCGTTGGCACAAGATGGGATATCCAGCGGCATATATTCTTGAAGCGCCGGAATCAGTATGTTTTGAAATTTTGGGAGATTTATAAATATTAAAGAAAATGTCGTAATAGATTATTTATCTTATAATTTTGTTATATTTCCAGCCGCACATTCATACTGAGATGGATACCATTGAAACTGTCAACTTTAATCTGGTTAAGGAATTCACAAAAGTGGCTGTGGCTTTCGTTATCGAGTTGGGGGAGCCAGCTATTATTCCACCAGCTTCAGCTGCCAAGCCAAGATTGGAGAGGATGAAGATGGAGATTATGTTTATGTGGTTTGGACTCCTATATTTTTTAATTGATGAATTGCCTCTTTCAGACAAATTATAAATAGTAAATGGATGATAACATGATCACAAACCACAACAGATTTCTAATCAAATAAACAGTTAAAATAAAATACAAGCAGACATAATTTATTTGTGATGACTAGTTGATTAGTTTGTTTATTATTTTGGGATGCATGTATGTTTTTACTACAAGCTTTTTATTCTAAATTGACACTGAAATCTCGTTCAATGTTTTTATCCTTTTAAATTTATTTTTATTTCATCTTGTTGGTTGTGACTTGCTCATTCAAAAAATCAGTTCATTGGCTCATCCACAATATCCCAAAAATCCGTAATTTTCCAGAAACTCCGGATAAAAGCACTTCTCAAAATGAAAGTCAAAGTGAAAAGTGCCGGTGACAAATTCCAATAATCAATTATACCATTTATGGCTGTGGAAATGAAGAACAAATCCGTCCAAAAGAGAGCTGTATCCTCACTCCATTGTTGGAAATCAGCATGGCTGTCATTTTCCTCTTCCTTAACAACCCCAAAAAAATCCTTGACTAACTTTCAGAGCATTCAATTTTATAATATTTTTATTGCTGAAAGATACTTACGTTTGGTGGAGGTCCACTCTTTAAAAACTCAAATGAAAAGAGTCCAATCTCAATGATCAATATCATGTTCAAAGGAGCAAAGAGTCGGGTGGAGAAAATTACGGTGAAAAATATAATGCAATAGAGAATAAAAATCTTGAGTTTGGCAAGCAAATCCAGTCCCCCGATTGAGAAATAACGATACAGAATTAGAAGGTTGCAGACATCACTTATAATCACGGATTTTGCAGCAGTGAGATACAAAAGGAGAAAAGAAAATGAAACAATCAGGTAATTCAGTGTCTCCATCATTTATCAAGTTACCCCCAGGTAAAAAACCAAGGGTAGTAAGCTTACTGAAGAGCAAAGTTCCCGACTCCAACTAAATCCTCCATCTTCTCTACCAAAAAGTGTTGTGTGGATTAAACTCAAGAATCACGTGTTTTTTTTCTTTTGCACAAGGACAAAGTAAAATTCTTGCATCTCTGACGTGTCTGCCGAAACATTTCGGGTCAAGCCGATTCTTTTTTTAAAGTGAAAAAATAATATAAATGAAACAGCTTTTTATGACGACGATGGAATAAAGTCAAATTTGTTTGTAAGGCTTGAAAAAAATTCTGCACATACTATTGCATAAAATGCTGTAGATAGTTTTAAAAAAAATATACTTGCTTTATATGCATGACATCAGTTCAGAAAGTTTTTTTTTGTAATTGGCAAGTTAAAGGAATAGCCTTATTATTGCTTTGCTTATTATTTTCGATCGTTTTGTCAACTTTTTCTCCTTTTAAAAATGGCCTAGTTATTACAACATGTGTGCATTCAAATTACATGTTGCTTCAATTCATTGCACTTTCGTTAAACTTTTTCTAACAACTACAAACGAATGGTTTACTTGATAAAAGTTTGAAGCACAAAATTATACGGTTGCCCCAAAAGCAATGACAAATGATGCTTGTAATTTTTTTTTACAAATTCCAATGTTCCACATGTACGCCTAATTCCATTGCATTGATTGCTGGTTTCATATTAAATCCGACCAACTTTATAAAATGACAAAACAAAACTTTCGGCTTGTATAATTCAGAAACTATTATACAAAAATTGCGTTTTTTATTGCTAGAATAACATTTTGGAAAGTAAGATAATAGTTTCCTAATAATTTCCTAATGTAAAAGAGGTTCCTGTAGTAATTTGCAATAAAATAGAAGGGTATGATAGCAAGGAATAGATGTTTACGAAGTGTAGTGGTTTTTGCGAGTTCATGAAAGTGCACCTCTTAGTTATTGTTTATTGATTGGCAGGTTGATTGAGTTTATGTGAGGTGATAAAAGCGAAAACAAAATTAGGTTGAATTTTAGCGAGAGTGCAAGGGCATGCATTAAAGCTTTTATGCTCGTTATCCTACCCATTATGGTTTTATATTTTTCCATGTTTCGGCCTACGACGTTTTTATAAAAAAAAATTATCAGCTACAAAAACACTTTGCTGCTCCATTCCTCAGATTCACTATGTTTATTGATGTCTGAAGTTGTCAAACTGTAATCAAATTGCTATTACTTTTTTTTTAAATTCGTGAGTGATAATAAGTAGCGGGAAATCTGGTTGATCATAATTCTTCGTAAAAGCCATTCTTTCAAAGCATAAATCTCTCCGTGCAATACTTGAAGTGCCCCTCATCCAGTCACAAACATGTTTGTTTACAACATAAGACCTCTATTCCATAAATAGATACTTACAAAATACTTTATTTAAAATTTATATGGGAAGAAATAAGCATTTATTTTAGTCTATAATTCATTTACTACGAAATCCATTGAAAATTCTAGAATGAATGTCAATTAAACAAATCTTGTTTACTGGAAAAACAAATTTATTTTAGCTCAGTTCTGCTTCTTGCTTGTTCTAGTCTTGAGCCTGCCTTGCTTTCACCTTTCCCGATGGGAATTAGATTCAAGGGTTCTTCAGTAAAACGCTTAAAGGTGATCTCCAAATTATGGTGAGAGTTTAGAGTAGTACCAAAAGGAAGAAGCTACATAAGCTGGTGAAAAGATAATGGATTTTCCAAGAAAGATATCTTATATAAATATAGGTCTAAATCAGCTCGTGAAAGCTGTGTTTTCGCTATTTGGAGGCTTTTATAATCTGGAATCAATGCCTTCTAAAAGTGAAGTAGTTAGAATGAGAATGTGAAGCGAAAACAGAAGCCTTAATTTTAAACTTTGACATACATACTTTATGGGCTTTAGTATCTATCCATTCAATTTGCGTATTCAATATGCGTATTTCCATTCAATTTTGGTTAAACATTTTTGTTAGCATATTGAGCATTATATTTTTAGAAACGTGTGTGACAAGATTAAATATTTGAAAATGTTTACCTAGCGTTCCGTTGGACCCTAGATTTTAACCATTCCTATTATGTAACAAAACCAAAGTTGTGTAAGAAACTCGCAAAGTTTTACACGCGTCCACCCCATTTGCTTTACGTCTGTGAAGTAGTATAATGTTTATAGAATAACTCTCATACCGATATTTCTACATATATATATAATGTTTATGTAACATATGTTTCTTAATGTTATGTGAAAAATATGTTTGGTTTTGATTACTTTACAATTTACGTCTGATTCTGAAATTTTTCATAGTAAGAGTGCAAGCGAAACCTAAATAAATTCAAAGAATACAAGCTTGCCCGATGCTTTCTGGAATGTCAAATATCAACCTTCAACTCTGGAATAAAGAACTGAACTGATTTGCTTCAATTCCACACATAATCCTGTTGAAATTCTAATTGATGCAATTTATTTGCTGAAGCATTAAAATTACCCAATCGAAACTTTCAAATATATTAGCTTCAACTGCAGCTATTCAAGCTAACGTATATATTTGTTGTTTTAAATACGTTTGGAGTCATTTTCGAAAGTACCTGAATTTCCATTTTTATATAATGTTGAGTGTCATTGACGTGACGAATGCAGATTTTTTGTCAGTGATAATGGCTTAATTTACATCCCAGCCAGCCGGCGACATAAACTTCCCTGGCTGTGGCGACAGTGGCTACTCGTGGCATTTAATTTTTGTGGTTTGGTATAATATATGCAGCATCTTGCATAAATACATACACATATCTTCACAATCTGCTAGCGTCAAAAGGAAGGCTTGGGCTTTGTGCATGTTTTTCTACCTTTTTATGCAAGAACGAGACGATGATGATGACGATGATGATGATGGTAATACTATATGGTTCTTTGCATGATGCACGGTATTAAAACGAGCATAACTTGAACAACTTCATCCACTTTTTCTCAACCTCTCAGCTGGAGAGGTTGTAACATTCTCAACTTTCCGATTTGACATTGACGCTGACAAGCTACGATTGGGGAGTATGGATTTAGACATTTATAAACTGACTTATTTTGACCTACGAGGAATTGCGGAGCCTATACGCTTCATTTTCAAATATGCCAACGTTCCCTTTGAGGATCATAGGGTTATTCCGGACACTTGGAAGGAGGTTAAGTCTAGTAAGCACCCAAACCTCATATAAAATATTTTGTTTACAAGTCAAATTTTTTAAAATTAAATTTAATGATTAATTGCTGCAATTTTTTTGAAGCTTTCAAATGGAATCAGCTCCCCATCTTGGAGTATAACGGGAAGATTCTCACACAATCAGTGGGAATCAGCCGGTTCCTCGCTTCAAAATTTGATTTGAAACCACCCCTTCCATTAGGTAATGGAGATGATGAAGAACAATTTGCATGGGCTGAAGCAAAATGTGATGAAATTGTGGGAGCTATCAACGATTTGCGATTGCGTAAGGAAGTTTATAAAATCATGTATAATTTTTTTTTCAACAAGTATTCAACAAAAAAGTCAATATTTTTTTTGGTTTGCAGAAATAAAATCTTTTGTCCTCTCAAAAATTGGGGTAGGCACAAAGGAAGATGGGGAGCTGATGAAAAACACCTTATTAACCACATCTGTTCCTCGGTTTCTCAAAAATTTAACAGAAATTTTAACGCAACTCCGCCAAGATGGACTTTATTCCAAAGGGAATTTCATTTTTGGGGAGAAGCCAGTCTGGGCTGATTTTTGGCTGGCGCATTTTACCGACCAGTGGACAGAGGTTTTTGAGGAGCCTAATTTTCTGGACAAGTATGAGCTTCTGAAGAAGCAACAGGAGGATGTGTACAACCTCCCCAGAGTGGCTGAGTGGATAAAAGAGAGACCAAATTCATTCATTTGAATTTGAAAATGATGGCTTGGGAAGGCTTGAATTGAACCATAACAGTTTTGAATAGGAAAAAATGTTGATCAGATTTCGATTTGAGAGACGAATAAAAAAGTAATCCAAAATGATCTTTATGACCTTCTTCATCATTATTTATTTATTTATTACCGGAAAAGAATTGCATAATCCAATGAAACATTTTGGTTGCGAAACACAATCACTTAAATAATTATAATATTTACTTATCGGATTTCCATATCTAATTTTTATATAACATCCAGACGCCACAGCGTACCATGTATTCATGTGGAGTCAAAATAAGAATTAAGTTTAGGATTAAATTAAAGATCCTTTAAATTTAAAGACAATAAAATGTTTTAACTCAATTCGATCCAACTCGTGGGGTTTCATACAGGTCTGGTTCTGGTCGTTTCAATTTAATTGTAAAAATGATGCCACCACCAACCACCACCACTGTCATTGTGACTCGAAAGTTAAAATATTAAAAAGTCATGGATTTTTGTTTATAAAACAATCGCAAAATAAATTTTAAAATTCAAATTTTTCTTCTTCTAAAATTTGCAGTGTATTTCTTAAGAGCCGATGCCAGTATGATAAGGAAACAACATGTAGAAATGGGAAAGAAGGAACAATAGCAAAAAGCAGTTGTGAATGTGGTTATTCAAAGCGTGAACACAACTGGTTGTATTAACTCAACGACTTATCCAGTAGAAAAGTTTGGTGATGGAGCATCATCATCATCATCATTTTTGAAATCATTCTCCAACTCTTTAAATAACAAGGAAAAACTACAATAACTCAAGTTCTCAGAATTCTAGCTAACTTTTAACGACAATTTTGACGTAAGAAAACATGCGAAATAAACTATATAAATAACTTTGATTATGATTGTTTAAAATGATTGATTAAATCAAATTTTTAGCGTGAGAAATTGTACTCGCGTAATTTCATAGCTGCACGCAATATATTTTATACTTGCATAATACATATATCTTTCTTCCTTGAAAACTTGTAAAAAAGTGCTGATTTTTTTACATTATTGGCAGTAAATGGATAGGTTTATTGGACTGATCAAATTAAATTAGTAAACTACAACTCTTCCATCATCAAAATTTAAGTTGGTCCCATATTCTCCACCTATTTGAAAGGGCAACAGGATCCCTCATCATTTCAATCCCGTTTACAAGGCCAACATCCAAAGCAACTGGGTTCCGCATGTTTTCAACAGGCTGCCAAATATTAAAAAGTTGTCCCTCAGAGTTTCTATATAATGGTATGCTATAAAAATTTAACAAAAAACATCATAATATTATTTTAAATTTTTTAGACAAAATTTAGCTCAACTTTTACGCTGTAATAAATACCCATAATTAGCAAAGTTGACTAGCATGTTGATCAACCTTCTCGAAGCTTTATCAACTGGACTTCCAGGTTGATGAACTGGTACAAGTCTTGAGTTGTTAAAGAGCATCAAAAAGTCTGCCTATGAAACCAAGCAAAAAATTGTTTATCACCAAAAAATTTCATAATTTTTTATCAAGTTTTTTTTTTAATTTCCATTTTACCGCATGTGTTGCTTCTCCCCTATTAGAAGTGGTTATTCTTGTAATCGGACTCAGAATCGGTGCCAAACTAAGTACATACGCGTAAGAAGGAGCAATTTTATAATGTAACTCAATAGCTTTCCACATTGGTGCCGTGTAAAGAGCATCCGTCACCATATCACAAAATTGCCACCATTCCTTCCTCCGCATTAAATTTGGGGTGGTTGGCTTGTTGTAGTAAACTTGATTAACAATTTCCAAATTTTTTCTTCCTTCTGCTTCCGAAACACTTTGATTTCCAGCCGTTCCCAACATTTTAAAAACTTTTGGGAATAAATTGTTATACACTGCTGGTCTTGAAAAAACGGGAGCAACAACACCTCTCGCTAACGTAAGAAATCCACAAGATTCCCTCGTCGTTCTTGTTATGATAACAGGAATAGCTGGCACTTCTCCCCTTTTATAAGCCTCCTCAGGAGTTTTGGAAAGGAATGCTGCTGATGAACCTCGTTCTAAAGTAGGACCAAACATTTGTGGTGGCATGTCTCTCCCATCTCGCATCGGTAATTTTGACATTAAAATATGGGGTTCAATTTGCCTCAAACATTCTATCATTTTTCTCGAATTTCCTCCACCAGCTGTAGATTTAGGGCAGCCTGCTGCTTGAGCAAGTTTATCCGAAGCTTTTCGAACCCTGCTCCCCGTATCCAAATAATGATACATTGCCGTTCCACTTTGAGCTATTATTCCTGCCAGTAAATTTCTTGAGGGGTGGTTCACAAAGAGCATCATGTGAGCATCAGTTCCACCACTTGATAACCCCCCAAGAATTATTTTATTTGGGTCACCCCCAAAGTTTTGGATATTTTGATGAACCCACTGAATTGCTAGACCTTGGTCGCGTAACCCATAATTTCCAGGGCTGTGCTCATCTCCCGTGCTCAAAAAACCGAAAATTCCATAACGAATGTTGATTGGGATGAGAATCACGTCCTCCTTCAAAAAATACTTGGGACCGTAAAAACGACTTCGTCCGTAAGAATGGATTCCTGCTGGAGACCAAATTATGACGGGGAGCAACGGCTCTGATGATGATGATGATGATGATCCGTTCTTTCTTTTACGAGAAGAGGGAAGCCGAGGTGTATAAATATCAAGGTAAAGACAGTCTTCTTTCCCGGATATTCTCCCCAACATTACTGAGCTTCTTTGGATGCAAAATGGACTGGGAAAAGTTCCGTCCCAAGTGCCAGCCCAAGGCTTTCGTGGAACTGGAGAGGAAAACCGGTTTTTTCCAGAGGTGGGCTGCCCATAAGGAATCCCGGTAAAAGCAAAGATTTCACGGGACTCCGTGACCTTCATTTTGAACCCGCGCACGGGACCAAGAGCTGTGTAGGCGATTGGGCCATGTACTTGTTGCCTAGGATGAAAAGGATTTCGAGGAAGGTTCCTTTGGTTATCCGGATTTAAAAATATGAATGGAGGTTTGGGTCCTCCTTCACATTCAAACCAGGTACAAACCAAGTTAAAAATAAAGTATGGAACTGAAAATAACATTTTTTATAAATATTAAGAGAACACAACAATGGCTTATTCAACAGTCAGTTGAAGAATAGAAATGAAGAAGAAAAATAGAACGATAGTTTTTTGCCTGAAATGCCAACAAATGTCAGTCATAATGGACCATTCGCAGCAAATCATTTATGCATGATGATATGATGGGTTTTCCATGATATTTTGAGCATTTTTTACCTTGAAAATAGGCACCAGGGCAATTGAACTTTTGAATGTGATAAAAATTATGTGATTCTCACATTATTATTGTTATTACAAACGTCTCGAAATGGATTGAAATTGAAAGTACGAGAGCTTCAGATTACGAAACGCTTATGCTTCACGTCAACGCCGACAAATGATCAGCACGGAATAATTTATATTGTCTGTGTCAATAGGAAGCCAAGTAATAAGTTTAGTTTGAATGGGAATTTTTACATGCGTGCTCGTCAAAAATTTTCACACGAACCCTAAATCTAAACAAATTACTACAGTGACGCTCTGGTCTGGCCAACTATCCGAATAATACCTAAAAAAATTCTATTCGATAATCCTTTGCTTGCTTATAAATCATGCATATGCAAAACATCAGCCGAAATTCAATTTTTTTCTAAAAAAATCACGTCATGATGGAAATGATTTAGAAACCTTATTATGCATATGGCAAATTCCAACGCAATGAAATACTTAATTAGCTAATTGTTTCGTATGTGATGTGATGTGATGTCTGATTATGAAAGGAAAACGATTGTCTGAGTAGGAAATAAACTCTCACTACTGCACCAGAAAATGGGACTTGCAGATGATGACAGAAATATTACCATGCATCACTCTGCTTCTCACTTGCAGAAGTGGAATGTTATTTCTTTGAAACGAAACAAAGGTTGACGTTGACATAAAGTAACAAGCGAGGCAAAATCGCAAATATAGAATATAGACGCACTTGAAATGGCATCCCAAACATGATAATTTTGACTTGTTTGACATTAATCAGTTCATCCACTTCAACCCCAACAATAAAACTGCAAGCATGCAAATTTGAGCTGAAGATAATATAATATTATTCAGGAGCAAGGCAGTAAAATGATGATTTCCTTTTCGGATGCGGTTGAGCGATGACAGACGAAGCCAAGGGTTTGTTTCCCTCTTGTCATAAAATTAGAGAGTGACAACGACAACATAAACAAACAGCGTAGCATTTACACCATCATATCACAAGTAAAACCGACAAAAAATCTTTGACATTTGAAAGTCAAAGTTAAAAATAATATAATATGCAGTTTCAAGAGGGAAAATGCATTCTTCATAAATTTTTACTGCCACTGTTCTCAAGAATACAACAAAACTCTCTCTTACCGAAAGATACTCATGAATGACGTGTTTCGTTTTCAATCAAACATGCAAATTGATCTACTCGTTTCTCATCTCAAAAACTACAGTGGTAGTGGTAATAAGCATAGAGTTTCATTCTGATTCATCATATCATCATCACTCCCTCAGTTTTATTGCTTGGGTGGATACCTAAATCTCATAAAATCTCTGCAGTAAAAAAGAAACGTGACCTGATCCAAACCAAACACCTGCTTCTGGTTTTTGTGAGTAATTAAAATACAAACGAAAATAGGTATTTCACTTGTTCCGGTGATTGAAATACGCACAATTTTACGAGATTCGCAAGTGGGTTACTGTTCCTTCCCATACCACCATATATGCTATTCATTGCTAGCTAGCATGGATTTCTAATTGTTTTCCCTTTTCCTTTTGTTTGTGTAAAAAGGGACAGTGTTCTCATTCAGTAGTGAGCAGTTGGTTCTCACGCTTCGTCACGGCCACATTGACCAGTTTTAATGGGAACCTCTTAAAAAATGAACACCTTTAAAGGACGACCGAGTGTAGCATTCTCAGCCAAGATCCTTCTAGTTCTTTTAATTGCTCCCGTATTCCCCCAGAAATCATCAGCATCTGTTCCCACTTCTAGAATAAAGTCAAAGCCCTTTTATTACACGCACTGGAAAGGTAGCAGCATCAATTAATAAATAAATATTTAAAAATATTGTATTCATTTAAAAAAAATAATAAAAACTCTTTCTAATTTTTGAAAAGGTTATACTCCTCCACCACCTGTGCAAACAGGACGAGTAGTTCCAACATCATCTCAGGATGGGGTCGTGATGCTCCAGCCATTAAATCATCATGGCTATTATCATCATCAAAACCAACAAATAGCTCTTCCACCACCACCTCAGCCACCTCCAAGACAATTTGTCCCTTTTAAATTCAAACCTATGACCCAAAAACAAGGAGTAATGCTACCCCAAAAATGTGAAGGACGAAAGAACCTCCTAAATGATATTGGAATCATCAGCCTCATCACAGCCATAGCATCCTCTACCTTTGGAATGTACACAATTATTTTCAATTCTATTACTTCCAATAACATCGGCATAGTTTCTGGCGTTCTCAGCCTCGTTCTCTGGCTTCCTTCCACGCTCATAACCTTTTTCAATTTGAGTGGAACTTTTATTTACAACTTGAGTAATTGGCTGAATGGAGCCAGTTTCTTCAACGCACTTTTCGGCTTGGTTGGCGTTTGGTACGGGACATGGGATGTGATAACAAGTGTTCTTGGGGAAACAGTGGGACTCACCAGTTTAGCTTTGAGTATCATCGCCACCTTCCCAGATTTTCTGGATGAGCTAATTGAGGTGGCGTACACGGTGGGGAATAAGAGACGGCTAGAGTTTTACGTGGAAAATTATGGGTGTAGAGTACCCGGCTTGTTTACCGTGATGGGGAGACATTTATATGATATTTTGGATAGGCTTCTGGTCAATTCAACGAAACAGGTGGCTGCTGCTGTGCAAAAAACTTTTTAGTAGAAACAAAAAAAACATTATTTATTTTAAAGTAGCAATTTAAATGTATTTCTATATTTCATCATTGCATATTTTTATCACAATAAAATATGTTATAACTTTATATTACCTTGTGTCTTGTGTTGAAATGTACAAACACAAGCCATGACCCTTGATCTATATGAAATGTTATTGGATGTAAACAAGGAAGCTTTAAATAAATTCACTATAAGAAATATAATATGTTATTACACATGCATTTAAATAATATTATGTTGAGGAAAAATTAATGTCCTCGTTTTGTCATTTCATCAGTCAAGATCGGTCACTTGTTTGAGTTTATGGCATGATGATGATATGATGAGATGAAGACGATCACCACGTCATGTCACGTCACATCGCACGATCACAACAAATCCCAGAGCAAGTATAAAATATAATGTAATGTAAAGTTAAAAACTGGATTTAGTTGGGTAAAATCAGAATCACATAGTATCATAATGTACACAAAAACATTTTCCATTTGAAACACATTGTGAGTGAGCATCAAAGATCATCAACTCACAAGAAAAATACGATGGAAGAAGAGTAAGAGTAGGATAAATACGAGTTCGACTTTTCTTTACATAATATTATGTAAAGGAAAACCAGACGGAATATATCATATTTGCTCAGGTTCTCTTCATGGATATTTTTTGTGCAGCTGCATTACATTGCTGCTTTGCTTGAATAAGCACAAATCTTCACTTCACCATATCATATGCAGCAATGTATCACGTTCTTGTTTTGCTACCAAAAGATTTTTTTCCCAACTTAAAGTAAATATGACCTGGAATGATAATGGAATGAGAAAATGAGATGCAACTTGTTTTTAAAGACTATTTTCATTCCGTTCCTGACGTGACAACTAGAATGTTATTATTATTATTATTAATTCCACATAAAACAGTTTCAATTTATTCATAAAGTTATTTCAATATGAATTCTCCCGTTGCCCCCATCCTCATCCCGACTCCAAGCTGTTCTGTTGAAGACGATGGAAAGTGTAGGTTTCGACCTTGTTTCAAAAGGAGACATGCCGTTATTCTTATTGCTACATTGGAAATGGTATTTATTTTGAGTCACAGAAAAAAATCGAATTATTTTTGCAAATTAGAATTTCTGTCTAGTAATTCTACACAAGTTGATTTGATTATTTTTCAGTTGGGATCTTTGGCCGGCATGTGCGTTTATGGATATGCAGCATATGTTCAGCCCTTGATGAACTATCTCGTTCCAATCCCCCAGGATTTGTGTAATGCTAAGGATATCGTGAGAGGGGTCATGTTCGTCTTCATTCTTCTCTGCAGTTTGGAGTTCTTTTTGGCTGTTTATTTGTTGGAGGCAGCTCGACAAGTAAGAATTGAATGAGAGGAAAAAATCATCATCTCAATAAGCAATTCTACGACTTCTACCAAGAATTAATTGAATTTTTACCTTGTTTTGTAGGCTCAGATCAACCGACTACGCTTCTGGCTTTGTGCTATGCTCACCTATCTTGCTTTGATATCTGTGGTCATCATCGGGATGGAATTTGGAGGGATTCGCTCGCCTACCATGAATGCTGCTGCGTTTATCAATATTTTTGTGAGGTTTATGGAGATCTTGATTGTTTATGTTTATGTGGAACAAGAGACTATGAAAATGAGGAGGTTGATGAAGAATACGGGAAGACTGATGGAATCTAGTATGACGATTGGGAGTGAGGTGGAAGCTGATGTTTCTACGCAGACTTCTGGGAATCACATTGAGGTTGTTGTTCCAGCAGAGCATCAGCAGAACGCTGAAACTCCTAGGCTCTGGAGACGAGCATAGACCTGATTGCCAATAATATTATGGCTTGGCTCAATTACTTTCATAACAAAGTATATAGTTATTACTCTCTCATAAATATGACTGAAAAAATTTAGTTGTTTTGAATAGAATAGGATAAATATTAATATTTACTTTCATACTTCCTAAGATATATTAATAAATCACTTTTATTTTGCTTTCCACACATATTTTGTGTATAAAAAAGGAAATACCATATTTCTTCCAAACTTGGCCGTATCACTTTTACCGTTTTATCATGTGGGCGGCCTCAAAATAATGTATGAAATCATTTCATAAAAAGCAACTTGTAATTATTTATTAGAAGGAATAAAGGGGACCCGGGCTAAGATTGTCGATTAAAGGCTAGGCAATTATTTGAATAGTTACGGTTTTTTGTAAGAAATAATGTACAAACCAAGAAAAAACGACGACACTTATTCCCATTGCATATTAATATGTTTTTATTGAAGCCAGAGATAAAAAACAATTGATTTCTTGCTCTGCCAACAAATTTAATTTGCCAACCTAATTCTCCGTCCATCTTGTTCACCTCCAAGAAATTTTTTCACATCGGTTTATTCCATATTTAAAGACCAGGATTCTCCTGAAATCTCCACCATTCGCACTCCCATTCTTGACCAGATCACAGGTTCAGCAGGACAGCAACACTATTGCTCTTGAAACGGTTGGAGAACTCTGCGAAACTCCGCCAACAACATCCACATCATCATCAACTTTTGGAGCGCTTGTCAGCACACCACCACCACCACAGCCTCCGGTAGTTGACGAAGAGAAACTAAAGTCGGCCATAGCCTCCGCTTTATTTTGGCATACTCACTCGCTTAACAAGCACCTATCTTCTTCATCAACATCTCCCTTCAATTTCTCAAGTGGACGTTGGTTTTGGGTAGTCATCATGTGTAAAATTGCAGTATTGGCTTTGGCCCTTGTACTCATCCTCACTTTCGTTTTGAGTGGGGAAAAAGGAGCGGTGGAGGCTTCAGGAGGGTATCGCAAGCCACCATTTAATGGGAGCATATTTGGGAAGCGAACTTCAGGTACGAATTTTTAATATTTTTGTAAACCGGGTGCCAAAAACATTCATAATTTTAAACTTTTTTTTGTAATAGTTGTTGGAAGCGACGGCGGAAACTTCCCAACTGTTCCCTCCGGCTCGGGAGGCGGTAGCCGGGCGTATTACAACAATTTTTGCGAAATGGCTTGGGAAACGTGCTTTGCCCCGTATTTGAGCGAAGGCTCCAGATGAATTCCCTTTTAGAGGAAAATTTCATCAGGAAAAAAATGTTAAATCTTTAAAGTTTAGCTTGATAGTAGTAGTAAAAGCTAGGCAAAAGTTTATTGGAGTTTTAAAAATCGTGTGTGTGTGATTCGACAAAAGAAAATGATGTAGAAGATTGAGAGTAGTAGATATTTCGAATTCGCATAACTGTTTGATGTGTATTACATAATAATACAATGTATTTATATTAATGTATTATTGGATCCTTAAATGAATTAAACTGAATATATATGGTCTTGTGCAAATATATTAATTTGGATTTTTTTCTCTCGTAAGTTAAATGTTGTGTTTCATCTTGTGAGCCCAAACGGTGAGAATGCAGTAGACAATTATCCACCCAAAAGTAGATGCGAATCCAGGCCAAACATTTTTGTGGCCAAGGGTCCATCCCCGACTCAGCACTGAGCGTATTGTTTCACACGCCAAGGTACAGGGAAGAAAATAAGAAAAGGTTCGAAGTACCTTATCCATTCCTTCAACGGGCCAGCAAATTCCTACAAAACATTCGGGAAATTTTTTAAGGAAAAAGTCTAGGAAATTAACCAAAGTTAATAAAGGTTTATTCGCTATTACCTGCAAGCATTAAATTTGGAAAGAAGAGTCCCATTGCCAACATCACAGCTTCAAATTCCCCCTTACATAAAATCCCCATGAAAAATCCCAAAACCATCCCACTCACACCAACCAATACTGTTAGGATCAGGGCGAGTGCCAAGTTCCCAACTACTGCCAAGTTAAAAATGTAAATGAGAATCAGGAACGATATCGTCGTCTGTACCAACATGATTCCCACTTGAATGAAAAAATATCCCCAAATAAATTCCATAGTTCCAATTCCAGCAACCAAAGCTCGATCCAAGGTTCCTCCCTTTTTCTCTTGAATATAGGTGACGGCACTGGCGCACAATGGGAAAAAGAAAAGGAGTGCAAGAAGGATACTTGGTGCGAGAAAGTCATTAAAACTCATGTCATCTTTTCCATAAATTGGTGGTCCAAATTCGAAAGGTAAGTCTGCCGAGAATTGTGTCAATAAATTTGCAATAAGGTTCCGTTTGCAAACATACCTCAGTTGCTTCATTGATTCAAGATACCCGTCAAAAAATAGTCGCTTCAAGTTGGCGCTTACTGCTTTACTGGTCATGTCCAAAGTGAAAGTTATTTTGGAACCGGGTTTCACATCCTTTTCATACCCACCACATTGTCCATCCCCGCCCCCTATTTTGCATTCTACGTTGAGAGTGTAGTTGTACGGGAAATTGAAGTAGCCATAGGTATAACCTCCTTGAACTCGGTGTAAAGCATCTTGTTCAGTCAGAGCCCGTTCATACATAAAATTTTCTTCGGGAAGCATGGCTAAAATGAAGCAGCTCAAGGAACCATTCTCCCCTACTCTTGTTAAAGGACAAGAACCCAGGTGTGTTTGTCTCCAGGATTCTGACTCAAAATCACATGGTTCCCCGTTAATAACACCCAAAAGGATATCTTTTGGATCTGATCCAATAGCCAAAGAAATTAGAATCATTTGGGCAGCCGGTAAGACGAAAAGAAATACCAGAAATCTTGAAAGTATTAAATTTAAAATTAACGACAAGGACAATTTATAATTTTTCATGTATTTTGTGATGTCAATGTACCCCACGTTTCTCCACAGCACTATAAAGTTCTTTATCAAAAGAGCCGTCGTCTTCATAACAAATGTTGAGCACAAAGAATTATCCGGATCATCTCCTAAAGTAAGTGGTTTGGAGACGGGTTCCTCCTCCACAATAAAAATATCTGGCTTTGTGTCCACACGTTTTACAGCTTTCATGTAGCGCACAAGAATCGCGTTTTTATCCCCCATTATAGATAGTACTCCTTTGTCATTACCAGCAATTGATTCTTTTTCATTTGTTGCATCAAGTCGGCTAATCGCAAGAACAATTTCTTCCAGTGAACTCATCCCGTATGCTTGAAGAAGCACTTTTGGGGAATCTTCCTCAAGAAGACGACCATTTCTCATAATTCCAATCTGAATTAGAAACAAATAATAATGTTTAAAATTTCTATAAAAATCTTCTGATTTTTTTTTAAATTGACTTACATAATGGGATTGCTTTGCTTCCTCAATATAATGTGTTGTAATGATGACCGTGGTTCTCTTCGTTTCTACAATTTTTACAAGGTATTTCCAAATGCATTCACGAAGAAGGGGATCCACGCCAACTGTCTAAAAATATATTTTTAAAAAAATTCATAAATTGATTAAGAAAATGACTGCAATTTTTCTGGAAATTTACGGGCTCGTCCAAAATAAGTAGTTCGGGTCCATGAATTAATGCAATCGCCAGTGAAACTCGACGCTTTTGCCCACCGCTCAATGCATCAATTTTTCGGATTGGTTTAGGCAAATCCAGTAATTCAATAAAGAATGTTATTGCTTTCCCAACTTGTTCCCTGCTCATTCCATACACTCTCCCGTAAAAACTAAATGCTTCCATTATGGTTAGCTCGCTGTAGAGTGCTAATTCCTGTGGCATGTATCCCACTCTTTGGCCTGGCACTCCGCTTTCCTTTGTCCCCGGTTTGTGACCATATATAAGGATTTCCCCCTTATCCAACTTATCTAATCCGATGCAGCAACTTAACAGGGTACTTTTTCCACACCCGCTGCTTCCCAATAAACTGTATCTAAAACATAGGGAAACAATTTCAATTTTTTTTAAAAAAGAATTCTACTTTTCTTTTGTGTTCTTAAAAAACAATTGTATTTTTTCCTGGAAAAACTTACATGCATCCGGTTGGAACACTCATACTCAAATTATTGAGAACTGGACTTCCCTTTTGATAGCTTTTGTGAGCATTTCTCACCGAAACAGCAAAAACCTTTGAAGGAAGACGATCATTTCTTGAGTCTCCGCTGTTAGGAGCAGGAAGAATTGCGTTGTTCATAGTTCTTTCGGTTCTTGTTCAAAACTGGAACAATTTTTTTTCCTACCCAACCAGACAGAACCACACACGTAGATAAAAAGCTGCTCGTAATCCTACCAAATAATGTATGCATAACTGTGCCAATTTTTTATGGGGGAAAATAAAGAAAAATATTTTTTGACAGTTGAGTAAGAAACCAACTCAGGAAAAAGAAATATAAATATGTGGAATGTTATTTTTATAGAGACAACGTCAAAAGATCTGAATAATTTTTTAATGATGAAATTCCATTTTGTGGAAAATTTCTTTTAACATAAAATTTGGCAAATATTGCCAAAAACTTCCAACTAACCTTTTATTACTTTTTTTACTACTACTTCAGACATTTTATCATGTTATTTTTATCGTATCACATTTTGTGCTTAATTCTATGCACCACGACGGTCAAAACCCAGTAGATCACTGTCCAAGCCAAAGTGGATAGGAATCCTGGCCAAACGTCCCTATGCGTTATGCCCCATCCACGACTCACTATCGAGCGCATAGACTCACAGGCCCAGGTACAAGGGAGAAAGTAGGAAATGTATTGGAGTGCCTTTACCATTCCTTCCGGTGGCCAAATTACACCTTAAAATAAATATCAGAATCAGCACCAAAACAATAAAAAAATCAATTAAATTAATTTTTAATTAAAGGAATTTTTACCAGCAAGCAACACATTGGGAAAGAATGTGCCCATGGCCAACAACACAGCTTGGAATTCATCTGAGCAGAAAACGGCAATAAGAAATCCAGCCGACATTCCACTAATTCCTACCAAGACGGTTAGAAGCAAAGCTAGAACAACGCTTCCAACAATTTCCAAGTTGAAAACGAGGCTCAGAATCATAAAAGAAATTCCAGTTTGCCCCAACAATATCACGACTTGGATGAGAAGGTAGCCACCCATGAATTCTGTGGTTCCAATTCCCGCAACTAGGGCTCTGTCCAACGTTCCACTTTTCTTTTCGGCTATGTACGTAATCCCGCTGGAGCACAGAGGAAAGAAGAAGAGAAGGGCGAGGAGGACGCTTGGTGCAAGAAAGTCCTTAAAACTCACATCATCTTTCCCATAAATTGGTCGGTGAAAGTGGTAGGGAAGATCTGAGGCATACTCGTATAGCAGTGTGGCAATTATTGAGGAATTACAGTTTTCCTTAACATTCACCATAGTTTTTGTATAGGATTCCACAAACATTCGCTTCATCGTTTGACCTATGGGTTTGCTAGACATGTCCAGTGAATAATTGATTTTTGAGCCGGCTTTTACTTCAAGTAGATCCCCACAATCTGCATTGATACCCCCGATGACGCGGCATTCAACGTTGTGAGTAAAGTTTGCCGGGAATTGGATGTAGCCGTAGGTGAACCCGTTTTCAACCCGAGAATATGCTTCAGCCTCACTGTTCTCTTTTATCTGGATGGAGAAATTTTTTTAAAAATTGAAATTCTCGCAATTTTTCAGAACTCAGAATTTTTTATGACTTTTATATTGTTACCTACCAACTTAAACGTTTCCTTTGGAAGTGCCGCCAAATAGAAACAGCTCAATGATTCAACTCCCCCTTGTGCTTTTGTGAGGGGACAATCATTCAAGATTTCGCGCCACCCGTTTCCTTCAAAGTCACAGGCTTCTGCGTTCACAACTCCCACCTGCAACTCTTTTGGATCGGAACCGATTGCAAGGGAAATTAGTACCATTTGGAGGGCAGGTATGAAAAATATGAAGGCAAGAAATCTGTAAAAAAATATAATTTTTTTAAATTGAATTTTAGATTGAGTAAAAATTAATTTGCACTGTTCAACTTTGAGCTTACCCAAAATTTCTCATCATGACGATGAAGTTTTTTATAAGCACAGCAGCCGCCTTTTGAAAAAAGGAGGTTTGTTGGTCCACAGGAAAATCTTGACGGTTACGATTTAATGATAAAGTTCTTTGTGATCTATCTGGTGAATTGTTATTTTCCATTTCATTTCCTTTGTATTCACTTTCAAATACGTTTTTCCCAAGGCTGGGTAATCAACGAAAAATGGCAACCAGATTAAGGATTAAAGATTAGTTTGAGTTTGGAAATCTAATCTGATTATTGATTAATTACTGAATTTCAAAGAAAAAACTAATCTGATTATTGATTAATTGATTAATTACAAACAGTAAATTAAAGATTATTGATTAATTAATCAGATTAACTAATCAACCCTTTGATTAATTGACATGTTTACCCTAATCGAATGGCAGTTGATGATATACAGATTTTTATGGATTAAAGTTTAATTTTTTATAACAATGACAATTCAATTATAAATTACAGTTTTTAAAGGGGTCGTAAAGTTGGAGCTGGGTGTAAATTTTTCTATAATTGTCTAATTACAACTCAAACACTTTGCGTCAACTTCACCGTTAATTTAAAAAAAACACTCCATCGAGTTTCAACGGAACAGATTGGCGTGTTTCAGTTTTACTAATTAATTTTTTTTACTTCAAATTCCTCAAATTTAAAACTATATCGATTCCTATCGGTTGCGTTAGCATACCTATGGAATTTCACACTGTCTACATGCATGCAGAAAATCCCGTCTCTCAATAAGCCATGTTAAAAGATATGTACTTGTGAATTGCATGAATTAGTTGTGGTGAAAATGACATTTTGGTATTTAACAAACCAAATTCCTCAAAATTTTAATCAACTGTCAGATTAGTTAATCAGATTAGATTTCTCGATAAGAAATAAGGCTGTTGATTAAAGATTAAATCATTTTTTCTACCTGCGTTGATTACTTGATTATTGATTAATTAATAATATTTTTTACTTTCAGATTAATGATTAAAGATTAAACTAATCAATAATCTGATTAACAGATTAGATTAACTAATCAATTGATTACCCAGCCTTGGTTTTTCCTCTTTTTTGCTGAATTCACTGCGACTGTATTTACTTCCTTTTCTTCTTGAAGCTCCCCATTTTTTCTTTTCTTTTCTTCAAGATCCATTCTACAAAGAGAAAGCACAATATCTTCCAAAAGTGTGACGTCATACTCGTCCAGTAACAATTGTGGAGATTTTTCCTCTAAAAGTCTTCCATGCCGCATGATTCCAATCTACATAGATGAAGTTGTAAAAAATACACGTTAAACATATGTTCGTATTTCTTTTGTCGAGGTTTCTTGTAAAAAATATTAGTACCAAATTTGACTGTCTAGCTTCTTCAATATAATGCGTGGTTATGATAACTGTGGTCCCATCAGTGTTAACCAGTTTTACTAAATAATTCCAAATATTTTCACGCAATAACGGATCAACTCCAACAGTCTACAAAAATAATACAAATTAATAACGCTCTTTATTTTAACTAAATTTTTGTTTAATTTTTTTACCGGCTCGTCCAAAATTAAAAGTTGAGGACAGTGGATAAGGGCAATCGCAAAAGAAACTCTTCTTTTTTGTCCGCCGCTTTTTAAATCCCAATCCCAATCAAATTGAAATTAATTTGTTATTTTGCAAGAAAATTTTGAGTTTTTTAAAAAAAAAACATTTACCTTAAAGTTCCTATCCTTCTAGTTGCCTCTGGCAAATCCAAAAACTGAATTAGAAACTTTGTACTTTCTTCAACCTGCTCTGAACTCATCCCATAAATCCTCCCATAGAAATTAAAAGCTTCCTTGATTTTCAGTTCACCATAAAGTGAGAGATCCTGTGGCATATAGCCAACTCTCCGCCCAGGCACACCGCTTTCCCTTGTTCCTGGTTTGTAACCATACATCAATATTTCTCCTCTATTCAAGTTCCCAATTCCAACGCAACATGCGAGTAAAGTGCTCTTTCCACAACCACTGCTTCCCAACAAACTGTATCTGCAAAATTATTTTGAAAGAATTGCGGTTCGGTTAACAAAAATATTGAGAAACTAAAAATGATAAAATCAGATTTTTTCACTTCATTTTTTTACATGCATCCAGTTGGAACACTCATGTTCAAGTTATCCAACACGGGAATCCCCTTCTGATAGTTTTTATATGCTCCTCTCACAGAAACTGCGAGAGGCTTCCTAGAAAGATTATTCGAGGCTTCCATAGCTGCCTCTGAAGACGGTGAAATAGGAATGATAGCGTTCATCTCGACATCCACCGTCGTGGAAGTTGATGGGCTTGGACTAGCTTCAAATGCCGGATTATCAAAACTTTCAAGGTAAGCAACACAACTGTTTGATAAGATAAGATCCTGTTTAGCAAAAAATAATATTGAATGCAAAAATGTTACAAAATTTTAGATAAACTTACTTGTCCAGTCCCAAAAAGCTTGTTTCCTTCATCCTCGTTTGTGTTGGGTTTTGTTGTTGTTGTTGTACAAATAAACTAACTATGTTGTACGTATCACAATAAAAACGGCCGGAATATCTAATTCCCTAAAGTAAGTGCACCTTTCATTTCACAAGCTCGTTAGTTTACTTTAGCAGACCATCCTTGTATTGTATTGCTCCCATATAATTTATTTGGTAGTTGAAATAACCTTTAATTGCTCAACACTGAAGAATTTACGAGCCCGTGCTAGAACCCATAAATTCCGGCACTCTTAACGGCTCCCAAACTCCCATAAAACTGATGAAGAATGAAGCTAAAGAAATGTTTGCACGGTAGCGAGTTATTCTTTTGTTTTTCTCCTTTTCTTTGGAACTCTACGTAGCTTGGTAAAAAGGAATATTGATTTTCAGTTCGGTTTGAAGGACACTGAGCTGAGCTCAACGGAAAAAAAGCAAGTGGGCCAGCTAGCTATACTTTTTGTCCACGTGGACAAATGGAAGGTTGAGCTGAGTACATGGAAAAGGAATGTAGCATATACCTGAGGAATAATACCACATATAATTTTAATAAGAATGAGTATCATTCCCTGGTGATTTGAGATTATGACAGGTTTTGACTTTTGGATTTTGTGTCACGAAACCAGGGTGGAGAAGACGTATAACTTGTAATTAAAAGTGGATTTACTCCATAGAAAATAGCTAGCTTGGAGAGAAATATTTTGGGGATTGATTAAAATAATTTACATGGTTTCACACAGGAAGAATGACAAAAGGCAACTTGTGGTAATATGTAGTTTAAATCAACTGGTATTGCTCATCAATTTTATGGTGAGGAAGCACGACGACGGCTCGCTTACGTATTGATTTATGTGTGTATGTAGGTTTGAGCGAATCTGTAAATTCCACGAATTACATATGTGGCAAAGACCTTGGGTTTGGCATAAAATTATAGTAATTGCTTAACGTGACGCCTATTAATTCGGATGAGGCAATGAAGAGGAAAACGTGTGTAGACGATTCGGGCATTTTTTAGCAAGCAATAAAAGCGTGTCTACGAAATGAGTGTGACTCAATTATGACTAATTGCTTAAAAAGTCATTACGTAATTAGTTATTGAAGAAATTATGATTTTACATTTAAATTGCCATTTCAAGAAACGTTTTCATCGGACAAAAAGAATTGACATTCAGCTTAATTTAGTTTTCAAATAAATAATGTAACTTTGCCATGTATTTAAACAGTTGACAAAAAAATTAAATATAAGTATCGTTTTAAATATTTTGTGGTTCTGATATTCCAATTAACCAATACAAGGTGGGGTGTAAACACTAGCTATTTAGTATGACACAATATGTGTCTTCATGTTTCTCTTTGCTATCGACTAAATTCATGTTTAACGAATATAAACCCATTACGTGCGTAAATGTGTTCTAGAATGTGATATGCACCACTTAATAATGATTTCTTACTCAGATGGACATTACTTCACAAAATTTAGTTGGCTCGATATAAACACTAACATAAAACTAGTAATAAACCTTACTAAATTGTAATTCCTGATCACGTTTATTACGTAGCTGAATCACATTCAGCGTAGTTATAACTTTACTAAGTTTGTCCGTCTGTCCGTCTGTCTGTCTGTCCGTCTGTCCGTCTGTCATCACTCTCCTGTCAACATGCTTTGACCGATATCCACCAAATTTCGCATACAGGTAGTACACCTCACGAGCTTGCCTGGTATTGCTTTTCAGCCAAATCGGTCAAAGCGTTTGAAAGTTATGGCGCGAAAATTCAAAAATTCATCGATTTGGCTGAAACTCAGTATTTAGAGGTTATTTGATATTCTAAATCAATTCCTCATGGTCGTAGTGTTCAACGACTAGTATTTCACGTGGTTTTGGAAGTTTTTGAGCGCGAAAATTCAAAAATAGTCCCATTCATCGCCTTGTATTCCTATTCATCGCCTAGAATTCCTATTCATCACCCAGTTCAGCTACGTGTCTAGGTCTGCTTACCAGCAGTTTATTATTAATGTGCGTTGGTTTTAGATAGTTATTATGTATCTTTAGGTATATATTGAAAAGACTCAGGATGTCGTCCGTCTGTCTGGGGGCAGGATAACTCAAAAACGGTTACACTTTTTTGAATTCTGTTTTCACTAATCACTATACTAGGTCAAAAGTAACATCGAGTTCGGAGATGGGTCAAATCGTTTCAAGGGAACTCCTGGGTCATAGGTCAGGTCAATGTTTTTGAATAGTAAGGTATAGGTTGTGATACATCAAAATGAAGGTACTGGTGAGACTAGATCAGTGATACTATTTTTGAAAGTTTTTGATAACCCCAACGTCACCTATGACCATGATAAGGTCAAATATTTTGTGTAATAGTAAGGTATGGATTATGATGATGCATAAAAATGAAGCTACTGGAGAGAACAGTTCATAGATGGGGCTCCCAAATTCTTAGGTAACCCCAGTGTGACCTTTGACCTTATTAAAATAAAATAAATTCTAGAGGTGGGGATCACTCAGAAGGAGAGGGGGAATTGGGAAATTTTAAAGGTACATCATTACATCTCGATCTGTCGGGTTTATTTATTTTTATTTTGGTTTATTGCTTGACAGAAGTTATTTTTGAAGATAAAATTATCCACAAATTACCATTCATTATCAATTTGAAAGAGAAATATTGAGGGGTAGATAGTTTAAAATGACAAACTAACCATTCAAATATTTTAGAGATAATTAAGTTTGTATACCATTTTCACACATTTCAACTAATAACACGTTTAAAACATTTTATTTTCAAACTTCTGGACTTTCTTGTACTATAATCTGCCTTAATACTGTGCTCATGCCTTTTTGTATTAACAGCATCAGTTTCCCATCCCATTGAATCAACGTATAATTTTTTTTAAATTGGGTAGAAATCAACTTTAAGCTGGTGTTTAAATTTTTTCCCTGTGTTTATTATAGCTGGAATGACATTGATGCGGGATGTTTGCCATTCTCTTCATAATGTTTCTTGCTACTACCTCCTCTCCACAACTTGTCTTGAAAACTTGAAACCAACCAAAACATTTGAACAAAAAGGAACCCATTGCAAGTGTGGGGTCCGCACACAAGGACATGAAAAAATGGAAGATACTGAAATCACAAGAAACTTTTCCTCAATTTGCTTTGGTAAATGGATCTATAATTACGTCTAATAGGTCTAAAAAAATCGGGATGATTGAAAGCTAAAAAAATCTATATTATTATAAATCATATAATGGTGTTTCTGAAGGAAATATTTTTTAGTGAGATTATGTTCATGCAAATTTCATAGCTTAAAACATAAATTCAACTGGTTTATAAAGGTTTACCCATTAAAAATATTTCATTGTCACATTTTTTTTACATTCTTATAGGGATTTACGTAGGAGTTTTATTATAATCCAAGTTTTTTTGGGATCATATTCATATATTGTACTTGCATTCCATCATGAGCAGAAAAGCAGGAAGTTCACTTTTACATGTTTGGATCTTAATGAGCGCTGGAACAACTTCATCGTAAATTTGATGCAATAAAGTTTTATGACCTGGTTTAGTTCAGTTTTAGCAAATTCTTTACCAACTGGAAACAAAACTTGTACTTGATAGACATCATGAAGTGGTTAGTGATGAGGTATTATAATATGATTAGCAAAAATAGAGGAGTAAAGCACAATAATAGTTGCTTTGAGCATCCTGTTTTCTTGTTCACGCTTACCGGCTTCACTGCTGGAGTGAACATCAAAGAAGTTGAGAGGTACCTATCAACACCATCTCAATTTGTATCAAAAGTTCTACGCTGAGAACCAAACTGATGAGGAAGTAAGTATTTAAAAAATGCGAATTTTTAGATTTATCCAGCTCACATTTAATTCTAGTCTTATTTTTGTGGATTTTAAGATCTATAAATATCATTTACATACTAGATTTCTTCTAGAATTTCCACATAAATATGAGAGTACCATCCTCCATCCATATCAGAAAAGTTTCCTCAGTCAGACAAAACACTCGACTCAGGAACCCAAATTTCTAGACAAATTTTCAGTTCAACCTCGACCTGCTGCGTCATGGCCCCAACAAAGAGATTTGTTCAGGCCACTACTGCCACTCTCATTATTATTCTTCAGTTGGGTAACTATTTTAATTTTTTAAACTACCGACTAAAGTATTTCTATAAATATTAAGCTAAAATTTACCTCCACAGTTGGGACAAACGGCCAAGGTTGTTATATGACTAACGGGAGCCCATGTGGACGTGGCGCTAAAGAGATGTATCGCTCAGAGACTGAAGGTAAAACAACAGGAAGGGGTTGCTGTCGATCCAACGCTGATGAAAAAGAACGTAAGAAACTAGTTTGAAAACTAAAAAGTCTGGCATGGAAATTCTTTAGATTCTGAGGTCTCCGGAAACCCGGGGTTTTTAAAGCGTTATATAAATATATATTTGCAGATAAAAAAAAATTAAAATTCAACATTTTTTTAGACCTGGGAAAATCGTAGCTGTTTAAAAAAAAGAATTCCCATGCCCGACGGAAAACTAACAAACCCGTTTTATTAATAACTAATTTGTTTTCTGATGGAAATTTTGAATACATTATTTTACAGAAATGGAGTTTAAAGCAATCGCCCAAGGGTGTAGTACTTCCAACTGCCAATTTCCTCAAACAACTGACATCTGCTCAACCCTTCCGACCTACTTTGTCGACGGGCAGGAACTTGAATTTGAACAAGTGTACCGTGAAAACTGTTCGTCCCAATGGGTTCCTTCAGGCCACTTGGCATACTGTTGCCGACCAGATTCCTTGGAGGGTGCCCTCGTCTCCACATTTGGGGCTGAGACCAACGAATTTCCACACCAAGCTGGGGTCAGCGTTGACGGGGCGGTTTGTGGAGGAACGATTTATAACAAACGTTACGTCATAACTGCCGCCCATTGCGTGGTTGACCCCAGCACACGTCGAGTTACTCCCCTCACCCAAGGTCGAGGGTACAAGGTCAACATTGGAAGAAACATGTGGTCCAATGGCTCCCCAGAAAATACTTTTGGGGTGGAAGACGTAATAGTGCACGAAGGATACAGCAAAAAGTTTGGAAGTCCCGAATTAAAAAAGTTACAAACAGGAGAATATGATGATGCCGGACTACTCCGAACTTACAATGATATTGCGCTACTGAGACTCGACAGGGATATTACATTTGGTCCTAATGTCAAAGCTATTCGTCTTGCTGGCAAAGGATTTAATCCTTTGGCACATGCCAAAACTGCTACAATTGTTGGGTGGGGTACGAGCGAATCTGGGAGGACGATGGGTCACTTGCAAAAGGCTAATTTTGCTATCCGCACGGATGAAAGGTGCTTTGCGCTGAGAGGCTACCAGAGATTTGCAGAGTTAAAAGATAAGCTGTTGTGCCTTGGTGGAATTGTTGATGGGGAATGGAGTCCAGGTGAGTGAACAAAATTAATTCGAAATTTAAAAATATTAAAAAAAGTTTTTTTAAAATAAATATTAAATGTTTTTCTTCAAAGGAACTGGAAGTGGAGACTCAGGTGGTCCAGCAATTTGTCCAGATGCGGATGGCACCCCTGTTCTTTGTGGAATCACTTCATTCTCCATTGGAGGGATTGACTGTATCAAAAATCAAAATGAGAACTCATGTTACCCCAGCGTTTTTGTGAAGGTAGCTAATTTCAAGAAATGGGTTGAGCAAAAGGTTCCTGAGGGACAAGAGGAAAGTTCCCTTATAAATTCACCGTTGTATGGAAAATCCACTCCTGCTATTAATCACCAAGTTCGCGTAACCTCCCGAGGAAAATCTTGTGGTGGAACTTTAATCAAGCCAGATGTCGTCGTTACTGCCGCCCAATGTGTGATGTTTGATGATACCAAATTGCTGGGAGGATTAAAGGTTTTATCTAGCTCCGGAAAACAATTGCAGATTGATGGAGTCCCAGCCCTTCTTCCAGGATACAAGAAACATCCCAAGCCCCACATTCCTGCTGAGAGCACAAATCCCAAGCGGATCGTGATGTTGGAAGGTTTCAATGCAAATGACCTTGCAATTATTCTCCTCAAGGAGAAGGTTCAAGGCGTGAGAGCTGACCAGCTTCCAAGATTACCTGAGCCGGGTGAGAAGGCTCGTGGTCCAGCAATAGAATATTCTGTAGCAACTGCTCCAAATGGGAAGGAACTTCGTCAAAGGGAATTCAAAATTATTGACAAGGCAGATTGCCAACAGAGGCTGAACCGATTAGGAATAATTAAGCTCAAGGGGAAAGTTGCTGATAATACTTTTTGTGGGGTAGAAAAATATTCGGGAGGATCCCAATGCGATAGGGAACTTGGTGGAGGGCTTATTTGCAAGGGAAATGTTCTTTGTGGAATACAATCTTTAAGGTTATGTGAATGGTCTCTTCCCAACATATTTTTGGATATGAGCAAGAAAAAGGGATTTGTAGAAAATGCTATTCAACAACTTAAATCTAGGAACAGCTAAAGTATCACTTTAAACAAATATTTGTTGTCTGTCGCAATTTTTTTGTGTATTTAACTTTTAACTTGTTTTTGTCATCCTAAACCCATCAAAAACTTGAATAAAGAGTATGTAAAAAATATATTGTACAACTTACCAAAATTTGTCGCATTTTCTAATTTCCATCAGATTTCTTTTTTTTAAATGGGGAAAAATTATGATGATTTTTTCAACTCTTAGTTGTGTACCAGAGTACATTTACACCGAAAATCAACAGCACGGTAAAAATGCACACTGGTACAGAAATAGGATGAGTTTATTTTTTATATCAACTGCTTAAAACCTTTGGTCATTTACAAAACTTTTGGAACTGAAACGAACACTCACAATTTTCCTAACCAACCTCATCCTGGGCAGCTCACTTTGAAACTGAAGCAATATAGTTTCTTCGGTTGCTTTTAGTAGTAATCTATGTCTGATTTTTGCTGGATTCGTACCCAATGACCCCAAGCCGCGAGCGACTCTCGACGCTGCCGCTGTTGGCTGCAACAAGTTCTTTTTATGTATTTATGGGATATTGACCTTAAAAACCTCACAGCTCAAGTTCAAGCACAGACAAGTTTTTTTACAGCGTACGGCAACATATGTGTATGCTACGCGCAAGCAATCCCCCTCAATCAAAAGTCAACCAAAGCAAACCAACTCGATAATATAATTTTTTATTGCATTTGCAATCAAAAAGCCTTCATGGTTTGTGCGTGTTCTCTCATAAAATACAAACATATAATTTTATACGCATTTTATTCTGCATCCTATACACACATGGATAGATAAATGGTAACCTAGAAATATTTCATTTTATCACATCGTTTTCATCATCAATTTTTTTCTGCAAAGAGAATAATATCATGTATTAGACGCATTCGTAGAATTTTTTTTCTTCAAGAAACTGTAAAGCAGGATTGATTCAATCATATCATATCAATTTTCTATCATCTCATCGCATCATATCACATCGTCTTCCTTTTTTACACGCAGGAAAAATAACAATTGTCTGCTTGAGAGAAATGCGTAGCCTATAAAATAATTTATGGAAATAATCGTTTGTGTGTCTGTGTGTGTGTTTCTTCTTTTGAAAATTATAACGAGCATGTAGAAAGTAGATATCAATCGAGTTTTGGTATTGATGAGCAGAGCAAATAATATGTGCGTAAGTAGGTAGTTGTATGCTTACTTTATGAATTTAGAACCCTGCAGGGTTTTTGAATAAGAATAAAAATATTTCTCACTTGAACAATTTTTATAGAGGAAAAGAACCCCAGCCCCGGGAGGTTTCGTAATTAACAAGCTTTGCACATTTGCTACTTCCTCTCGTTGAGTCTTTAACCATTCGGTTTGTATGATATGATGGATGCTCCCGTAACTTGTTTTAATGAGGATGATGTTTTTAAACAAATGAGAGGAACAAAACGTTCTAATTGTGTATTGAATTCAAGTTCAAGTTAACCAAGCTATTTTCTTATTTTACCCAGGTGGTGGAGACGCTCACCATACCACCATGATTAGAATTTAATTAACAAGAGAACAAAAGGTGATAAAATGAATAGATATTAACCAGATGGTTCCCTGAGTACGGGTTTGTATGCTAGCTTATCTTTCTAATTAGCCTGAAATTTCCACCTTGATGAAAAAGTTGGTAGTAGATAGATTGGTGACCAGGTTGATTTTTTAGCTGGATGATAGCTATACCTACTTATTTACTTATAACATTTATATAAGTAGGTATATATTACAACATTTTTCTGTTTATGCTTTGTTGAACCGTAATGATTAGGTTTGCAGAAAGGAAAAAGAAAGAACGATCAAGTTTTTGCATGTAATTATTAAACTTTTATGATATTTTTCGCAGGAGTTTACCCACCACAAACATGCTGTAGACATATAAAGCTCATCTTTATTACTTACAAACTTACAGTTCTGTTAAGATTTAAGGTAGATATCTTTATGCTTCTGCTAATTTTCATTTAACAAAAGTAGTCCACGAGTCATATTATATAATTCGGTGCCTGTCGGTGTCAAGGTACCGCTCGTCTCCCAACTCTTTCAGAAAGGGGTTACTTGTTAGATGATTTGAGTAGGAATGTCGAAATCTCCAGTTTGCTCGTGAGCAAATGAGAGATATATGTAGATGCTTACCCAACATTTTGCTTGTGAGAAGTTCTGTTTTCTTTAATAAATTTACAAAAAAAATGTAAGTGAATAAAATCATCATGCGTAAAATAAGTTGCTGGAAACTAGAGTCATATATATTTGAAACACACGAGATCCAGTATCTAGGTACCTAAAACTAGGTTGGATTTTATTAAACTCTAATACAGCTCAATGTTATTTCTACCAAAGATTTCTTGTTTGATAAAAACAACTATAATTAAAATGAAAACAACTTTTGCGATAGACACAGAAATACGCAATGGAAAACATCCTCCCCCGCTTCTATCACGTCCGCATTCTGATTTCCAGGGATATTTAAACACCGACTGGAAATTGTTGAGCTATCCAGTATCAGAGAATCCAACCAACTTCATTCTTCAGCCAGTTTTTCAACCTTCCACAACAAGATGAACAAGATCATTCTTGCCCTCGTCGTTCTCGTGGCTGCAGTTTCAACCAGCCAAGCCTATCAAGTGAAGCTGACAGAGGCTCTGATCCCTCCTCCAGAAAATATGCACCTGGAAATGGCCTGCCTCATTGGGGATGATGAGTGTGTCAAGACCAACGAACAAGCGAGGGCTGAAAGTGCTAAGCAACATTTGGCCGAATTCAACCAGTGGATCGATGGATTGAGCCCTTATGGAAAGGCCAACTGGAGAACCCTTTTCCCAAAGGATGCTGCCGAGTTTGACAAGATGAGCGGATAAGCAGTTAAATCCAGCCAACGAAAATATTTTAAAAGTTGTTAAACTCATTAATTTGGAAATTTTTGATTATGGTGAAATAAAAACTCAAAATTACGTACATTAACTTTTAAAAAATTGAATTTTGTTCAAATAAAAATTGCATCTGGAAATTAAAAATTTTCAACTTCCTCTTCATTTGAATATCTCATTGAAACCTGGAATATTCTGTACACAACCAGCCACTAGTGGACTTTAATGTCTAATTGCATGCCCAGTCGTCAAAATCAAGCTAAATCTTACATTGAGATGTATTTCAATACAAATATTTACCAATTTTAATTCATTGACTTCAATATCAAGCTGAAAATTGACTTGCATTTAAATTTGTAGTTACTATACACTCCTGACACACCGATAAAAAAAATTTGAAAGTTTTTTTTATCAAACTCAAAATAATATATTTTTTTTATAAAATTACGCCATCCACAATCTATCTAACCATTTACATGAAAAAATATAAAAAGCGCGAAGGGGTTTGTTTCTTTGTTGGAAAGGATTATACATTTTTTTTCTAAAAAATTAAAATAATTTAGGCATTACAAAAAAGAGCTCTAAAACATAAGCTAATTGCTTCAAAACAGCTCAGCTACTTCTCGTTGAACATGATAAAATACATATGGTTTTCCCTATTACATAACTCCTTCTATCTACCTTTTAGATCTTATACATAACTGAAACTAGTTAGAATTAACAAATTCATGCTGCTAAACCGCGATATTACTCAACACAAAGAAAAAAGAAATAAATATTAAACTTTACAACCCTTGATTACCAGCCAAATACTCATCATCAACATCAACATCATCAACAACTTCTCAAGCTTTTGATAAGCGAAACGGAGCCACGTGTACCTGTCCACCTACGTAATATTTCCACGGTCCAGCATACTGCATGCAACTTGACTTGAGCTTCAAACGTGTTTTACTCGACATCTTCGAAGAAAACACGGAAGCGATCCCAAAAAAGCATGGAGCACGGCATCATGCATCATCTCCGTGAATGGCTTCAGTACGAGGCACACCGCTCGTTAACCGAATTTTATTGAGGATAAGCTAGAGTAGAAAATATGGTACCTTTACTCCAATTAACTCTTTCGCTATTTTGCAAATTTACTTATCTACCATACAGCTTTTAATTCCGGGTTCAGGATATATAAATACTGGACAATATTCTTGGATGAGTATCAGAAGGACGAAATACTTCAGAACTGAAAAGAGACGAAGAAGAAACACTAAAAATCTTAAAGATTTAAAATGGGACAAAAGCTCTTTTGGGCGGCTGTTGGAGGAATACTAGTTATTTCCATAGGTAAAAATAGTTTTGAATATTGTTGCATCAAAATTATTTACATTTCTGACATAAATATCTCTATAATTCGCAGCAGTAGCAAAGGGGCAAGAGTGCTCACAAGCCCCTTGGGGTAACTCGGAATCACCACCATGTCCCTCAGGAATGGAATTAATTTACTCCTTCAAGGGTCAGACCGGGCGCTATAGTGGATGGTGCTGTGTGCCAGGCACTGACGGTGGTAATAAAAAATACCCTACACTTTTCTTTTTGTCTTATTTTCATAACAATATTTATTTATTTATTTTTATAACAGATTTGTTAACAAATCTTTAAAAAATGAAACCATTGCTGCAATAATCTTGCTTATTTATCCAAATTTCTGCAGCAAAACAAAGACACACTCTGGCTACAGGTTGTACGGTGACAGAATGCATTCCTCCAACTCAGGCCAACCCCTGTTCCACCGGGCTAACATTCCAAAACTATTACAAGGGACAAATGGTTTTGTATGACGAAGTTAATAGGGAATCCTGCAAACAAGCTGATGGCTCACAAGGAACTTCGGTGTACTGCTGTCAAAAGGGTTCTTTGGAAAGTTCCCTTGCCTCCACGTTTGGAGCCGAGCCCCATGAATTTCCTCACATGGCTTTACTCAGCGTTGGTGGTCAATGTGGTGGAACGGTTTATAACAAGCGCTGGATTATGACAGCCGCCCATTGCATTGTTGATAAACATACCAAAGAATTACAGACCCCTGATGATACTTGGAAAGTTAAGGTAGGAAGGAATGTTGGAAGCGTTCCAAGTGCTGAGAATGACTACGCGATTGTAAAAGCCATTCCACACCCGGGATACAGCAAAATGAAAGGGCATCCAGAGCTTCTTCAACGGAATCCAAGGACTTACAATGATATTGCGTTTTTGGAAGTGGATCGGGATATCGCGTTTGGACCCAATGTTAAAACCCTTCAGATTGCTCCCGAGGGATTTGATGAATTGAGTAAGAATAGAAAAACGCTATTGTTATAAACCCGGGTACAGCGTCCCCGCGGACCCAAAGAATTTACATGCCTGGGTGGAAATATAGTATTTAAAAATTTTCAAATAATTGTTTTTATGTAGAATATGCTGGAGATGCTGTAATCATTGGATGGGGAACAACCGACACCTTGGAAGTATCAGATAACTTGCAAAAAGCCAACTTTATCATCCGCAGTGACAAAACTTGTTTTGAACACACAAATGAGGCAGTGTATGCATGGCAATTTAATCGAACGGAACAATTACTCTGTGTTGGTGGAATTCGGGAAGGAAAATGGAGTCCAACTGCCGGAGGTGGAGATTCTGGTGGTCCAGCTGTTTGCAGGGGAGCTGATGGCTATGGAGTCCTTTGCGGAGTCACCTCCTATGGAGGAAGTGATGAGCAATGTGCAGCACATAATAGTGAAGAGTTTTGCTGGCCAAGTGTTTATGCAGAAGTTGACCATTTCAGGGACTGGATAAAAGACACTGCCGGAGATCAGGATGAGAGTACTTTCTACAAGGTGCAGTTATATGGGGAAGTGGTGAGTGGACCAAAATATGAGCACCAAGTCCATATCACTTCTGCAACAGGAAAGAGTTGTGGTGGAACCCTGATCAGTCCTGATACCATTGTTACTGCTGGCCAGTGTGTTTCTCCTGGAGATGGATCTGGTAAAACGCATGCTGGAATTGAGGTTTGGTCTGGAATCCAAGACCTTTCTGGCGGACGTGGAAAGTCCCATGCTATCAAGAATGTGGCGTTGGCTAATGGTTTTAAGAGGGCTGGAGATGAGATCGATATTGAAGCTCAAGGAAACCGTGTTCGGATTACTGATCAGTACCACAAGAATGACTTGGCTGTTATTAAGCTTAAGGAGCCAGTGAGCATTAGCCCCACTAATCTTCCCCGTTTACCTAAGGACGATGAGGTGGCCTTAAGTCCCGGTTTGGAATACGCTTTCCCAAGGAATACAAGCAGAGGGGGGGAGTTGAGACGAAGGGAATTTAATCTTTTGACGAAAGATGATTGCCAGAGGAGGATGGATCGGTTGGAGAAGGTCAAGATGAATGTGAAGGTGGATGAGGATCTTCTTTGTGGGGTGGAAAAGTACTCGGGTGGTTCAAAATGTGATCGGGAACTTGGAGGTGGACTCATTTGCAAGGGGAAGAATGGGAAAGATACTCTTTGTGGTATCCAAGTTTTCAGGTTATGTGAATGGTCTATTCCCAATGGTTTTCTGAATACGGCACGTTTCTCAAGATGGATTGAGGCTGCTAAAGCTCAATTGTAAATTTTTGTCGCAGTAATAATATCGCATTTTCAAAATTGGCTATATATTTTCAAAAAATAAAATCATTTGATGCATTTAATATATTTTGTGTAAAAAATCATTTTAATTGCAATACTTCGTACTGGAATCTTCAGTGATTGCTTTTTGCTGCTTCTGGGTTAAAAACGAAACTTGGTAAACTTTCACCCTGAAGATTACTGGCATTTACGTTTTATGCATTTTATGGCAAAAAATCCTTTTCGTTTTGTACGATGAATGCATCCGCAACTTATTTTAATGATGGTGATTTTTATGGACGTGTGAGTAAAACAAAACGTTTGAATTTCTGTGTTGCATTCAAGTAGACCAAAAACAATTGAGACGCTCACCATAGCCAGATAAGCCTTTACTTAGGAAGAAAATAACAGGTGATGGTTTGACCAGTTGGTGGCTTGACCAGGTGGTAAGCATACCTTTAAGGATACCGGTTTTGTTAGTGAGCTTTGTTTTCCCAGCGTGCCCAAATTGCCAGGACATCTACGGACGGCATTGCAACTTCTTACTAAAGCAACTTACTGTGTTGATGATCATACGTTTTGCAAGGGGGACGACAGAAAAACAAACGACACAGCTGGCCCAAGGTCCGTTCAAGCAAACATTGTCAGAATTTGGTGAAAATTGAAACATCCGCTACCCGGGTGTTATGAGTTTCAAAGTAAAAAAATGTATATTTCCATGTGTATAGTACACGTATATTAACTTTCAGCAAATTCTGACAATGTTTGCTTGAACGGACCTTGGGCCAGCTGTGTCGTTTGTTTTTCTGTCGTCCCCCTTGCAAAACGTATGATCATCAACACAGTAAGTTGCTTTAGTAAGAAGTTGCAATGCCGTTCGTAGATGTCCTGGCAATTTGGGCACGCTGGGAAAACAAAGCTCACTAACAAAACCGGTATCCTTAAAGGTATGGTGGTAAGTTTTATGTTTTGGATTTCTTTTTAATTAGCTTGAATTTTAGTATTGACGACAATATTGGTTGCAAACTGGTTTGAATTTTTAACTGGACGATAGCTAACTACTTCAGGACGTAGTAATAGTCTTGTACATTTTTTATTAATAGTAATCATGTAATCCTCATGCGAAATAAAATTACTTGAAACTCGAATCTTTATGGAACGCATTAGATATTATGTATAGTATTTTTTATTAACCTCGAATTAGGTTGGATTCGTAAACTCAATGAACGCAGTTCAATGTTGATTCTGCCCCAAAGATTGTTTATTTTATAGAAAACTTATAATGAAAATAAACTGCTAGTAAGCAGGCCAGAGACGTAGCTGAAGAAGGCGTTTAGTGATCGTGTATTTGTTCTTTCTTATCAATGTATTTTAAAGGTACATCATTACATCTCGAACTGTCGGGTTTATTTATTACATCATTATTAATATTAGGGTTCGACTGTCTTTGTTTAAAAACAAAATCTCCATTCTGGGGCAATTTTATACGCTGAAAACAATTCTGAATTCGTTTCACAGAAAAACTAACTTTTTAAATTATATAAAGTGGCAGTTTTACGATGCCTAAATGCTAGCACTTACCTTCCATCAGCTTTGAATTACTAGCTTGGGCAGACGACAAACTGAAGCGTACACTTGTTTTCTAATCACCAATCCTTCTGGAGAAATCAGAATTGTGTTGGGCGAAATAAAATGGTGAGCTTCAGTTTTAAACCAAACAATTTTTATTGGATGAAACTAGTTAAAAATCGATGGTAAGAAATGCCTTCGTCAAATTAATGCATAAGCAAAGTTTTCGCTTATTTAGCCGAATGATTCCGAGTGCCGTAAAAGCTGGGGCCATGAATTAGTCACTTCAGTCAACTATTTTCAAAGTTTTAACGAGACTAAGGAATAATAAAAGATTCAAGTATTTGATGATAAAGAACAAGTTGCACCTGAAAGAACATAGATTTCACAGATGAAATGATGATGTGATGTGATTCTCACAAACTCCAAACTCCTTCTGATACTCATCCAAGAATCTTATAAATTCAGAATTTATATTCCAAACCTGGAAATAAAAGCATATAAGCACAGAAGTTCATGCAAATGTGCAAAATAGCATAAGAGTTTTAATTGTTTAAAGGTACCATATATATTTTCAACTCCATCTCATCATCAGTAAAACTGGATCTAAGAGTGGTTTTCCTTGTGCCAAAACCATTCACGGGGATGATACCATTTTTTCATATTTTATTTGCTTACGCATTGCCTTTAAAACAGTTGTGTAAACCAAGTTTGAAGCCGAAGTGAATTGGTATTACGTAGGTGGACAAGTACGCATCATATGGTTGCGTTTGGCGTATCAAAAGCTAGATTTAGAGAGGATGTGATTGATAATAATAGGTTGTTATTTTTTATTTCATTTCTAAAGGTGAGTTTATGAATTCTCAATTATGTTCCAGTCCAAAGACCTAAAACCTAGAAAAAGAAGGTATTTTATCTAATGAGGAAGCCCTTTTGTTTTATCTTGAGCATCAAAAGAACCTAACCTGTTGTTTAAAAGCAAACTTGTATTTTTTGACTTTTTATGTGGTGTCTCAATTATTAAAATTTATCTAAACATATGTATCATGTAACATTTTTCCACTCCCGTGCAAGTTTTTGATTTTGTCTTCTATATACCTATATATATTTATTTGTAGGTTCTCTTCAACCCCTTAAATAGAAATTCTGGAGCGAGCGAGAGAGATACTCATCAATTTGATTTAATCGGAGTTATACACTGCATCACCACCGCCTCAATGAGCTTTGTCCCCCATGCTGTTTTGAATTTTGGTGATAATTTTTTCTATTCTTATCGATTCTTGTCAAAAACTTTTAAATTACTTCTAGCAGTTTATGTTTAACCAAAACTAAACGATAAACGGTTGCAGCTTTCTGGAAGTGATTTTCAATTATGTATTCACTAACTATTTATGTTGCTGGCAAAATTTATATTATTTCTTACCATTGGTTTTAATTACATAGAAGTTGTTGCTGCGAGCTTCCTCAATAAATAAATCGTTATATCAAGCTTTTAGGTCACTGGACTGGAACATTATTACAAATTCACGCAGCCGAACCACGATCTTACTCAACCATACACAAACAAAATAAACATTATGTACCTAACAAAATGAATCAACCGTATCATCATCTCTTGCTCTACCTTAATAAGAAAAATGGAGCCGTTCATCTTCCACTGACGTTATATTTCTTTGGACAACATTAAACTCTGGCTTTAAACGTGTTTTACGCAACAACTTAGAAGACAACAGGGAAGTGAAACCAAATCATGGAACATGGCATCATACATCATACCCGTGAATGGCTTTGGTGCGAGGCAGACCGCTCATTAACCTAATTTTATTGAGGATATGACGGAGTTGCAAATATGGTACCTCCAAAAATTATTAAAACGTATACTATTTTTTACATTTGCATACGATTTCATACTAACCTACCACACAGCTTTTAATTCCGGGTTTGGAATATAAATACTGGATAAGATTCTTGGATGAGTATCAGACCACCTTGGTTCTTGGAAGAAGAAAGAAAAAGAAGCATTGACAAGCTAAAAGATTCAATATGGGAAAACCGCCTTTTTGGACGGCTGTTGGTGGAATTTTATTAATTTCCATAGGTAAAAATTATTTTAATTAATTATTACATAAAAATTATTTAAGTTTCTGACAAAGCCTCTTCTATTCGCAGCAATAGCAAATGGGAAGGACTGCGCTCAAATCCCATGGGGTAAATCCGCAAACCCATCATGCCCCTCAGGAATGGAAGTAATTAACTTGATCGTTGATCAGGACGGGGACTATAGTGGATGGTGCTGTAAGCCCGGGACCAAGGAAGGTAATAAAAATCTCAAAAATATTTACGCCACATTATTAAGAGAAAGCAGACCTCTTGCTACGACCTTCTTTTTTCATTGCTGCAGCAAAAAAACGAGACGCCAAAGCCACGAGTTGTCAGACGACACCTTGCATTCCTTCAACTCAAGCCGACCCCTGTTCCACCGGGTTGAAAACCCAAACAATTTACAAAGGGGAGAAGATTTTGTATGAAGAAGTTAATAGGGAATCCTGCAAACAAGCTGATGGCTCACAAGGAACCTCGGTGTACTGCTGTCCAAAGGGTTCTTTGGAAAGTTCCCTTGCCTCCACGTTTGGAGCAGAGCCTCATGAATTTCCTCACATGGCTTTACTCAGCATTGGTGGTCAATGTGGTGGAACGATTTATAACGAGCTCTGGATTATGACAGCCGCCCATTGCATTGTTGATGAAGGTACGACATTATTAAAGACCCCTGATAAAACTTGGAAAGTCAAAGTGGGGAGAAATATTGGAACCGTTCCTAGTCCTGAGAATGATTACGCGGTTGTTGATGCCATTCCACATCCGTTATACAGCAAAAGGAAAGGGCAACTGGAGCTTCTTCAACCTTATCCAAGGACTTACAATGATATTGCTTTTTTGAAAGTGGATCGGAATATCACTTTTGGACCCAATGTTAAATCCCTTGAGATTGCTCCCGAGGGATTTGATGAATTGAGTAAGAAAAACAATTACTACCAGTATTAAATAATCATTTTGGAGCCAGGTACAAGTTTTCCGGATGTTATCTTGAAAACCTTTTTTATGTAGAATATGCTGATGATGCTCTTATCATTGGGTGGGGAACAACCGACACATTACAAGTGACAGATAACCTGCAAAAAGCCAACTTTATCATCCGCAGTGACAAAACTTGTTTTGAACACACGAATGAAGCACCGCACCCATGGCAATCTAACCGAACGGAACAACTACTCTGTGTTGGTGGAATTCGGGAAGGAAAATGGAGTCCAACTGCCGGAGGTGGAGATTCTGGCGGTCCAGCAGTTTGCAGGGGAGCTGATGGCTATGGAGTTCTTTGTGGAGTCACCTCATATGGAGTGGATGACCCACTCTGCGCTGCTAATAATAATGAAGAATTTTGCAAACCAAGTGTTTATGCAGAAGTCGATCATTACCGCAAGTGGATACAGGAAACTGCTGGGGATCAAGATGAGAATACTTTCTACAAGGTGCAGTTATACGGGGAAGTGGTGAGTGGACCAAAATATGAGCACCAAGTCCATATCACTTCTGCAACAGGAAAGAGTTGTGGGGGAACGCTGATCAGTCCTGATACCGTTGTTACTGCTGGCCAATGTGTGTCTCCTGGAGATGGATCTGGTCAAATGCATGCTGGAATTGAGGTTTGGTCTGGAATCCAAGATATTTCTGGGGGACGTGGAAAGTCTCATGCTATCAAGAATGTGACGTTGGCTAATGGTTTCAAGAGAGCTGGAGATGAGATTAATATTGAAGCTCAAGGAAACCGTGTTCGGATTACTGACCAGTTTCATAAAAATGATTTGGCTGTTATTAAACTTAAGGAGCCCGTGAGCATTAGCCCCACTAATCTTCCCCGTTTACCTGAGGACGATGAGGTGGCTTTAAGTCCCGGTTTGGAATATGCTTTCCCAAGGAATACAAGCAGAGGGGGTGAGTTGAGACGAAGGGAGTTTAATCTTTTGACGAAAGATGATTGCCAGAGGAGAATGGATCGGTTGGAGAAGGTCAAGATGAATGTGAAGGTGGATGCGGATCTTCTTTGTGGCGTGGAAAAGTACTCGGGTGGTTCCAAATGTGATCGGGAACTTGGAGGTGGACTCATTTGCAAGGGGAAGAACGGAAAAGATACTCTTTGTGGTGTCCAAGTCTTCAGATTATGTGAATGGTCTATTCCCAATGGTTTTCTGAATACGGCACGTTTCTCAAGTTGGATTGAGGCTGCCAAGGCTTAATTGTAAATGTTAATAATTTGCAGTAGTTTTATCGTATTTTCAAAATTGGTGATATATTTTTCGAAAAATAAAAAAAATTGATGCATTTAATATATTTTGTGTAAAAATTTACTGGCAATACTTCGTGATGGTATCCTAAGTTGCTACTTTTTACTGCATCCCGGTTAAAAATTAAACTTATTAGACATAACGTAAGCTTTCACCCTGAAGAGTGAAAACAGATTTTAAGAAAGTCTACCCGTTTTTCAAGTTACCTCTACCCTAACGGAACGACGGACAGATTTAACCAATTGATTAAGTAGCAAACAAATTGCTTGATAATAAGGCTAAACGTTGTAGGTTGTGTGATTTTTTAGAACCATTTGACTAGCACTATTTTAATAGAGGTGGCGAGGTGAGGTCTTTGTTTCTGATTCATCCAGGTTGAATATTCGCTTTTCACCACCTTCTAAGTATCGTGTAGCAAGTTTCTGATTTTGGCATCAATCAAGACATTCACGTCACCCCAATTTTGTTATTAGGATGGACTCCAGGGGATTTGTTTGTTAAAAAACAAAATGTCGATTCATGGGTAATGTTATGCGTTGAAAACAATTTTGAATTCATTTCACAGAAAAACTAAATTTTTAACTTATACAAGTGGCTTGTGTTAAAATGAAGTTGTGATTCGCGTTTTGCTGAAAACTACTTCGACCTTAATTTTCTTATTCAAAATAGGGTCATAATAACATCTTATACAAAAATAGTCGATGATATCCCAAAAAATATCACATGCCACTTAGAAACGTAAACCAAGGAATTTTAATATTTCCCCATGAAGATAACCATCTCCAGTATTACAGCAAAATTAATTCAGAATCGTTTTCAAAGCGTAAAATTACCTTTCATATTAATTTTTTATGTATGTCTTCGTGTCTTGTATTCATGTGTATCTTAACACAGACTTCAATTGAAAACTCTCCCTTGTAAGCAAATATCACTTACCTTCCATCAGCTTTGAATTAATAGCTTGCGCAGACGAAAAAATGACAAACTTCTTTTCTGATCCTCAATCCTTCTGGAGAAATGGGAATTATGTTGGAAGAAATAAAATGGTTGGCTTCAGTTTCAAACTAAACGATTTTTACTTGATGAAACCAGTTAAAAATTGACGATAAGAAGTTCCTTCGCCAAATTATCAACGACCAAATAGCCGAATGAATCTGAGTGTCGTAAAAACTGGGGCCATGAATTGGTCACCCGTTTAATTCTTTCAGTCAACTATTTTCAAAATTTTAACGAGACTAAGGAATAATAAAAAACTCAAGTATTTGAGGATGATGAATGAGGTGCACCTGAAAGAACACAGATTTAACAGATGAAATGATGATGTGATGTGGTTCTGACAAACTCCAAACTCCTTCTGATACATAGGCTGTTTCAGTCAAACCTAGACAGTTTTATTACTTCAATATCTCCAACGAAAATTTATCAATATCCTAAATGTGGGTATTATAAGATAGCCCAGAATCTTAGCTATCGATGTGGTTCGGCACAATAGTCCACCTTGCTTGCTGTGGCAGTTACAACTACCGAAGCAAACAAGATGGATGTTAAAATTATAGCAGAGGGCTTGGATCCAGCTCTAATATTTTGGAAGGGCTGTCGCTCAAGGAAATAAAGACCAAATTTGACCGTTTTTATATTAAAAGTTTTCTTGTTCAATGACTATTCAGCGATGGTGTAAAACGTTTGAATCGGGTGACATGGGCCGAAGAAATCAAAACAAGCGTTTTATGGAAAAAATTGGTAAAAATGACAAGAAATTTGAGGAAACGACAGTGGTGCTGGCGAAGGACAATTTATTGACGATTCGGGAGATAGCACAAAAAGTGAAAGGGTCTGTCACCTCTACTTGGAGGATATTACGAGGAAAGCTGGAGCTGTCCCTTCGCTGCTGCAAAAGGATTCCCAAAAAGTAAGGAAAAATTAAAATGCGCAAATCTGATTTTGACGAGAATTCGTCATTACTCCAAAAAGGCGGAGAACAGTTTTCTTGGCCAAATAATGAATGGAGATGAAGTATAAATTCAATACAACCCCCTTACCACAAAAAGAGACTAATTTCAGTGGCTACCAAAAATGTCAGACCCTTCAACAAAAATTCCTTCAAAAAAATCTCCGAAAAATGCCCTTTTGACTATTCAGACATCAACTAGAATTATTCCATGAAGATTGAAGCTGGGATCTAGTGCTCAGGTGGGAAATGTAGACAAACGTTAGGGGTATATATGTGGTCAAGTAGAGTCCGATTCTGTCACAGGCGACAAAGTTATTGCAGTTATAAAAGTGTCTAGTTTTTACTGAAACAGCCTGTGTACTCATCCAAAAACCTTACAAACTCAGAATTTATACTCCAAGCCTGGAAATAAAAGCATATAAGCACGGAAGTGCATGCAAATGTGCAAAATAGCATAAGAGTTTTAATTTTTAGAGGTACCATATTTTCAACTCCATCTCATCATTAGTAAAACTGGTTTTCCTCATACGAAAACCATTCACGGTGATGGTGCTATTTTTTCATATTTTATTCGCTTCCGTGTTACGTTTGAAAAAGTTGAGTAAACAAAGTTTGAAGCCGAAGTGAATTGGTATGCTGGACCATGGAAAATTACGTAGGTGGACAAGTGAACATGGTTGCGTTTCGCGCATAAAAAGTTAGAGAGTTAGAGAGGATGGGATTGGTAATTATGGGTTGTTATTGTTTATTTCATCTGGATTTATACTCTGCATCACCACCTCCTTAATGAGCTTTGCCGTCTGTGGCGCTACCCATGATTTTCATTTTCTTGTCATTAAGTGTTTTAATTTATAAATATCAAATTTAAAGTTAGCTTGCAATGAAATTTGTAGTGATTACATTAATAATAGCACCAAATACTAACAAAAATACCACTTCAATTTTTGAAAATTACAAATAAATTAATTGCATTGTTTTTATCAGGAGAGGAATGAATGTTGCATTTGTTTCAGAAAAATTAAAATATTGTTGTTATCTATATTACATAAAAATGAGCTAAAACATAAGTTAATTGCTTCAACCCAACAAAAACTCGGCTAATTCTTGTTGAACAAGATAAAAAAGATGAGTTTCCTCAACAAATAACTCGTTCCATCAAGCTTTTAGGTCGCTGGACTGGAACCTTATTGAAAATTCACACAGCCGAACCACGATCTTACTCAACCATACAAAAACAAAATCAAAATTTTGTACCTAAAAAATGAATTCGACCGTATCATCATCATCTCTTGCTCTAGCCTTAATAAATAAAATGAAGCCATTTCAGCCATTTGTACCCGTTCACCTTCCACTGACGTAATATTTGTTTAGACAACATTCAACTTTGGCTTCAAATGTGTTTTACTTAACTTCTTCAAATGCAACAGGGAAGTGATGTCGAATAATGGAACATGGCATGGCTTTGGTGCGAGGCAGACCGCTCATTAACCTATTTTTATTGAGGATATGATGCAGTTGGAAATACATATGGTACCTCTAAAAATTATTAAATTGTATGCTATTTTCTACATTTGCACACGATTTCATACTAACCTACCACACAGCTTTTAATTCCGGGTTTTGGGATATAAATACTGGATAAGATTCCTGGAAGAGTATCAGAAGGACGAAGCCGAATTATTTGACTGGAAGGAGACGAAGAAGCACTAAAAAGTTTAAAGATTCATAATGGGACAACAGCTCTTTTGGACGGTTGTTGGGGGAATACTAGTTATTTCCATAGGTAAAAATAATTTTGAATATTATTGCATCAAAATTGTTTACATTTCTGACGAAATTTTATTTTATCTGCAGCAATAGCAAATGGGCAACCGTGCACCCAAGTCCCATGGGGTAAAGCGGAAAACCCACCATGTCCCTCAGGAACGGAATTAATTTTCTCAATTGTAAGCAGAACCAAGGACTATGCTGGATGGTGTTGTGTGCCAGGCTCTGATGAAGGTAATAATAAAAATCTCACAAGTTTATCATTATTATAACCCCTCATTTCATAAAATCCAAACTCTTGTGCTCCAATATTCTTGTTTACCTTAATTTCTGCAGCGAAAGAAAGACATAGTGCTGCCACCGGTTGTACGACAACAATATGCATTCCTCCAACTCAAGCCGACCCTTGTTCCACCGGGATAAAATACCAAAACATTTACAAAGGGGAGAAGGTTTTGTATGAAGAAGTTAATAGGGAATCCTGCAAACAACCCGATGGCTCACAAGGATCGACAGTGTACTGCTGTCAAAAGGGTTCTTTAGACAGTGCCCTTGCCTCCACGTTTGGAGCAGAACCGCATGAATTTCCTCACATGGCTTTGCTCAGCGTTGGTGGTCAATGTGGTGGAACGATTTATAACAAGCGCTGGATTATGACAGCCGCCCATTGCATTGTTGACGAAGAATCGAGAGAATTACAGATCCCTGATGATACTTGGAAAGTCAAAGTGGGGAGAAATGTTGGAAGTGTTTCGAGTGCTGAGAATGACTATGCCGTTGTAAATGCCATTCCACACCCAAAATACAGCCAAAGGAAAGGACATCCAGAGCTTCTTCAACGTGTTCCAAAGATTTACAACGATATTGCGTTTTTAGAGGTGGACCGAGACATTATTTTTGGACCCACTGTCAAATCACTTGAATTGCTCCAGAGGGCTTTGATGAAATGAGTAAATAAACTAATGGTTTTATTTATTAAACAATAGGCTCAAATACTAGAAGCACCAGCTTCCGGGCTGAATAGAATGTTGATATTATATAAAAAAATCAAATAATAATGGTTTTTGTGTAGAATATGCTGATGATGCTGTAATCATTGGATGGGGAACAACTGACACATTGCGAGTAACAGATAACTTGCAAAAAACCAACTTTATCATCCGCAGTGACAAAACTTGTTTTGAATACGGACTTCACACTCCGCACCCATTTCAATTTAATCGAACTGAACAGCTTCTCTGTGTTGGTGGAATTCGGGAAGGAAAATGGAGTCCAACTGCCGGAGGTGGAGATTCTGGTGGTCCAGCTGTTTGTAGGGGAGCTGATGGCTACGGAGTCCTTTGTGGAGTCACCTCATATGGAGTGGATGACCCACTCTGCGCTGCCAATCAAAATGAAGAGTTTTGCGAACCAAGTGTTTATGCAGAAGTTGACCATTTCAGGGAGTGGATAAAGGAAACTGCTGGGGATCAAGATGAGAAAACTTTCTACAAGGTGCAGTTATACGGGGAAGTAGTGAGTGGACCAAAATATGCTCACCAAGTCCATATTACTTCTGCAACAGGAAAGAGTTGTGGGGGAACGCTGATCAGTCCTGATACCATTGTTACTGCTGGCCAGTGTGTGTCTCCTGGAGATGGATCTAGTAAAACGCATGCTGGACTTAAGGTTTAGTCTGGAATCCAAGATATTTCTGGGGGACGTGGAAAGTCCCATGCTATCCAGAATGTAGCACTGGCTAATGATTTCAAGAGGGCTGGAGATGAGATCGATATTGAAGCTCAAGGAAACCGTGTTCAGATTACTGATCAATATCACAAGAATGACTTGGCTGTTATTAAGCTTAAGGAACCCGTGAGCATTAACTCCACTTATCTTCCCCGTTTACCTGAGGACGATGAGGTGGCTTCAAGTCCCGGTTTGGAATACGCTTTCCCAAGGAATACAAGCAGAGGGGGGGAGTTGAGACGAAGGGAGTTTAATCTTTTGACGAAAGATGATTGCCAGAGGAGAATGGATCGGTTGGAGAAGGTCAAGATGAATGTGAAGGTGGATGAAGATCTTCTTTGTGGGGTGGAAAAGTACTCGGGTGGTTCAAAATGTGATCGGGAACTTGGAGGTGGACTCATTTGTAAAGGGAAGAATGGAAAGGACACTCTTTGTGGTGTCCAAGTCTTCAGATTATGTGAATGGTCTATTCCCAATGGTTTTCTGAATATGGCACGTTTCTCAAGTTGGATTGAGGCTGCCAAAGCTCAATTGTAAATTTCTTGATGGCGTTAAATTCGACTTTTGTTTAATCGCATTTATTTTCAATATTAATGATATATTTTACGAAAAATAAATACAACTTTCTTGCATTCATATTGCAGTGTAAAAATTAATTGTCATTTCAGCATTTCACATCCTAAGCCCACAACACATATTATTGTCCGTCAGCCTTGAATGTAGAATTTTCACATGCAACAAGCTAGCGGATACATTTTTTCTGCTCATTAACTGTGGTTTAAAAATGGGAATAGTTTAAAGAAATATAAAATGGATTGCTCAAATTTTAAGCGAAACAATTTTTATTTGGAGAAACACTTAAAAAGTTCTTGACAAGTAGGGGCTTTGTCAAATTACTCATGAGCAAAAATCTATCTTTCAAATTTTGGTGTCGTAGAAAAAGGATGTACATACGTCCAGCTCCTCCAAAGTTTTAAAAATTGCCACTGGCTACTAAAATATTATGATTGTGAGGCAAGAAAACCTGAAGAAGAAAAAAAGCGTTTTTATCAAAAACACTCTCTTGCTGACTGCCAACCTTGATTAAGTCATTATCCTACTTTTCCATGTTTTCTGAGACAGGTTTGAAATTAGTGGTTATTAACGCAATGGTATACTATTGAATAAATCACAATTACTTACATAAGTATTGCAACCCCATCTTTTCTAATTGCACAAGTGTTGGTTAAATTGTAGATAGCCGGACCCCATTGATTTTTCTGTTTTTTGGTCACCGACCAAAAAACAGAAAATTTAATAAAGTGTTACCTCACGGTTTAAATTCATTCAGTTTCTGGTTTATACCAGTAACCCATATATAATTGCTCACAAAGATATACCAACGTGTCCAGTAGTAAATCCAAAACCAGGAGCTTTTAATTACACACGTGTTACCTGATGGTTTACAATCATTCAGTTTCTGGTTATCAGTAATCCAAAAATAATTGCTCATAAAGATATACCAACGTGTCCAGAGTATCCAATTCAAAAACATGAGCTATTTAATTGTACACGTGTTACCTGATGGTTTACATTCATTCAGTTTCTGGTTGATACCAGTAACCCAATAATTGCTCACAAAGATATACCAACGTGTCCAGTCAGATATCCAAAAACATGAGCTAATTTGTTCATACAGTTATTGATTATTTTTGGATTACTATTAAGTCCAACAAAACATTTTTACATTCCACTACATTCATTCTTACCATGTTGGAGCAATGTGATTAAACGGACACGAAACATTGCGTTATATCATTTCCAAGATTCAGGATTCATATTTATTCCAACACAAAACTTCGCAAATTCTGACGCTGAGTCCTGAATTTCTTTTATATGTTGACAGGAAATCCTGGATTGTGTTTAAAACCCTGTTTTGACTAACTCGTAAAAAAAGTGTTCGAAAGTGAGTTTTTTGCGGATTTCCTTGATTTTTTCACGTCAAACTTAAGCATAAATTTCCCTATCACCGACAATCTTATCGTACAAAATGTTGCAGGAATCAAAATTACTCCAGCAATATATAAAAACTGGGTCCGCCATGAGCTTCTTTAGCGGCTGCCCTAACAAGTGGAACAAATCCAAAGAGTGCTTCTCTTTCAGCACCAAAGCATTCAAGATTTGTTTGTGGGTTTTTGCGTTCTTTGAAGTTTCTCACTCAATCCACATCCTCATTTACCTCTTCTCGTTTTTGAAAACCAATCAAAATCAAGTACTCCACGATGGTGCAATTTTTGGAACATTGTTCTTAGTTTCAGCATCCCTGACGGCTCACTTTTCATGGACGATGATTGTTTGTAACAAACTAGTGGAAGGGTTTTTCAACGGGTTAATTGCCCTGGAAAAAGAATATTTGGGTGATTCTAGGAAAAACAACATACCCCTTTTTGGTCCTGGGGACAAGCGGACAATCGGGTTGGCAAAATGGATTTGCATCTTTCTCCGAGTGATTGCCATTCGACTAACCCCATTCGTAATTGGGATACAGTCCGTCCGCTCCCCATCCAGGATGATGAACCTCCTCTCTTTTCCACCTTGGAAATATCTTGTACAGCTCATAGGGTCAGTTTGTCCATTAAATGAAAATATGGCGTTGGTATCAATTAAGGTATTGACCTATTGTGTGAATACGTGGACGTGGATAATCATTTTGAAAGTTGGATTTGGAGTGGCCACTCAAATCATTGTTGGAAGCGTAGGCCTCTCACTAACTATCAAGGTGCATATGAAAAACTTGGATAAATTGAATGAAATAAAGGGTAGCGAAATATTGAAAAGGAAAGTGGTCCAACTTTACAGGAAAGTCCAGTTGCTGTCAATTGCATTCAATGAGGTTCATTCGATGCTCCTCGTTTCCCTTTTGATGGCCATGCTTACTAATCAAATCATGGCGTCTTTGAAACTCATCAGTAGCCTGGGAACTGGGGGCACTAGCGTGTGGGTGCGGGTGTATTATTTTCGAGTTCTTGTTAGCTCCATCTTGATCATGAACTGTGTTTACGGATCCTGTGCAAATGTGCATTCCAGCTCGGTACAGTTTTTAATGAGAATGAAGCGGCAAGGAGTATTCGTTCAAAAACCTTTCATTTGGAAAAGAATTGTGAAGTGTCTCCCTGTTCTCAAAGTTGAGTTTTGTAGTAGTAACAACTTTATTGAGACGATCACTCCTTTCATGTTTCAACAATTTACACTACTTCGAATTATTGATATTTTGTTGGTTTCTTAAACAAGCTTTTATGGCAGAATTTGAGTAAAAAATTATTCATTTCTGTTGCATTTCCTTAAAAAATTTAAGCAAAATAAAAAATAGTCTAAGTAATGAATAGGGAAAAGTCAAAAATTTGATTTTACATATTTTGTCTTGTGTATTGTATAATATGTAAAACAATGTTAGTAATTACTCAAAGGTGTACAAGTTGAAGCATGACCTCTTGTTTGTTTTTTAGCTAGCAAGTTTTTGCTACCTAATGGTTTGTATTTTTTGTCCGTAGTTCCGTACTAAATGCACGACAAATGTCATCAATTATATTTTTCTAATCTTAAGTTGCTAGTTTGCTACACTCCTGTGTGTACCAAATTTATTAAACCAATGCATGTGAGCTTTCATGAAATAATATACACCTAATAAAAAATTGCTTAAAAATTGCTTTGCTACATAAAATTTATTGTTGAAAGTTTTCTCTACGAGTATTTACAGAATGTTGAAAGAATTGCCAATTGATTAAAGTTGAAAATGTTGTGGATTCACATTTCAAAATATATTCTCTGAGTGTTTTTTTTCGTCACGAAAAAAAACTTAAACTTCCAACTCCTCAATCTTCTCATTTACCCAATCTTTATATTCAGCCACATTCAAATAAGCTTGTGGAAGATTCTTATCTTTATCACAGTTGTGGGTGAGTTGCACGCCACAAAGGACATCCTGCTCTCCACTTCCCTTGCACAACAAACCACCTCCGGTGAATCTGGGGCAAAGCTTGGGATCAATTTCCTCACAGGTTTCTGTTCCACAAATGGTCTTTCCTGCTTCAACATCGGCCTTGGCGTCTGACATCTTATCAGATTTAGCACATTCAGCCTTGTCAATGATCTTCATGTCACGGACAAACAATTGACCACTTCTGGTTTCAAAAAGTCCAAGTCCTTTCATTGGGGCGAGGAAAGCAACATCGGTTCCGGTGGCGACAGCATCCTTTCCTTCGGGGAGAACGGCATACTTGCCCTCCATCTGGTCCTCCTTTGACCTCAAACCTAAGAGGTCGAGTGGTGGGGCGAGCTTGAGAATGGCAACGTCATTAGCAAAGTATGACTCTAACTCCTCTTTGGAACCGGGTTTGCGCATGGCGGGAGCTCTGATTTTTTTAAATCCTTTGTGCAACACGATTTCCTTGACGGATTGATAGGTTCCACCATTGATCAAGCCTAAGCCGTTGCGGTCACGGATTCCGGTGAGGACGGACACTCTCCCGGAGTCAACCTTCTTGTTGTTCTGGTCTACAACGCAGTGGCCGGCGGTGATGACGATATCTTTGGAAATCCAGGTGCCTCCGCAGACCGTGTTGCCGTTGGTAACGGTCATTTGATGAAGGTATTTAGAGTCCTCGTTGGTTTCACGGGGGAGCTCGGTGGCGCAGGGGTCGGTGGTGGACTTGCCTTTCCCTTTCTTGCTTCCCTTCTTCTTTTTCGCGGCACCATCAGTAACTAAAACAAGAAATAACAACGGAGCCCTGTTCATAACAATATGAAGGCGATATATATTTTTCGATTTAAATTTACAAACTTACCGGCGGCAACAATTAAAAGGCCGACGAGGGCCAATTTCAAGGAAAAAAACCTCATTTCTATTGTATTATTTTATTGTGTTAGTAAAAACTTTTGTTTCTGCTTCTTCGGAAGACCAATTGGTTCTGATGAATTCAATTCCAAAACTCAAACCTATTTATATGAGCAAATGCACCCGGAAACGAAAGGAATTTTCCATCATATTCATTCCAATTTTTACTATTCCATGTTTTACTATTCCTCCAGAAGAATTTATGTGAAAAAATTCTTCCGCCATAAATTGCTAATTGGAATCATCTAATGAGTTTGAGTTGGACCAAGCACAATATTATTCTTCACCTGGTACAGCACGACGAAATACCACCACTCCGAAGAGTTAATCAGTTAATCAATTTTTTTCAAAATACACCATTCTATTTAAGTATTATATAAAAATATTGGAAACAATATGGTCATAAAGAACGTGAACCAGGAAGACAAAATTTTCCCAAGTTTTCATTTCATTTTATTCTAGCTTTAATTATTTATGGTAGAGAGAACCTCGCTGATTGCATTCGTTTCAAATATAATATCAGTGGAGATTACACTGTTTTGCGTATGCAAATACACAACCAATATTCATGTGCTTATGTAAGCATTTAGGTAGCAAAAAAATGGGTGAGTAGTTTTAAGCTGCTGATTTTTTACTTTTTTCCAGGGTTACGCTAATGAGCAAGGTGCTAGGCACTATAAGCCTATTATGTGTGTACGTAGGTATATTATATCCAATTTCTTGAGGAAAACTCTCTCATCGCCACCTAATGATTTGGTTATCTACTTGAGATTTTTTATTTATTATTATAAGAAATTGGCTTCGGTACGGTCGGTGCATAGTTCAGTGAGTCAGAAGAAGAAATGATGATGATGATGATGTTGAGGATCAGCAGAGCAGTCCAGCTTCGTGATATCGTTGCGTGGATTTACGTTGTGTTTTGTTTTGGGTAGCAAAAAACTCAAACAGATTTCACAGTTGCAGCGTGTGAATTACATAACTTTTTTTTGTATGATAATATTATGTCTACATGTGTAGTTACGTAGTTAAAAACATATGTTTATTTGATGCCTGCAAAAACAAGCTAAAGAAAAAAAGATTTGTTTGGATCACGCTGATTTCGTAAGTTGATGAAAAACTCAGGATGTGGATATATTATACGAGAAACTATATGGCACGGGATTATAGTTGAATTTGGTGAAGTATGTTGTTTTCAGTGGAGTCAGCAGGTTACCAGAAATTGGACGTAAAATAAAACTTTCGTTGTTAGAGTTCTGCTGCTGCTGATAGAAATCCAAAGGCATTCAGATTTGTTTCAAGCTCCAACATAACTTGGGTTTTACTCGTTCAATCCAGTTGGTTAGAATATGGCAAACTCCGTGTGAATTTGTTTTTGGAAGAGATTTTACCATACGTTCCGATTTTATTCTGGTTAATGTGTGATATCGTAAAGGGTTTCCAACATAATATGCATCATTATGAAAATCACAGCCATGTTCAGCGCATTCTTCTACTACCTTTGGAGAAACAAACGTAATTATAATTATATAAAGTATTTTCATACAACTATGAATTATCTAATGTTTCATAAACAATGTTGATGTAGTGTAATATTTATACACTTGTAAACTTAAGGTAAAATATTAGAGATCACTATGTAAGTATTTTTCTTTCGCATCTGGATCTCATTCTGGTGTTTTTTTTGTCTCAAAAAAATGAAGACATCGAGGAAAACATGCATTTAAATATCCCTAGAAAATCAAGTTAACGTATGGACAACTAATTTTGGTCTCGTTTTTCACGTCTAAGCTTAAAAATTTTTGTTGTAAAATTTTATTGTAAAACTGATTTGTGGCAATACTTAAATTTTCTTGTGATTTTTTTTAGAAAATTTGAAAAAGGCGAAATATTTAAAATATATTAGATAAAAGTACCTACAAAAAGTTAAAAAATAAATGAATGCCTTTTGTATTCACATATTTTCTCATAAATGTGTTTGATAGTTCGAACAACTTGCATTTCACATAATCGGAATGGCAGGCACATCTAGACGATATGTACCATAATATTTTAGTTTACACAATAATTGTTTTTGGTACGGGTATACGATACCGTGTAAGAAACTGAGAGTCGTGTGATATATCATTCGAAAGCTAAGGTCATGGGGAGTCGATTGGTACCACTTTTGACTTCGGCATATTTTCCGTTCTTGAGTTATTGACACTTTCATAAAATAAATATCCATATATACCCACACATTTGTATATGTGTTGTCTGGACTGATCTCGATGAGTTCATCATTTCTCATATTACCCCAATTTTAGGGCCTTATGATACCCTTGTGACGACTTGGGACGCCTTTGCGTCACCATTTGGGGCATTGGGATTTGTATTTTTTAGGGGTTTTGATGTTTTGTTTTGGAAAATTAGCGATTATGGGTATTTCCTGATAGTGAGATTGAATTACATAGGTTAGGTTAGGTCTTTAGGTTATTGAATGTAAACACAGTGTGTACAGGGTTCGTTCTCTGCATTCCTACTTCATTTAAGGTTGTCCCAATGCTGTTTCAAGTTGCTCTAAACCTGTCATGTTGCCACCAAAATTGGGAAGAGAAAGAGAAATGATGAACTCATCGAGATCGGTCCAGAAAACACATACATGGATATATATGGATATATTGGGATAACACATAAACATACATATATTTTATGAACGTGTCAATAACTCAAGAACGGAAAATATGCCGGAGTCAAAAGTGGTACCAATCGACTCCCCATGACCTTAGCTTTCGAATGATATATCACACGACTCTCAGTTTCTTACACGGTATCGTATACCTTAACCTTATTTTTTGAAGTGTCAAATGTTAAAGGGATTGGAATAACAGGTAACAGGTGTTAGCAGCCATATCAAAACGAAACATATTTTCATATCAATTGTGCACCTTTATAGATAGTAAGGTAAAAAGTTCGTTTGGGGTATTTTTTTGCAAAGGTTGATTATTCCACATATATATAGTTATGAACCCATAATTTCAAAGGAAAGTCTGGTGTTTGCAAAATGTGACAGAAAGAAACATGTTTCCTTTCCTTCCACTGACAAAAACATCCAGATTTTGCTAGAAGCTGAGAATAAAAACATGAATGAGGTCTATCAGCTTGCTGCTTTCACTTTGAGTTCAGTGGTCGTTGAGATTTCACAAAGTCCATCCGAGAGAAAATATTGGTTGCACACATTGCTAGGTCCAGAAATGGATAGTAATTCAGGATTCAGCTTCAATTTTACTGACAATAACTCTTTATTATCATCCTCCTCATCAGAACTACCATCGGAATTCACTCAAATCAGTGATCTGAACAAGTGGTGCATCATAGTCTATATCACATTATTTTTATTAGCCGCTGTTGGCAACTTGATTGCATTCTTTTCAGTTAGTTGTCGTAAAAGAGTTGGGAAAAGTAGGATTCCTCTTCTCATCATGAACTTGTGCGTGGCTGACCTCATTGTTACATTTTTCCTCATGCCAACAGAAATCTTTTGGAGACTTACTATAGCCTGGAAAGGTGGTGATGTTTTGTGTAAATTGTCCCAATTTTGGAGAGCCTTTGGACTCTATTTGAGCTGTAATGTTGTGATATGTATCAGCATTGACAGGTATTACTCAATTGTTCATCCATTGAAGTTAGTTGGGGCAGTTAAAAGGGTCAAAACGACTTTAATAGGGGCATGGACTGTCTCAGCGGTTTTTGCTGCTCCACAGGTAATACATACCTTAAAATTTTTTGTGCTTTTTATAATTCGTGCCATCACATGTAAATCAATCACAATCAGAACATTTCAAGGATTTCTTATAATAGCAGCTGCCACGTCTCATCATATCCAAGCGGATAACAAATACGTAATACATAAATACAAAGGAAAAATGAATTGGAAGCAGACTAGATAAAAATATTTTTGAGCCGTTGCGTTCAGAGAAATATTTTTCATCGTTACAACGATGCGCTAACATCACATGAAATATTATCACATATTTGGTTTTCACAAGGCTTTTTACATATAGTTCTATTATTTCCCAGAAGAAGTGAAAGCATGTGGTGAAAGTTTGACAGCTTTTATTTCCTTCAACAATTTTCTTGCTAAAGGATAGCGAAGGCATGAATAAAATCCGAGAATAAAACATACTCCTTCCTTTCCCCTTCGTTAATCCTCTTTTAATAACGTATTATACATAAAAGTGATGAAATAATATATGTATCATACAGAGATTTTCCATCCTTTCATTTCAGATATTTGTCTATCACGTTGCAAGTCATCCCATTTATCCAACATTTCGTCAATGTATTACCAAATCATTTCTCATGAAAAATGGATTACTCAACGAGCTGTTGTACAACATTGGTTCCGTATCCGCTTTGTACTTTATCCCACTTTTTGTGATAATTTATACCTACACCAAAATATTGTGGGAGCTTCGCAAGAAATCTAGAGAGCAACGGATAAGTGATAGCCAGCGAGGTAAAAACATGATGCAACGAATGATAATGTCATATAACAACTGTCACCAAAGTGTCATAATATATAAATACCTCAATACTCAATATCTCCCAATTCCATAACAGAACGCAAAAGCGGTGGGAGTAAAGCTGAGCCGTTGAAAGTCGTCTCAAGTCACCTCAATACACCTACACAACCTGATTCCAATGATGATAGTAAACCCAAATGTAGCAGCAGCTTTATATCCACATTTCCATCTCCTTCTCATAAAACAAGGCTGATTTTGAGATGTACAGCAAATCAAAAGGCTACCCTGAACCGAGCAAGATTGAGAACGCTTCGCTTAACTTTTCTCATCCTGTTGACATTTATTTTTTGTTGGACTCCTTACGTGGTTATGACAATTTGGTAAAAAAAACTATCAATAATATTCATTAAAATCGAAATTTATTTTGAAACCAAAATATTTCAGTCGAGTGTATTATTTTTTCCCCAGGTACATGGTTGATCGAACAGGAGCTTCCCAAGTAGATGAAACTCTTCAAGAAGCTTTGTTCATTATGGCTGTAGCAAATTCCGTCATTAATCCGTTAGTCTATGGAACTGTTGGGATGAAAGGAAAGTGGACAAAGGAAAACTTTGTATTAAAGCTTTTCCACTCATGCAGTCTTTGTTTGAAGGATGGAAGTCATCATGATGATTCAGATATTCCCTCAAACGTGGCACACGTGGACGTATCTAGAGTCAGAGAAAATCCAGAGTTGCAACGATTTAGGGACCTTTCTCCTACTCCAAGAATGCAAGTTGTTATTGTCGACACGACACATCATTGTCCTTGAACTGATCGTCAATCAGTAAGCTGTCAAATTAAATCTAATCAAGAATATCCGGAGTTGAGTACACAATAAAAAATATTTTTTTTGAATCATTCTATAAAACTCTAGCCTTGCTAATAAATTGAGTAAGTTTCAAGGTGTCAAAAGAAACCAAACTCATTTAATTAGTGGAGAAAGCAACAACAACGACACTTACTTATCGCTAGTCAAGAAAATAGCTACATTTGGTTGACACCTGCCATTTCTTGTAGAGTAAGGCTTTTCAGACTCAATTTCCTTTTCATGAAACTTACTCTTAAGAAAGTGGCTTTTTCTTTTGGACTTTGCCTTACTTCAAACAAACCAAGAAAGAAGATCAAAGACATTCATGAAGGTTGAATGTAGTCAGTGATGATTCCTATGCTCACGACCGTGACCGTGAATTAAGATGCTGGTGCATTCATTTCCTACAAACTAAATCAACCGAAAACATATTTCTTTTGATTAAATTAACTTCGTTCTAGACTCCATTTGTACTAGATAATATGATAGCAACAAATTTAGTGACTGAAGTTATTATTTTCCTTTCCAATTTTAAGCAACGTGACTCATCATCATCATTATCATCATCTTGATATGGTTGTAATGCAATTGTGATCTCAAAATTCTTTAGCTGCATCAAAAACATCCATGCAACAAAGTTTCATATTGTATGGAAAATGCAATGACATTGACACACTGCAAGGCATTGTAGACTCATGTATATACATTAATTTTTATCAACTTTATATCCCTCTAAACCAAAAAGAAATATAGCAACTGGAAGGACAACGACGCACATAAACCTAAACAGATTGTGTTGCCACAATAACTTATAATACTCTGGGAAGACTTTGCTGTCAGAAATATTTTGTGTTTTTTCCTCATCATTACCAAACCTGCAGCCAGAGAGTTAAAGCAAGGAATATAAATATTATTCACTATTCAAACTCTGCTCACTTCACATAACGTAGCGTCACGGCTTTGTGATCAACTGCAACTCGTTTATGAAGAAAACTTCACATGCCAAAACCAAAGCCGCTAAGACGAATAATAGAACGAGTTCGATGCGAGCATCAGTATGTTGTTCTTCTCACGCCGGATTACGCTCGGCTGGACATGAAGCAAACGAAAGGAAAAGATTTTTGATGGATATAAAACCAAACCAGGTATATTCACACATATTTCTTGCAATGTTTACTTGCACTTGTATATTCCATAAACAACACCAACAACCTCAACCTTCACCGTGCTTTACAATCTTTCGTTTGACTTTGACTACCCAAATTTAATTTAATGCAGAAAATAAAAATATATCCCCCAGTTGCGTAATTGGGTTGTTATTCATATTTCGCACCTCCTTCAAGAAATCCCCTACGACTGAAAAAGGAAAGTTTAGCGTATGCACCTTCCAATCACATCAGGCCGGAGCAATCCAGTTAAACTCATCCTCAGTTAATATTTTTAATATATCTTTATTACGTAGCTGAAGCGGAGCATTCAGCGAAGTAATGGTTTTACTCAAACTGTCTGTCCGTCCGTCCGTCTGTCTGTGCGCACTCTCCTGGTCACATACATTGACCGATTTGACTCAAATTTGGTACACAGGTAGTACTACTTAAGAGGACCTCTGGGAATACTTTTCAGCCAAATCGGTCAAACGGTTCGAAAGTTATAGGCTCGAAAGTGCAGAAACTCATCGATTTGGCTGAAAGGTATACGTATACGTAAGAATTGCAGTGTCCGTGTGGATGTGCTTATGCATAACACCGGAATCATGTCCTTGTGCATAAAGCCAGAATCCGGAATGGAATTATGCGTTTACTAAGTTCAGAGAAGATCGCAGAGGTGGGTTTAAAGGGTGGAGGTGGAGGAGATTTGGTGGATGTGGGGGGAGGGGGTTTGGAGGAGATCACTCAACGCCCTCTTCAGCTACGTCTCTGGCCTGCTTACTAGCAGTTTATTGGGTTTCCGAACCTCTCATAATGAAATGCTTTACAGAAAATTAGGTAACTGCCCTATAATCTAGCACTTCCCAAGTTTAATCCACTTTTGAGAATTAATTATCTGTTCTATACAAAGATCTCAAGAGATGCGCTGCTACACACCACTCTACTATCCAAGAACCCAACTTTCAACTTAATGACTTACAATAAAATGTGCTCTGCACAACCAATTATACAACATAAATCCCACGTCATGAGTAGGGAACGCACAATCAAACATTCGAGAACATTCTCCAACCCTTCTATCAACAATATATTCCATGACTTTGTAGTCTTACATACTCAACGTTTGAACAATATCATGCATAATATTCAATGTTATACATTTGAAGAAAACAAGTGGAATGACGCAGTTGTAATTCTGGTTTTGCAAACTTCTCCAGCTTATATAAAACCATTGAAATGGCGAAGATGAGCGTCATAAAGTGGAATGCCTTTAGCCAAACAGGTAGTAGAGAAATTTATAAGTGGAGTGGAATCAAACATATATTTAATCATTTTTTCCTCAAAATCAAATCATCATGGGTGGTTGTTGGCCGGTAATCGGATTCATTTTGATTGTGATTGGTAAGAAATTGATTGCAAACAATATTGGAGACGGCAGAGTTCATTGGTCGACACATAAAGTTTTAACTTTAAATTTATATATGTAATTTTTAACAAAGGTGTTGCAACCTGCCAAAATTGCACAGCAACAGGTTTCAGTCGGTCAGTCCCTCACTGTCCAAACGGAACCAATGAAGTATTTCTTGAGCAGACTTTTGGACTATCAAGAAAACATTGTTGTAAACCCGGGACTGATGCAGGTAAAATTTGATTTCAAATTTTTTGACAAATATTGCAAGAATAATTAAAAACGGGGGCTAAAAAACTTGCAGAAGCGTTTCTTAACAAGTTAGCAACAAGATGTCGTGTAACACTATGTGATCAACCCACTGTTGACCCTTGCTTTTCCCTTTACAAACGCTACTATAAAGATCAGAAATTGGAATATGAAGAAGTTTCCAGGGAATCTTGTACCACCTCCATTGGCACCGCTGGAGTATCTGCCTACTGCTGCAGAAAGAATTCAACAGAAGGTCTTCTCGCAACTACGTACGGCGCCGAGAAAAATGAGTTCCCACACATAGCACTTTTGGATTTGGGTGGTAGTCAATGCGGTGGAACAATTTATAACAAGCGCTACATTATCACTGCTGCTCACTGCATGGTTGATAAGGAAACCACGGAGCGTCGTCAACCAGATAAAACTTGGATAGCAACATTGGGAAGAAATATTGGAAACTTGGAAATTCCAGAGTATGACTATATAATTGAGGAAGCTATTCCACACGAGAACTACAGTAATATGCTAGGGAATCCAGAGTTGGAGCAAGAATTCCCACTTATTTACAACGATGTTGGTTTGCTCCGTGTCAATCGAGACATTGTTTTTGGGCCCAATGTAAAATCTATTCCACTAGCACCGGAAGGTTTTAATGAGTTGCAGTACGCGGATAAAGCTGTGATTGTCGGGTGGGGCACGACGGACACGCTAGATGTTTCTAATAATTTGCAAAAGACAGATTTTGTTATTCGAACAGATAGAACTTGTTTTCAAAATAGTGAGGAAGCTCCCTGGCCTGGCTACTTTAATCGGACTGAGCAACTGCTTTGCGTTGGGGGTGTGAGGGAAGGAATATGGAGCCCTAGTGCAGGATCAGGAGATTCCGGGGGTCCGGCTGTTTGTCGGGGAGCAGATGGAATGGCGGTGCTTTGTGGAATTACATCTTTTGGAGGAAGTGATGAGGATTGTGCAGTACACGATAATGAAGAGCATTGCGCGCCAAGTATTTATGCTGAGGTGGATCACTTCCGGGGGTGGTTCCTTGAGAAAGCTGGGGAACAGGATGAGAGCACTTTTTATCGTGTTCCACTTTACGGTGAGCAACCACCTAAAAACAGGATAGATTATCAGGTTCGTATTACCTCCGATGATGGGAAAGCTTGTGGAGGCACTCTCGTTAGGGATGATATGGTGGTCACCGCCGCTCAATGTGTTTCTCCTGGAGATGGCTCAGGTAGGATGTACAGTGGGCTCACGGTCACGTCTGGAATAAATGATTTACAAAGTCCCAAAGGAAAAACACATCAGATTAAAGGCGTATCTATTCTTGATGGATTTAAGAGAAAAGGGGAAGAAATAAATTTGAAGGATCAAGGAAATCGGATAAGTATCAGGGATAATTATCATACCAATGACTTGGCTGCTATTAAATTAGAAGAGAAAGTAGCTTTGAACGTAAGTGACTTTCCGCTACTTCCAAAGTTTGATCATGGTCCAGCGAATCCTGCGTATGAACTAGCTTTCCCGAGGAATACAACCAGAGATAGGCAATTGCAACAGAGGCAGTTTACCATTTTGGATAGTGAAGAGTGCCAGCGAAGGATGAATAGGATGCAGAGAGTAAATATGAAAATAGACATTGATGATAATATTTTTTGTGGGGTAGAGAAATACTCAGGTGGTTCTAGTTGTGACAGGGAGCTGGGTGGAGGACTCATTTGTAAAGGGGAAAATGGAAAAGATACACTTTGTGGGGTACAGATTTTCAGGTTATGTGAATGGTCCATTCCAAATGGGTTCCTTAATATGGCCTATTATGCGGATTGGGTGATGGGGGCATGGATAGAGTTGTGATGACGTTTTAATATATTACTACTTACATAGAAACGAAAACATATATGTAACATACAATACATATTGTGTGAAATGAATAAAAACTAAATCTTTATTTCTTGTTTCTTTGTCAAAATCTTAGATACCCCTTAATTCTCATGTTTAAAGGTATACCGACCAAAAAAACACAATTTTTGAGCATGTTAAATCAAGGACGTGCCATTATGTTTAGCATAGAAACATTTGATAATTAAAAAGTACTAGGCATTTATATTACCGATAAACCTTTGTTTTTGCAGTCTGCATTCTTAAGCTAAGCCAACTTGTCGTTTTTCAACTGTACTTAAGTATTGTTGTATTTGGTTTCAAGGCATCATGTGTGGGCAATTAGTAGATATTTCAAATTGGTTCAAGAACATGTCCGAAAAGTTGGTGGAACGACGCACTTTCCTTGCGAAATTTAAACAAGTTGTAATACTTTCTTCATTCAGGTGAGCTACCCATTCTATACAATTCATAGGCAGACGTTTCTTGGCTTTTGTAGTCAAGTTGTGGACTACGTTATCACCTTGTTGTTGTGGTAATTATCTTGATCAATGTATTTGTTGGCAAATAGCTAAAAATAATTCGCATTTGCAATCAGTCACAATCAATAATAATCAATAGGAAGTCGGTAGGTAATTGTAAGCATTTTTTGTTGCTATTCATAACTACTAACTTTGTCTAATAAAAACATAGAGTATTTATCTTGAGTTTACTTGTAATTGATATTACAGAGAGTTGAATTTACTTTTTATATCTTTTTTCATACCCATCTTCGCAAAATTTAATTATATCATCCATTTGTATTCATCCACTGAATATTTTAGTGAAGCTGCTCATGTACACTATGAACAATTTTGACATTCTCATCGTCCTGCAGTGTTTTCTCATACAGCTTGAACAAATAGAAAATCTGTAAATGCCACAATAAACCGTTTAAAGTAAGCTTAAAATGAAACCAATTGAATAAAGTGATTTAAAATTCAGGCGTGTCTAATTTTTTACCTGCTTCTTTTCCTCCCTACTCACAAACTCACTTCAGGAGTGGGTCAATTAGACATGTGAAAGTATACGATGTATTTTAAAAGTGTAAAAAAATATCTATCGTATTTTCAGAAAGATTTGGTTCATGCGACAGCATCATATCATTATTGCTTTACATCGATAGCCCTAATATGTACTTATTCTTGACATTTCGTTAAAAACGCATGAGAGCATAAGATAAACTTGTTTAATGGCAAATTAAATCCACTTGGTGAAAGTTTCGCACGACATTTACACTTGTAAATCATCCAGATACTTTTTTAAATCGTTCCTTTGCTTTACTTCTTTGATATGATTGTGAAATATTGTTACTGAAATCTCTCCCAAAAAATAGACATTTTGATCACATTTCTACTCCGTGTGCAATTACTTCATCACTCAGCATGGATACGACACGTTACATATACTTCAATTTATAAGATGCTGTATTTTTTGCTTTCTCTTTTAAAAGTATTTGCCTCTCTCGACGATATCGATTACCTGTTGCTAACCCAATTCTACTTAGTATTCTTATTATGATTGCCTTCATAACTTAGGTTTTCTATTAGTTACCAACTTTTTCCATCCTGAAAACATGCCACGGCTCACTTCAACTCAAATTTGTATTTTCAGTATGTGATTATTATATGACAAAGTGCGCCCTTTGTCCATTTTCCACCCCTTTTTGGGTGGACAGTACGAAATGGACGAAACGGAAAAAAGTGGTTAAAACGGACGAAATGGACAATATCACGTGCCAAAGGAGCCAAATTTGAATCCTCCATAAACTACTAATGCAAATCCTGAGACGGGTATTGTACAGCTGAATAGTTGATAACCAACCACACACTGAATTAGAACGAGTTGTAATCGAATTGAAAAGTTATATTACATTCAATTTTCTATTATTCAACTATCTCTTTAAAGAAATTAAATAACGTGTGCCATAATATCATTATGGTTCATGAGTGAGGATGTGTGTACGTACATGACAGTACGAAGCCCATTAGAGAGGGTTGATTGCTTGATATAGAAAGTAAAATCTAGACCTTAAACAATTTAGTTTTAGTGACAAAACTTCATGCTCTTGATGATAGAATACTTTCTATAATATTTCATATAGTTTATACGCTAAAATAGCCGATTTTTTAAATTTTGTCCGATTCGTCCAATGCGTCCATTTTATCCACCCCAATTTTGGTGGAAATTTCCGTTTCATCCGGGGTGGAAATTTCCACTATCCACTGGACGGGCGCACTTTGTTATATGATAACGAGAAGCGAAACTCTCAAAACTCCAGACTATATTCTCGATCCTTTCGTAAATTAATGGCAGTTCCATTCCTCATCTTGAGGAGAGGAGAAAGATCATTATTTGTCAAAGCGTTCAACACAAAAATGAAAGAAACTAGTAATTTGAGAGTATGCTTGTGAGGTTTTCTTTTTTCATAAGCCTTTCGCGTATCTAATGTTACGGCACTTCAACAAACTGCCTCACAATTCAGTATTAACCAAAAAGGTTTCATTCAGAAAGTTGGATACTTTGTGAAGAAATTGGGCTATCTTTCTGTAAATCAAATGCAGACAACATATATGGGCATTTGGTTCCCCGCATTGTGAAGTAAATACTCAACGCGGAGGATCAATGGACAATATATTTGGCTGATTATACACCCATGAATCATCTTTTCTATTCTCGATGGAACAAAGTCTAACTAAAGGTATTACCCATGATTTGGGAAAGAATTTTCGTTCATAGGTGTTTATTTGTACATATCTTTGTCCATGCAAAGCAAAAGTGTTCAACTACTTTTTCATCCAGAAACTTGAGAGAATTTGTTTAACAGTTTTGGAAAAAACAATTTGAAAATTTCCTCCAGCCCTACATTAACATCATGATTTTATTACGCGATGTTATGTAGTGTGTGTAGTATTTTTGGTTGGTTATAGCACCGCTTCTACTCAACCTGAAATAAATTTCATACATGTGCGCAAACATGAAAAAGGTAAGAAACTCATTGTTTGACAACTTATTTAATATAAATTATAAAGTTACATGTGCTATAAATCGTTCTATTTAAATTTAATTTTGAAAAATTATTAATGACAGATTTTTGTAAATGAAAAAGGCATAAAATGATGTTGTAAAAACAGTATGAAAATGGCCGTCCATTTAAGAAAGATAAATAATTAAAATGGGCTACAAATCTACTTGATACCTAAAAAAAATATTATGAAAACATAATTTTGGAATATTTTGATGGTTTTGAGAAAGTACCTCAAACTTTATTTAAACTGACATGATTTTATTTAGCTTACAAGGTGAACAAAGGTATTTACTTAATATACAAAGTATAATTTTAATTTACTAAAATTGAACCAACTTTTTGCCGAAATGGACAATGGGGAGACGTGAGAAATGTCAGTTTAAAAACTAACAACAACAATTATATTTAAAGATTTTACTGCTGCAACCATTCACAACCATAACTCCATGCATAGGCAAGACAATTGTATATTATTTAATCTATTAAGAATAACTCTTTAACTATGTAATAAAATATTATCATGAACATGAACCAGGTGAGGTAATTCTATAAAAGCGTGTAAGATGCGTGCTTCGCTTAATTTTTACTCAAAGCTAACAAGAAAGTTCACCAAATTATCAACTACGGAATGTATGTATAGCAGATAATTTTCATTAGTCAGCATATAGTATGGATAAGCCAACTGTGGTTTGAGTGGACGATTAGCCTTGAGAAACTTTCGTATCCGATTCAACTTCCTACCTTCCATTTTTGTGAGGTGTCCCAGCTCATCCAAATAAGCACCTGAAGTGTTTATCACGCCTTCAATGAACTTGACTTCCATTCCTTCTGCAAAGCAGCATAGGAACGCTCCAATAGGTGCCATCACAAGACCTGGTTCATGAATGATTTTCCAATGCCGAATACAAATGTACAAGCCAAACGTGCTGATGTAGAGAAATGCTGAGTGATGTCCAGTAACCCAATGATTTGCGAAGAATCCATTGAATTCCTCCTTGAGAAATTGTTGCTGTTTGTAAAGCAATATTACCTCTTGTTCTGTTATGATACATCCCAAATAGCACGTGAAGATTGGAGATCCATTTTCCATCCGCATTTCTACTGGTTTGAGAAGTTGAAGCCAGCTTGTGTAATACTTTAGATAGAGCATTCCAAGTAAATCAACAAGGAACAGCATGTCACAAGCTTGTAGAACCATGTAGTCTATGAAGAGAAGATATGGGATGAATTTCCATTCCACTTTTACCTTAAATTCAAACCATTTCAAGAAGAGTTGATGTTCCGGGAATATGTCATAGAAGACTATGTTTCCGAATATGAAGGGTACGATGAAAGTTCCTACTGCTACCAACAAGAGTACTGCATCAGCTACTTTATGGAATGTTTTCAGGTCTGGACGGTTTTCAATCTGCTCTTTATACATTTCTGAAAAATAGAAACGCAAATTTCCCTATTTTTGGTCTGAATTAACTAATGTTTTATACGAGTCAATTTTTCTTACCTTGGTATCGCATGTCACTCTCAATCATCATGTTTATAAACCTCACGTACTGCTTTTGCTTGGTCATCAACAGAGTTTCAAGAGCCCCCATTAAAAAAATACAAACCAATGCGTACATGATGTGGGTTACTCCACACAAGATTGAGAATACTTCATCTCGCTGTTGATATGCATCGTCAAACAAATCATCCTTGCCATTTTCGGGTTGAGGGGACAAGTATTCAAGGGCGTAATAAAATGATATAACACCCATAACGTGTAAGTAATTGATCAAGTACGCACTGCTCAATATTCCAACCACACCTGGTTTCAGAAACATTCGCTTGTTTTTGTCGTCCCAAGAAATGTAATTTAAAAGGGAATATTTCATAAGGGCCATTCGCCATTTGATAATACGGAGATAGGTGCTGGATTTCATTTTTAAGCGGGTTGCTACCTTGAAAGATTCTACTCGAATGAATGGTTGTACTTGTTTTTTTAGTTGGTCACTGGCTTATCGCTAGTTATTTTATTAATGTATGTATGTCTGAAAATTTTTTTTTGTCTGAAACTAATACTGGAAAACATAAAAATGATTTGTTCTATAAAACTGAGCTACTTCTGTGGATGTTCTTTAGGCAGCAGGTACCTAAAGCACATTAAGGGACATGTATTCCTTTAGTTTTTCTTGTAAGGCATGTTGCCACCATTAGACGGTCTCCGCCTTTTTCATGCATCTCCACGTGCCTCGTATTTTATATTAAGTCTATAAATGTATTGGACGACACAAAAAATTGTGTTTCAGATTTACATAAAAATAATATCAAATAAAATTAATAGCTCAACCTAAATTTTACGTGTGAAACTTATGTTTCAAATGGCAGGACTGTGCAGGTGTGATTTCTGAATATATGTACCTATGATGTATGATTACAATGAGGTTTTCCTCATTCATTTTTTTGGCAATGTGATCAACGCAATTTAACAAAAGAAAGAGTCAATTGCTCAACACATTTCGACATTCCAATAGAGATTTTCGGAGATTGAAAAAATGTTATTGGTCTCAATTCAAACTGTTTCTTGAAATCATGCGACTTATTGGAAAAAAATATTGTTAATATCATTTTTAGGTGGAAAGTAAACCCATAAATGTTCATAGTCAAGATTAAAAATTAGCTCAATAACATTTTTCTGAAGATTTATTTGTTCTGAAGAAATAGTTAATAACGGAAAGGCTATATTTCAGGGCGTATCCGTGAATTAAAAAGAAGGATTTTTTCCGTGTTTACATTTGAAATCTTATGTAATGGAGATCATAAGTCAATGGGTTGAAAGTATTTATTATAACACCATGTAAGGAAATGGCAAAGGGAAAACCAACAGTCAAATGTGTTTTCTAAATGTTTTTTCCAATTTTTACCTAAATAGAAACCGTAATAAACCTGGATATCAATTACTTTTTTTTTGCATAAGGATAAGCATGTGAAGTTCTCTGGAAAACGTTTTTGTGCTTCTTATTAAATGCATTTTAAAATTTTATTTGGTTTTTTTATACAAAACTTTGGCGCCCGTATTAGTTTTTGACTTCCAATTTTCTCCTAATACCCACGAAACTAAAATATGAATTATGTCTTTTTGAATTCAGGCATTCAGATGCGTTTTGTTTTTTGCGACTTTCGCTTACCTTCTTGTTTGCAAAAAAAAGAAAATATGGAAAAATCAATCAATCGATCTCTATGAAACTCGGTAAGGGTAAATATCTTTTTACGTACTTTCCGCCTGTACGCTTTGTTTTTCGATTTTATGTTGGAAAGCACAAAAGGTCAAATAAGGTCAAGTTCACATTGTTAAAATTTCAAACAATGATCAGCAATCACTTCCACATGTCAATACACCTGAATTGACACCCATATAATTCCTTTATCTAAAACAAATTATGATTACCTCTTTTTCAACATTTTAGATTTTGTAAAAAGGTAATGGATCTGATAATAATCATTCCTATAAAATCATTTGCTACGCAACTTCCATGAAGAAAGTTGGAATCACGTGTAATGTCCGGATGTACGTTTTCCAGCCCACAAGCATAGTATTGGACATGTTCATGTTGTGATAAATAATATATTATTATGTATGAAATTGTTGCTTTACAAAACTTCTTCCATGCCAATATATAGGTTTATTTTCCAGAAGTATGATACTTGCCTCTTGCCTCGTGGCATAAAATGTGAGTTTTTTGTTGCGCAGAAAAGTTAATCGATATTATCTACATGTTTTTGCTTTTCGCCCCTCCCCTCATATAAACCTTTCTTTTCCGATACTGATAAAATGTACCTAATGAGCTATTATATCATGCTAAGTTAAATAAATGTACGTCCAACTTTAAAGAAAACATATTAATATATTAGACATACAAACCAGAACATTTTTTAAAAAAATTTGTTCATTTTCCATATAAAATGATTGTATTGAACATTATATTCTGCAGAATATCCTTGTTCTAGATTACAGACGAGTCTCTAAGAAAGCTTGGCCGCAGAAAAACAAAACTGCCATTTGAACTAATTTTTTATATAAACTCAATTCCTTCTTCATTAGACTAAATGGGGGTTTGCACTCATTAAATTGATTGTTTGCTTCATAGGATAATTACATTTTTTTCTTGTTCATATTAGGGAAAATTCTTAACATAGTTTAACATTCCGAAACCATCGTTGTTGGCGTGAGAGTTACGGTTGTTTCCCTGTTGGAAAGTTCACGATGGCTTTAACAGTTGGCGCCCTAAATGTACAGTTTATTCTGCAAAATATTGTGCCACCACCCTATTTCATTGATCCAATTTCCCTTTCCGTTTCAACAAGGCCATCTCATCTTTCCCGCTTGAGAAAATTAATTCACCACCTACCTGTATGTAGCATCATATTCCACCTCATATTTTCTTTGGTGTGGCTAACCTGGCTATTGTCTAGGAAAAATAGTATTGCTGACAGTGATATAATGGAAAAACTTGTCTACCTGGTTGTCCTTTCTATGTGCTCAATTGCAATGGCGTCTTTTCTCACATTGGAAATTCATCAAGAGGATATTCGATTCCAACTAAACCAACATTTCGATCTTGCTAATATTCGGCAACTAGGGTTGAAACATCATCGACAAAAGATATTCATTTATGCATTTGTAGCAATTTTTTCAGCCTTCCCAATTATTACCGGTATATTTCCATTTGCATCTAACTTTCACCCAATTCATGTACTGTTGTCTTCAATAACTATGTCACCCTCAACTCCCATTCAAATCCTATGTCTTATCAAAGTGATAGCAAGCTTAGTTTACGCAATTACTACAATATGCGGCGCCGGAATTTGTATTTCCATCATTCTGTTTGATATAATGGATATGGAAGGAATGCATAAATTTTCGGCGGGAATGTTAACCTCTCAAAGCCCTGGATGTTTTCCAAAATCCTTGAGAATTTTCAGAATAACACAGATCCTAATTGGAAGAAGTAATATCATCATGTCGAATTGGATGTTTGTTGTCGTCTTCATGGGTGTGTCTCTAACAGTGATCTGCAGCTTGTGTACAATTTTATTGTACGGTGCTATTCCCTTTCCTCTCTATATTTCCTACCCTTGCATTGTTGTCGTTTGCATGGCTTACAACGCAATCCATTTCACGCTTACCGCTAAACCTCATCGAATATCTGTAAAGTTCATTCAGAATTGGAAACAATTTGGATTTCGAAAGGAGACGAGGATTGCGCTGAGATCATGTCGCGAAATTGGATATGCCGTTGGACCAATGCGTTGCGTGACGGAACACACTGCTTTTGCAATTGCGGACAGTATTGTGAACTGGACGGCAAGTGGGATTATAATTAAAATTGATTGGTAGGAATTCTTTATTACATTCAGTGACAATTTCTCTTACATGAAAAAATATCTTGCATAAAATCCAGGTAGAATTAAAATCAATAGTTAAGGGTAAAAGTATATTCTACTACACTTACCTGGCCGTATGAACTTATATCATAGTTTAATCAATTTAAATTAAAACTGTGAAATCGAATCCATTATAATAAAAAAGCTTAGAACTTTAATTCAATGAATTTCTATCATCAATAGCTTTCGCTTAGTAAAAAGATCATGTCATGTACCAAGGAAAATATCATGTTCATGTTCAGGTAGTAGCTGGATGCTATTTTTAGGCTGGCTGATGGTCGCCGCCTTGAAAGAAAGATTTTGTTGGAATGGTTGTACTTGTTTTTTTGTTGTTGGTTTTAAGTTATAATTCGATTTATTAATGTGTACATGTATGTCTAAAAAATTGTCTCAAATAAATTGTAGAAAAACACAGGAAATAATTTGCTCCACAAAATTTAGCAACTTCTATATTAGCATACTTCTATTTAGCATATTATTTAGGTTTCAGGTACCAACTGTGTATTAAGTTTTATGTATTATTTTTGGCATATTACTGCCATAACACGGGCAAGTTATCCACCTTTTTCATGCGATTTTCAAGTGACCTTCTTCAATACATATACAGAGGAAATCAGAATTTCTGCTTTTAGCTTTCACGTACCTGGTAGTATATATTAAACTGACAAATCTATTGGATGAAAAAATAATGGTCTTTGAAAGTTTATTACGTAGCTGAAGCGAGAGCATTCAGCGAAGTAATGGTTTTACTAAAACTGTCTGTCCGTCTGTCTGTGCGCACTCTCCTGGTCACATACATTGACCGATTTGGCTCAAATTTGGTACACAGGTAGTACTACTCAAGAGGACCTCTGGGAATACTTTTCAGCCAAATCGGTCAAACGCAAATCGGTCGGCTTCGATTTAAGCAACAGCAAGGTTGCGCTTCGATTTAAAACCAACACCATGGTTGCGCTTCGATAGAAATGCAACTGCAAAGTTGCGCTTCGATTGAAACGCAACAGCAAGGTTGCGCTTCGATTGAAACGCAACTGCATGGTTGCGATTCGATTGAAACGCAACTGCAAAGTTGCGCTTCGATTAAAACGCAACAGCAAGGTTGCGCTTCGATTGAAACGCAACTGCAAAGTTGCGCTTTGATTAAAACGCAACAGCAAGGTTGCGCTTCGATTGAAACGCAACTGCAAAATTGCGCTTCGATTAAAACGCAACAGCAAGGTTGCGCTTCGATTGAAACGCAACTGCAAAATTGCGCTTCGATTAAAACGCAACAGCAAGGTTGCGCTTCGATTGAAACGCAACTGCAAAGTTGCGCTTCGATTGAAACGCAAGTGCATGGTTGCGCTTCGATTGAAACGCAAGAGCATGGTTGCGCTTCGATTTAAACGCAACAGCAAGGTTGCGCTTCGATTGAAACGCAACAGCAAGGTTGCGCTTCGATTTAAACGCAACTGACTAGTTGCGCTTCGATTAAAACGCAACAGTAAGGTTGCGCTTCGATTGAAACGCAACTGCAAAGTTGCGCTTCGATTTAAACGCAACAGCATGGCAACAACAACTTTACTAAGTTTGTCCGTCCGTCTGTCCGTCTGTGTGCACTCTCCTGTCGACATACGTTGACCAATTTCCACCAAATTTGGCACATAAGTAGTACACCTCAGGAGAACCTCTGGGAATACTTTTCAGCCAAATCGGTCAAACGTTTCGAAAGTTATAGGCTCGAAAGTTCAAAAACTCATCGATTTGGCTGAAACGTATACGTATACATAAGAATTGCTTAGTATCCGTGTGGATGTGCTTATGCATAACACCGGAATCATGTCCTTGTGCATAAAGCCAGAATCCGGAATGGAATTATGTGTTTACTAAGTTGAGAGAATATTGCAGAGGCGGGTTTAGAGGGCAGAGGTGGAGGAGATTTGGTGGACGTGGGGGGAGGGGGTTTGGAGATGATCACTCAACGCACTCTTCAGCTACGTCTCTGGCCTGCTTACTAGCAGTTTATTTATTCAAGTATTCTATCAGAGGAAATTAATAGTTAAATTTAAACTGGACGCTTGAAATATGTATGTTTCAAACAGCAGGACTGTGCAAGCGTGATTTGCAAATTTCTGAACATAAGACTTATACTTCGCAGTGTTACATGTTATATAGATTGGAATAAGCAGAGAAAGACATTTCATGTTATTTTTTTTACCAGAACCTGAACAGATTGCCACTTGGAGAACGTTTTCTCTTTCTTTTACGTGTGCATCTCGCCCAAGCTTTCTTCTTTGCTTCGAGTCCTCGTTATAATTGTCGAGTGTTTGCCACATTTGTTTTAAAGTTTTGAATTTACATTTCTGTTTACTACTCAAACACTGTTTTTTTGTATCTTCTATACCATATAAACTGCATGACACGTTTGCTATTTTAATTTATAAGATGTGTGAGTATTTCAATTCGCAAACAAAGGGCTATTTACTTTTTGTTAACCTAAGTTTGCTTATCCTATCACTCACTACATCACTTATCATTATTGTTAATGATCCTTAGGAGGATACATATCTGAATCGTATTGGACTGAATCGATAAAATTTGTTAGCGAGAATTACCTTTTATTGCATATTAAACTACGCACAGCACAACATATTTGTTCTTTTTCATTATTCACTTGACTTCTCTCTGTTCCACTATACGTAATAAATGCATAATGACTGCCCATACATTGAGTTTAGGAATGCAATTTTTGAAGCATATGTGATGTTTTATGATACGTTGGAGATGGAGCTAGGGGAGAAAGGAATAATCATCATAAATTCCACCTTCGTTTGAAGTTTCTAACTTGTACCAATAATTTTCCTGTTATCATTGTGTCGTTCCGGTTTTTTCAGTTGCTGTTTCAGTTCGAGAACTCACCGCCACGATCAAAAGCTCAAAAAACTGAAGCACAATTGCTGAGTTTGACATTAGCGTCACAAACATCTGAAATTGGGGTAAAAATTTAGAATGTCAAACGTACTTTAGTAGCCCAACAGTTTGTTTGAAATACTGTCAACTAGCAGTACTAGTACATATTAAACTCACCCCTGCAATGAAACCATATGAAACTACCAAAATTCCATTAGTGCTCAACCCAAAATTTCCAGAAGTAATTTCATAGATGACAATAAATTTTCTGAGGGAGCTTGAGCTGAAGTTTCTTCTGTGACAACGGAAATCTTGTCCGTTGAGAAAGCGAGTCACCATTGTCATCTAGAAACAAGCAAAATTAATTTGGGGGTACTTTGAGATCACCAAAGCATGCATACCATTTGGAATGCTATAATATTTTTTATAATATTGGTGTACTTGTTTGGATGCTTTAGCTGCAACGTAGAGAAAGTAAACAAAGTTTATAGTGGTATATAATGCATTGATGTAACTCAAGGTTGGGGTGTCATTTCTAAAGATCCAAACCAAGCCAATGCAAATTTGTATGCCTTCAACAACAATTACTGTGAGCAAAACTGATCCAAATGAGTGGCTAACAATGAAGAATGCTTTGCGTACTCTCCAAAACCGTAGGATTACCTTAAATTATATATTGTTAATGAAACTCCCTATGTTTGACATCATAAATTAAAATGCGATTTTTTCTGATCATTCAAACAAATATAACTTTGTTACCTCATCCGAGGAAATGGAGCAGAATTTTTGTGTATCTTTTATGGAAGTCGTAAAATGGGTGCAAATTGCTACCATTGTTTTAGCCGTCAAAACAAGTAGAACGAGTGAACTTCCAGATATCATTTGCTGGTCGACATCTGACAACACAAATAGGAAACCTATGACTCCTTTCCACCATGGGAAATCCTCTTCTGGTCCATCCCTCATAGCAGCTTTGTTTTCGTCCAATTCAATATAACTGTACCACTTGCGCTGCAGTTCAACTTTTAGACCTTGGCTTATTTTGAAGGCTACAGAAATGATAAAATTTACAAGCACAAGAAACAGCACTGCCACAACAATCCGTAGCTTTTTTTTCTTTTCTAGAGCCCCGGTTTTATTCTCGCTAATTAAGTTTACTAGCTCTAACAGCCCATAGTGAGTGTTAGAATTTAGTATTGCTCTCAGATAAAAAAGACATATGAGAGGATGACCGACGTAGATGCCTGCAAGAAGAACCCCCAATGGTCCACTATTGGATGGAAACACTTCAGTTGTATGGGCAAGTAGGTTGATAATAAGCACAAGAAAAATAATGAAAGCTCGGATTAGGCCAATAATCTGGGGAGCAACAGGGGGAAATTTAATAGTAAAAGTTCTAAAACATTTTTATTATTTTAAACTTTATAATTTTTTTACAATGAATGTTTCTTATTACTTTTCTGAGAATGCAGACTTGCAATACGTATTTCCTCTGTTGACCATCAAAAGTCAATCGGATAGGAATTGTGTGTGTCGTGTAGCAAAAGTTGAAAAATGTAGTTAACCATAGTTCGGCATCTTTTGGGAAAGTAGAAATCATGATAGAACTGTTTGATTTCGTTTTCGACCACTCGCACTCTGCTTTCCAACCTATTACGCAGGCAGTGATAAATAAAATTTATGCTTGTGTATATTTTAGATGAAACGACTTCAATTAGAGAAAAACACTTTTAGAAACCGTACAAAAGGTGTTGATCGTTTGAAGCATTCAATTAAGTATATAAATATTGGAATGGATTGAGGTATTAGTGCAGTAAAATGATGGCTATAGTGTATGTAAATACTATTGACATTTTTTTAATCATGTCAATTTGGAGAGTGGTATCATGGTATCACTTGACGAATGTGACGCAAGTTGAAGCGAGTTTGGCTGTTAGAGATCGTAAAATAAATTATATTTTAATAGTATCATGATCCACATGATTTTTAAAAGTATTAAATATTATCCGAAATAGTTCGATTTCATGGAATTTACGAGACAGTATATATAATATGAAGAAAATTTAATTGGGAGAAACATGTCATTATACCGTCTAATCGGAAGCCGTCGGTTCAGCTGTAGGTGGCAACAATTTTAAAAACATTATGTCGTAAGACTGGAGAACGAGTGCTGAATATGACATTAGAGTCACCACCATCTAAAGTAAAAAAAAGTCCTTAAATTGACCTTTTACTTATACTATAATTATTATTCTTAAAATCAGCTCATACAAAATCTAATCTACAAAAAAATTACCCCTGCAATGATGCCATAAGTGACCACGAACACGTTGCATGCGTTAAGTGCAACTTCTCCTGAGCTAATTTCATACATCACAATATGTTTTTGGAGAAAATTATGCTTAAAATGTAATACGCTGCCAGAACGATAGTGTAGGTATGGGGCGTCCAAAAAGCGATTTAACGTAAGAAACTGCAAGTCATTTTTATGGGTATTACGGATGAATGAATAAATTATTTTTTGTTATATTCACATTTGTATTATTACCTTCTTGGACGCTTTCGCTGCCAGAAGGAGAAAATATATACAAGCGCCGCACATTATAAACGTGGTAATTGTATCCATAATGGGTAGTTCGCTTAACTTGAAAACCCAAACGATGTTGATGCTAGCCATAACGCTTTGGAAAAGGATGAGAAGAAGTACAACAGGTCCAAAGCAGTGGCTGGCAATATCGAACGCTTTTCGAATCCTCAAAAAGCGGAGGATTATCTACATAGATTAAAAACATAAATGTCATGTCTGCTATTTGTTTTTGCAAGTTTCTAAATTATATATATAGCTTGACTATTGATTGAAACCTCTTGAGCGGAAACACAGCAGTATTTTTGAGTATCCCGAACACACGTCGTAAAATGAGCAGAAGTTAGCTCTAAAGTTTTCGCAGTTAAAATTACGAGGACGATTGAGATTCCTGAAAGCATTTGCTGATCTACTTTGGACATCACAAGAATTATACCAACACACATTTTCCACCATTCAAACTTTTCTAGATTATTAGGGTTAGTATACAACATTTTTGCTTTACGCTTATCCACCTCTATATTACTATACCAAGTACTTCTTGAAGCTAAACCAATGCCATCTCTGAAGTAGTAGACAGTCGCGTAATAAGTGTAAATCACAATACAACTAATAACAATTAACAAAACTTGGAGGATTATAGAAACGTTTTGTCTCAAGAAAATCTTTCCTTTCTGCTCATGATGATTTTCACCTTTGATCAAGTTCATAAACTCCAAAATGCTACGCTGTTTCCTTGAGTTTAGGATTGTGACTAGAAGACATAGGGCAACCAAGAAAAATCCATAATTTAAACCCGCAAGAAGTAGACCTGTCGGTCCTTTAGGATATGACGAGAAAGTGTCTGAAATCACAAAGACTGCAAACATGTAGAGCATGATAGAAAGTCGAAATATGCAAAGAAACTGTAAAAAAATAAAATTTCTTTTTTTAGTATAAGCTATTCGAACCAGCACTATTAATAATAGTAAAAAAGTGGTAATAAAAACTAATTTGGATACCTTTCTTAAAATGGAGACATGCAAAATATATCTCTCTTGTAGCAAATCGTACTCAAATTTGATTGGGATTGTGTAAGTAGCGTAGCACAAGTTAAGAAACGTTACCAGTCTCAACTCGACTCCTTCTGGAAACGATGAAAATAGAAATGCTTTCTCCATGACTTTTCTTATCATGGTTAAAATGACTAAAACGAAGTCGAGGCACAAAATTGTTTGTATGTACTTTTGCGTCGTTGTACGTATGTTAGGTATGTAGGAGGTTGCTATAACTGGGTAGAAAACTGCGAATAAAGCAAGAAACTCTTATATATTGGCCTTGTAAAAACACGTAACGATGTAGGTCGAGCGTGTTAGTGTAAATATTTGTTAATCATGCCAATTTGGAGATTGGCTTACCTTGGCCAATTTCTAAAGAAAGAATAAGCCGCTTGTAGTAAACACTATTTATGAATGAATGAATTTGGAACATATGCAATTTATTGTTAAGTATACGAATTACGTCTAGTTTAATTACGCTATATGGATGCTAATGAGCCATAATGGAGTATATTTTGAAGCTGTTGGTCGAACAGTAGGTGCCGATTATACAATCATCGTATCGTACGACTGGAGAACGAGGGCGGTGTAAGACAACAGCGTGACTATCAGCTAATGACAAATACAGAAAAACAGAAACTTTCCTACACCTTGATTACAATATAATTATATTACAATTATGAATTAAACTAAAGACATATTACCCCTCCAACAAATCCGTAAGTGGCCACAAACATATTGCATGAGTTGAGTCCAACCTCTCCAGAGTTAACTTCATGCAATACAATATTTTTATGGAGATGATTGAAAGTCAAAAAACTGCCGAATCGATAAGGACAAGTAGCATCCAATGAGCGAGTTAATACAAGTAACTGAAAGTCATTAATGGTTGATGCAGATACACTTTTTTAGTTACAAAAACACTTTCGATGCGGTGACTGATTTCATATTATATGTATAACTATACCTGTTTGGATGCCTTGGCTGCAAAACAGAGAAAGTAGAAGCAACCATAACATGAAGAAATCGTAGTGATTGTTTCCAAAACACGCAATCCACTATTTTTGACGATCCAGACAATGTACATACAAGTCATATCGCATTCCAAGATAACAACTAAAAGTATTAGTAACCCAAAACTGTTACTGACAATGTTGAAAGCTTTGCGTACCCTCCAAAATCGAAAAATGATCTGTGAAAGATGGAATAATAAGATTTTAATTTTAAAATTTTGGTTTGTGAAATGAAATCTTCAAAGTGCTCTCCATTACCTCTTGAGGTGATATGGTGCAATACCTCTGGGTTTCGCGTAGACACTTTGTAAAATGATTACAACTTACTTCTAAAGTTTTTGCCGTGAACACTAAAAAACGAGTGAGGTCCCTATTAACATTTGTTGATCTACTTGAGACAACGCAAGAATTGTCCCGATAAAAATTTTCCACCATTCCAGCTTATCCAGTGCAGTAGCCTGTAATGCCATTTTTGCTTTATGCTTATCTAACTCAACGAAGAAATACCAAGTGTTTCTGGAAGCTACCCCTATGATTCCTCTAAAGTAGTAGGATGCTGCGTAATAGGCGTAAATGACAACGCCTACAACGGTTATAAACAACACTTGGCCAATCATTGAAAAATTTTGCCGTAAAAATATCTTTCCTTTCTGTTTATGATGACTCTCGCCTTTGATTAGGTTAATGAGTTTCAAAATACAACATTGTCTTTTAGTATTCAGTACCACAGCTAGAAAACATATGGTGACGAAGAACGTTCCATAATTAATACCCAGAAGTAAAGGACCGGTGGGTCCTGGTGAATATGAGGGTGAAAGCATGGAGCTTAACAGCATGTAGAGAATGATGGAAAGTCGAAAACTACAAAGGACCTATGTAAAATAGGAACAGTATTTTTAATTCAACTAAATGTAAAACAGTAAAAATTATATTTAATTCAAAGATTGTTGTGTGAGAATGTATACCTTTCTTAAAACGCAGACATGCAAAATATATCTCCTTTGTAGGAAATTATACTGGAGCCTGATAGGAATTATGTAAGAAGCATAGCACAAGTTAAGAAAGGTTACCAGTCTTAACTCGACTCCTTCGGGAAAAGTTGAAAATAAATTAACTTCCTCCATGCTTGTATTTTACTGTATACAGTTTTCCTTCCATGGGTGCAATATCATGATTTGAGTGAGTTTGGCTATTATTTGGTAGTAGCGTAATCTGATTATAGATTAACAGATTAGGAAATATATTATTTATGGTTTCAAGATTACAGATTAAGATTACGCTCTACCAATCTTGTCCTCCAGATTAAAGAATAGAGATTAACCTCTCCAGCGTTAGGGTTCGAGATTAGAAACTATATATTATAATCTAATCTGGATTACTTCCAATGCCTGTTGATAGCTCAACATTTATGGTCAGTGGTCTGAAATCTCTTGTTCAATAACTAACGCCTGCAAATAAAACCACATAAAAATAATAATAATGAATATTTAAAGTAAAATTCAGCAAAAAAAACTTGTAAAATCTAAAATTACTTTATTTGACCCATAAATTCCAGGTACATTATATTTATTCGGGATAGAATTCCGTTGTCCTAATATTATTTAAATGTAGCAAAATTTATAGAAGGAAAAACAAACCAGTAATATTTAAACACAAAAAGTGGTACATAACTTTCTTTATTTTCTTGTAATTCCAATTGATTTTATGTCCGATTTTTACTATAGGCTTATTTAGTTCTTAAAAATAAACCGGAAAAGCAAGCAACATAATACCTGCAAAACATCCATCAATAAACAGTTTGATGAACTAGTAAATTCGTCTTGATTTCATGGAAATAAACATTTTAATCTTTCATACAAACGCTAAACTAAACCCTTTCGCAAACTTGGAGCAAATACGTTTTTATTTGCAAACATGTCAGATTAAATGAACAACAATGTTTCTAATTATGGCAATGGTCACTACTTCTCATGCATTCCGGTTATCATAAATACTTACATATTTATCACTTTATTTTCAACTTTTAGTGTGATTACTTTTATTCGCCAATTCACTGGTCAACATACACCAATCATCATACAAGAAACTAAACGAACTTAGAATGCAACCGCGTAGTAGAGAAAGCAGAGTATCAAACTATAAACTATACCAAAACTTTCCCAACATTTTTCCTTTCGATCTTTCACCAGCTTAAATAAGAGCAGAATTGACTCACGGCTTGCTTGCTTCCCCAACTGTTGCACGACGAGCTTAACTTAACCCACAATTCTATTTTTCTCATTCATCATCTTCATTCAATCATTTAGCTTACATAAAAACGTAATTAATTTCCAATACTTTAAGTGCAAGATAAGCTCCAAACATTATTCTCTACATGCAGCTGCGCTTTCTTTGTGAACGGAACGAGCTACCCTAACAAGAGTTTCCCTTTACATAGATACAAATTTCAAGCTTACGCGTAGCAAAATAGAACACAGTGGAGAAAAGGAAACACGGCTCTGCAACTGCCTTTACTTGCTCACACATGATCATTCACATCAACAGCATGGAGAAATGAGAGCTCTTCTTTTCTGACTTCACTTCAAGACGAGCTTAACTTAATTGGCAAGCTAAGACCCAAGTGATAAGTCTCAACTTTTTCCTACTCTTAAACTTGGTACTACCAAATGTTTAGCAGAGCTAAACAAGTCCTAGTTCAACTTAACACAACCGAGCTATGCGGGGACTGTACTTTTACAAAATCTCCCCATTCTACATAATCAATAGACAGTGAACTGGAGTGAAGAGAAGAACAGCTTTACTTGGCTTGTCTTTCTTTTTGATATTGCACTCAACCACGAAAAGTAGAAGTAGCCCGTGTCTTCACAATAATATGAAAGGCATAAATTATATTGCTCTATTTATTAGACTGCTATCCACAATCAAATTTATTTCTAGGAATATCATTATTTGTGTTCAGGAAGGTTGACATTTTTTTCAAATCTACATTATAAAAAATGGATAAAGTTAAACGCTACAATAAAAATCAACTTATAACCAAGACTATTTATTTGTAACATAATTATTTAATATTAAATAACAGAATGGCATCTACAGTGCGACTCAACATTTGGGAATAATGATGTATAATAAAATCCTCAGAAAATGCAAAAAATATTCCATACCTTATTCGAAATGGGGTGAGTGCATTTGCTTGTTGCATGTTAACCTTGGTGCTTCTTCGTTTTGTCACTTTGTACCGAAAGTTCGCAAGTTTCCTTGCATCCTCAAGTATATTCAGGAAAATTTCTAACATTTTAAGAAATCTACCCAGCAAGTAGAACTTGACGATTGCAAGGGCAACCCCGAAAAATACGAAAGCGGTGTAAAGTGAAGTAGGCATTTTTCCATTAGCTCTCACACTTATCCACCCACATCCAACAATTATCCAGTAAGCTACCGACAACAGAACATAGAGCACAAATTCTACTACAAATTGAATTCGCTTGTACAATAAGATTAATCCATTATATATATTGAGAAACATGGCAAAGTTTGATTTGATTGCTGGTATCACCAGTTTTGTACAAGTGAAAGCTGAATTGACAAACGTGAAAAGAATAAGGTATATGAAGGAACCAATTCTTGCTCCATCCAAAAAGTGTGGCGTGAGATAAACCCAACGAACTAAAATTAAAGTTACTTGTAGCCAACCAAAGGTAGAAAAAGCATGGGGAAAAAGCTCAGAAAAAATAAAATACAAAGGATCAAATTTTGCTGCAACTGCAATGATCGAAAAAACGACTGGCGCGCTCGCTAATAAAACAATTACAACGATGAAGACTGCTCCAGGAACTAAATCATCATCATGATGAGTATCACCATGTTTGCCAAAATCCGGATGGTTTGAGTGTACCTCTGCGATTCAAAAATATTTTTTTCAACACCGTATTGTTTTACTCACCTGTATGATATACAAATATAACTTAAGCTTACCTGAGAGTAGTTTCTGTTCTAAGAAGAAGCAATCATTAATGGATTTCATGAAAGAATCAAAATTATTAAGAATTAAAAACCCACAGGATGATGCCGTTAGTAGAATACACCCTTTTGAAATTAGAATCCCGGCGTTTGTCACTCCAAAATCTGATCTGGGGTACAATAATTCGTAGCGTAATGTCACGTAGAAGCTTAGGAGACCTGCTTGGAACATATACAAAAATGATAGAAACGTAGGCAACAATCTGATTCTGCTTGAAGATTTGTATAGAATACGATAAGTTTTGAAATTCAGGAATACTGGTATGGGGTAAGGGATGTAGATGAAAAGAAGCGTATGTAGTTTAAATGCGAATTCTTGAGTTTTCGAAATCATTTTAAGGAGGTTTTTTTTAATGGAACTTTTCAGTAAGAAATGTGAGACCTGACTAAGGTAAAACAAATGAAATTATGGTGGAAAATGTGGTTTTTAGTTATGGGCTTGGGAAAAACATGAAGACGCGTTTTTATGTAACATGAATATTTTAGTGAAATATAGTTTAGTATATATGGTCAGAGGTCTGAAATCTCTTGTTCAACAACCAAAGTCAGCAAATAAAACTATATAAACTAATAATAATGAATAATTTATATTTATATTCAGCTAAAAGGCTTGTAGAATCTATCAAAAAAATTAGCTAACCCATAAATTTCAGGTACCTTTTATTTATTCGGGATATAATTCCGTTGTCCTAATATTATTTAAATGTAGCAAAATGTATGTGGACAAAATTTATAAATGGAAAAACAAACAAATAATATTTAAACACGAAAATTGGCTATTTGTTTTCTTTATTTTCTTGTAATTCCAATTGATTTTATGTTTAATTTTTGCTATAGACTTAATTTAGTTTTTAAAAATAAACCGGAAAAGCAAACAACATAATACAAATCAATAAACAGTTTGATGAAGTAGTAAATTCGTCTTGATTTAATGGAATTAAAAATTTTAATCTTTCATACAAACGTTAAACTAAACCCTTTCGGAAACTTAGAGCAAATACGTTTCTATTTGCAAATATGTCAGATTAAATGAACAACAATCTTTCTAATTATGGAATGGTAACGGTCACTACTTCTCATGCATTCCGTTTAGCATAAATATTTACATATTAGTAGTAGTAGTAGTAGTAATAATAATTTATTGACCATATTCAGCCATCATACACGGTCATTCAGGTTTTACAATGTTCCATGATTCCGAAGAAAAAAATAAATATAATCAATGTTCTTCAAGAGAATTTATAATAACTTATTAGCAAAATTTTGTAAACGCATATTTATATATTGAAGAACAATATTTACATATTTATCACTATGTTATCAACTTTTTTGTGATTATGTTCCTTCACCAATTCACTGATCAACATGCACCAGTCGCATCATGCTAGAAATTTACATTTCTTCATACAAAGTTCTCATCTAAACGAACGTAAAATGCAACAGCGGAGTAGAGAAAGCAGAGTACCAAACTATACCAAAACTTTCCCAACATTTTCATCTTTCACCAGCACAAATAAGAGCAGAATTGGCTCACAGCTTCCTTGCTTCTCCAATTGTTTCCAAACGAGCTATAAGCTTAACCAACAAGACCAAACTTGACACTGTTTAGAAAAGAGGCAGAAAAAATTTGCTCTTAGGATGAAACTGTACCAATTCCTACTTAAAGTCAACCTTAAAGCAACCAAGCCATGCGGGGACTGTGCTTCACCAAAATCCTCCCTGAGTTCTTACCTTACCAAAAGTTCTGGCTGAACCGAAAAGGCTCTTTGCTCCGCACACAAACCTTACAGAGAAGAGGAGTCGCCCCGTTACATCAAGGAATAAATAGGAATAAATTATGCTGAGTAAGCTAGCTCTCATCTACTCGGCTCTAGTCATAGTCTAGTGGAAACTGGAAGATAGGGAAGCAGTAAGCACATGCAGGTAAAGCCAAACCTAGCAATAAGACACGCTCTTTGGAGAGCTGTCGTGTATGCGTTCTTTATCATCTCCTTTGGCTGATAAAATACAGTACACTTTTTCAGAGACACGACGAAAAGAAAATTTGACAAGTTTCGTAACTTTCTCTAAGCCATTTAGAATTCTTGAAAGAATTTTAATTTTTCATTGGCTATGAGAAAAGCAGACAAATAAAATCACCAATAACATGTACTATGTAATTGGTAGTACTATCCCCTTATTCCTAGGCGGGAGATCCTTAGTTCGGTGGATAAACCTTCATATCCACACTTTTCCTAACCTCCGACTAGGTAAAAAAAATACGTTGCAAAATTATTATATAAATTGTAAAATGAACCCTCTGTGGATTCTGCTTTTGCGTTTCTTTGCCAGAACCACTCGGACTCTCGTTTCATTCACTTTATCAATTATTCTCATGTAACACAATCATCATCACCTTTTGTGATCCCGCTACACTCAGGAAATTAATCATAATCTACCAACCAAACAACCAAAATATAGGAATATTGAGAAAGTGGTTTAAAACACACATGTATTCTAACGAATTCAGTAGCCCATATTATTAATAAGGCAGCAAATTAACATTCAATTAAATACAGCACATTGCTTTTATCAATGACTTTACAGATATCTATTTATAGTCTTCATATGATTGATCCTTACTTTAAAAAAATTATAAATGTAACACCTTTTGTAATAGTGGCGGTGTAAAATTTGCATGCAAAGATGCTTTAACACAAGGTCGATATTATAGTTACTCATTTGCTACAGTGCTCATCTTCACCAGTATCGATTTTGGGGCTGGCTGAATTCATTTTCTCTATTATAACTTCCAAGTTTTGAAGCATCAATGCTGCATTTGAGAGCAGTGATAACAACACCTGTAACAAAAATACAAATTAAGTATTTGCTCAAGGCTTTACTATTCTTTAATAACGTATATGAATGCAAAGTGATTGGTAAAAAATGAAATGATGATGTGTGTTCTACTCCTGCAATGAAGCCATAAGTAATCACAAAAATACTGCAGGGATCGAGTCCGATTTTTCTAGAGTTGATTTCATGAGTTATAATATTTCTGAGCAAAAAGTTAGAATTTCTGGCTCGATGGCAAGGATCAGGAACGGAGAGAAAGCGAGTCACCTGGAATAACTAATTAGAAACAGAGAAATTGTGAGAAGGATAATGCTAATATAGATAATAATAAAAACAATAACACCATACCTGGTTAGATGCTTTCCCCGCAAGTATGAGAAAGTACATAAAACCCAGAATATAATTGAACACGCTAAATTTTCCAAAAACCGTCATGTTAGTATCCTTGAACATCCAGACTATGTTCGTACAAGTTCCAAGGTTTCCGACAAAGATAACCATCAGCAAAAGGGGACCTAATGAGCGGCTAGTAATTGCAAATGCTTTGCGAATCTTTAGAAATTTTTGAAGAATCTGCATGGCATGAAAATTAGTTGATAATTTTCTACCTGTTTTCACAATACTCATATATAATATATGACTTTACGTACCTCTTCTTTTGGTACAATGCAGAATTGTTTTGTGTCTCTAATAGTAGTAGTAAAATGGCTGCAAATCGTTTCTATCGTTTTTGTTGTTAAAATTAAAAGCGCAAGTGCATTTCCGATATTCATCTGTTGATCAATTCGTGTCAAGATAACAAGCAAAGCGATGAGTTTTTTCCACCAAAAGAAGTCTTTTGGGTCCTCCTCATCCCCAACCCCATACCACGTACTCCTTAATGATTTGGCAAACCCTTCCTTGGCTATGCTGATTATCATAGACGCAACGGAATTGACAGTGCAGAAGAAGATGGTTAACAAAACTCGGAAAACAACCCAAAATACATTATTGAACCGTTCCTTTTTATTTTTAGTCCCTTTAACCAAATTTATGAGCTCCAAAACTCCACGCTGACTACCGGACCTCAGTATGGTGACGAGGTAACAAAAACTTAAAAGTTGACACCCAATATAGAGCCCCGCCAAAAGGACCCCTACTGGCCCGGTAGGAATGATTTTGTTCATGCCTACTACCAGAAAGCTCAGAATTGTAAGAACGTTAATGGAAAGTCTGATGAAAGTAACCACCTATGTTTTCAACAAAAGAAAGTTAACACAGCTTTTAAAAACTTTTACTAAACTTTAGAATTTCTTCTTCTTTTTTTACCTTTCGGAAAATACAAGAATGCAAAATGTACTGATTTTGCTCATCATTATATTGTATCCGTATAGGAATTATAAATGTGACATAGCAGACACTGAGAAATGTTACCAACCACCGCTCCACATTGCCTGGAAATGGAGAAAAAAGATTTGTTGCTGGACCTTTCTTCATGCCGGTTTTGTATTCAAAGTATTCCAACTTAAAATTTTAATATTCTTGTTTCAATATCTAACTTTATTCTCGTCAACAAACTGGCAACTGAGATGAACTTTTGTTTTATTTTATACGTAAGTAATTGCGTAATGCTTACATGGGTCTTAGTAGTAGCTCTTGAATTTATTTAATGAAATTGTGGAGATGGTCGTTGATTGACAAACAATAGTATACACGAAATATGTATGTATGAAACACTCAAACTCTCAAAAGGAAGTAGTGGTCCATTGAATTTCAACTCCAATTCAAGTTTATTGATTGTAGAATATTTATACTGATGAAAAACCACATTATTTATACAAATGTGTTATTCAAACCATATTACATGTTGAAACTTATCTCATCATCACTGCTACAATCAACCTTCACTCCCGCAAACGAACTTTCCCTTTGAGCCAGTTTGCTAAAAAAAGTCATACCATGTTTCCCGAAGTGTGCATTCCCATCCCAAGGAAAGGCTAAACCTTCCCCCTCAATAAGGGTAAATGATCATACACACAACAGTAACCAAAAAAAAACGTCCCCAATCACCCAAGCACTTTGAGCCAGACCTGGTTTTGGTTTACTTTCACCCTTCATCAAGTTGATAATATTAGAAATTTTCTGCTCTCTGCTGGGCACCAACAACGTGAACAAAAAGGAAATGCAAACGAGATACACTCCTATGCTTATCCCGGCACTGAGAACACTGAGCGGTATGGCACAAATGATCTATACATATTTTAGAGAGTAATACATATAGTATGCAAAATATGTAGGAATTCAGTTTAAAAGCTCATTTAGATTACATTTAGACTTTAACAACTACATACACTGGTCTGTTTTAAATACCTTTCTGAAGAGGCAAACTTGCAAAATGCATTTCCCTTTTCACAAATCATACCGTAGTAGGAATGATATCGTGAATGTGAAGTAGCAGAAGTTGAGGAAAGTTATGAGATATAGGTGAACTCCCTCCGGAAATTGGAAAATTGGATGTATATTCGATGAAGAAGAAGTCCCAACGATTCCTCAGCACCTTCTGGATATTCTTGAGAAAGACATGACATGACATGACAAGCTTTTGCGATGAAGACAGAACGAATGGTGATAAGGAAGGAATAATAAAAATGCAAAATTGTATGTAACAACAAAAATCAAATGAAATTATGCATTGCATTGTTGACTGTACTGATTGATTGAGCTATCTTTTTTCCAACTATTTGATGAATTATTGCTCATTATTATTTCGTTTTCAGCAGAGCAGAGCAGTTTTCTATTTTACATATCTTTAGGACTTTCGGGTCATCATTGTTTTCATAGCTAAAGGGCTATAGTATAGCCATAGCCTCATTAACAATCAACACGGAAGAGAAGATAAAGATGTGTAGATGTAAGAAAAACGCCGTAAAAATGAAATCCACTTTGGTGACAATCGGACACGATTTTATTTAGCTTAAAAGGTGAATAATGTTATTTTTTCAATAATATATGTTCGACATAAATATAATTTACTAAAATTCAACAAACTTATTGCCTAAAGAAATTCGGTTAGATATTGAAATTTCAAACATAATTATTGTTTATGCTTAGCAATGCTACCGTGACGTCAATGCTTCCCCTCTGATAATTATAAAGCTTCCAGTCACAACTTTCATGAAGTGCATTGAACTCTTTATTATGTACCGATTTTTAAAGTTACCAATTAACATGCAAATTGCAAATATTTTAGCTAACAAATTCTATTATCTTCCATTAAAATATTTAAACCTATCGTAAAACCTACTGTGGCTTACTCCGAGTATGGGAAAACGGAGAGTGGGGTGACGTGAGAAATAACAATTAATTAAATAGCAACGGCAATACTAATTAATTTTTTTTATAAATTTGTGTAACAATTTACGGATATTGTTTACCACCAAACTGCTATATTTAAGTCGATTGTGATTTAAACTCAGCACAACTCTTAAACTTTAACTAACCAGTCAAATTTATAAAAACTAAATGCGATTGTATAGAAGCGTGTAAATGCGCGCTTAGCATAATTTTTTTACTCAAAGCTAACAAGAAAGTTTACCAAATTATCAACTACGGAATGTACGTATAGCAGATAATTTTCATATGTCATCATATAGTATGGATAAGCCAACTGTGGTTTGAGTGGACGATTAGCCTTGAGAAACTTTCGTATCCGATTCAACTTCCTACCTTCCATTTTTGTGAGGTGTCCCAGCTCATCCAAATAAGCACCTGAAGTGTTTATCACGCCTTCAATGAACTTGACCTCCATTCCTTCTGCAAAGCAGCATAGGAACGCTCCAATGGGTGCCATCAATAGTCCAGGTTCATGAATGATTTTCCAATGCCGAATACAAATGTACAAGCCAAAGGTACTGATGTAGAGAAATGCTGAGTGGTGTCCAGTAACCCAGTGGTTGGCGAAGAATCCATTGAATTCCTCCTTGAGAAATTGTTGCTGTTTGTAAAGCAATATTACCTCTTGTTCAGTTATGATACATCCCAAATAGCATGTGAAGATTGGAGATCCATTTTCCATCCGCATTTCTACTGGTTTGAGAAGTTGAAGCCAGCTTGCGTAATACTTTAGATAGAGCATTCCAAGTAAATCAAGAAGGAACAGCATGTCACAAGCTTGTAGAACCATGTAATCTATGAAGAGAAGATATGGGATGAATTTCCACTCCATTTTAACCTTGATTTCAAACCATTTCAATAAGATTTGGTGCTCCGGGAATATGTCATAGAAGACTACGTTTCCGAATATGAAGGGTGTAATCAGAGTTCCTACTGCTACCAACAAGAGTACTGCATCAGCTACTTTATGGAATTTTTTCAGGTCTGGACGGCTTTCAATCTGCTCTTTATACATTTCTGAAAAATAGAAATTTAAATTTCCTTATTTTTCGTTTGAATTGACTAATGTTTAATATGAGTCAATTTTTCTTACCTTGGAATCGCATATCACTCTCAATCATCATGTTTATAAACCTCACGAACTGCCTCCGCTTGGTCATCAACAGAATTTCAAGAGCCCCCATTATAAAAATACAAACCAATGCGTACATGATGTGGGTTACTCCACACAAGATTGAGAATACTTCATCACGCTGTTGATACGCATCGTCAAATAAATCATCCATGCCATTTTTGGGTTGAGGGGTCATGAATTCAATAGCGTTGTAAAAAGATACACCACCCATAACGTATAAGTAATTTATCAAGTAAGCACTGCTCAATATTCCTACCACACCTGGTTTCAGAAACATTCGCTTGTTTTTGTCATCCCAGGAAACGTAAATCAAAATGGAATATTTCATAAGGGCCATTCGCCATTTGATAATACGAAGGTAATTGCTGGATGTCATTTTTAAGCTGGTTTCTCCCTTGAAACTTTCTGCTCGAATGGTTGCACTTGTTTTTTTAGTTGGTGACTGCGTCGTATTTTTACTTTTTCTACTGTTTGTTTGTATGTCTGATTTTTTTTCCGTTCGTCGCAAACCAATACCAGAAAACAAAAAAATAATTTGTTCCAGAAAAATGAGCTACTTCTGTAGATTATTTAGGTACCAGGTACCGACTACTCATTAAGTTTTTTGTCTACCTTAATTGCTCGTGTTTTGCATGTTACTGCCGTAAGACGGTCTCTACCTTTTTCATGTAATTTCTAAGTGGATTTTTTTTTCAATGTTTTAAATTTAGCATCAACTCGTACATACCTGCCTGATCCATTTCTGCATTACTGTATTGGTTTAAAAACTGTTCAATAAAGCTTAATAATTCAAAATCGATCCCAGTCTTATAATTGGGTGAAAGGAAATGGTATTAGACATCTAAACAATAAACTTGATTTGAGCAACAAATTTTTGAAAATGTGATCAACGAAAAACATATTTACAAAATAAAACTGTCAGTAATTCAACTTATTTTGACATCCTAAGGATGATTTTTGGAGAATGAGAGGATGTTGGCAGTATCTATTCACATTGTTTTATGAAATCATGAGACTTATTGAGAAAATGCTGGTTTAAAAACTTTCCGAAAAACCATTAAGCTATCCTAGAAATACTTTAACACAGATAACGAATATGCAATTAATTTCAAAACCCAAAAATAACAAGAGTTTGGGTCTATTATATTATAATCTATTATGCTCATCGTCATTCATACAAAACTAACTACTCAATGCTCAGCAACATTTTCTGGAGATGCTTCTGGTTTGAAGAAAATAGCAAATAATGGCAGGATTGTATACCTTTAAGGGTGGGGCTCTAAATCAAAAATATATAAATGAAATTAAAAGAAAACATGTACCTTCAAATTGGATTTATTTTAATGTATTCCGACTTGATAATCTTGATATTAAAGCTCTTGCAAACTCTTTCATGTCGTCGTTGGTTTTGTGTTTTGAAACTTGTAAGACTTCGTCATCGTAGTAATAGAAGTAGGAGTAAGTTCGTGACTGTTTTTGGTCGTCCGATATTACTAATTGTCTATTCATTCCTACTTACTTTGTAAACATGCGATACATATCTTTAACTTGGGCTAAAATGATAAAATAACAACAGGAGAAACGAAATGGCTTCTGGAGCAAATTAAATTTAAAACTACTCGAAAATCTTGAATGCAGCTGCTATCTTGAAAATTCGAGAAAAAAATTCACCTTTAAGTGGTCGTAGGTCAGAAGTTCATAGTGCAATTTGTTAACATATGAATACATTCAAAGCGAACTCCAATTTTTTTAATGTTAAAAATTGTGACGTCAATGCTTTCTCTCGCGTTATGTGTGTATATTGACCTTTTTCATTTACATGTATCAATTTTTATTAAAGATATTATTTTTCAAACATTTTGCATTATACATCTTACATTAATTGCATTAAATTCAGTAAAAGTATCCCAAGAACTACTTCAGGGGTGACATGAGAAACGCCAGTTAAGCAGTTTAGTGATGAAAACTGCATTTTCTAATTTACCATTTTAATTGTGAAACATTGCAGTTGGATATCCTTTACCACCTTAATATAACAGTAATATCAACTCTTTAGTAATGACGAAATGTTATCATATATGAACAAGAGCTGGAATAAGCGTGCATTAAACACGCAAAAGCGTTAATCCACTAAAATAGGTTACGTTGTTTACTTCTCATCCTTTTTTACTGATAGCTAACAAGAAAGTTCACCAAATTATCAACTACAGAATGTAGGTATAGGAGATAGTTTTCATAATTGAGTCCATAGTATGGATAAGCCAACAATGGTTTGAGTGGACGATTAGCCTTGAGAAATTTTTGTATACGCTTTAACTTTTTACCTTCCATCTGTGTGAGGTTTCCAAGTCCATCCAAATAAGTTCTTGACACATTCATCACGTCTTCAACAAACTTGACCTCGATTCCTTCAGCCAAGCAGCAGAAAAATGCTCCAATGGGTGCCATCAATAGTCCAGGTTCATGAAGTAATTTCCAGTGCCGAATACAAATGAACAATCCAAACGTGCTGATGTAGAGAAATGCTGAGTGATGTCCAGTTATCCAATGGTTTGCGAAGAATCCGTTAAACTCTTCCAGGAGAACTTGTTGCTGTTTGTATAACAATGTTACCTCTTGTTCTGTTCTGATGCATCCCAAATGACAGGTGAATGTCGAAACCCCATGTTTCATCCTCAGTTCTTCCGGTTTGAGAAGTTGAAGCCAGCTTGCGTAATATTTGAGATATGTCATTCCCACAACATCCAAAAGAAAGAGGACGTCACATGCTTGTAAAACCATATAATCTACAAACAGAAGAAATGGAATGAATTTCCATTCGACTTTTAACTTAACTTCAAACCATCTCAAGAAGATTTGATGATCCGGGAATATTTCGTAGAAGACAATGTTTCCAAATATGAAGGGTGTGATCACTGTTGCTACTGCAGTCAACAAGAGTATCGCATCAGCTCCTTTATTCAATGTTTTTATGTCTGGACGGCTTTCAATCTGCTCTTTATACATTTCTAAGAAAAACGTTTGTGAAAATTTCCCAATCTTTAATGTAAATATGTGTAATGCAAGTCAATTTTTCTTACCTTGGAATCGCATATCACTCTCAATCATCATGTTCATAAACCTCACGAACTGCTTCCGCTTGGTCATCAACAGAATTTCAAGTGCTGCAATTATTCCAGTACAAACCAATGCGTGCATGATGTGGGTTATTCCACACAAGATTGAGGTTACTTCATTCCGCTTTTGAAAGTCGTCATCGAATAAATCTTCCTTGCCATTTTCTGGTTGTGCGGACATGAACCCAATAGCGAAGTAAAGGGATATACCACTAATAACGTATAAGTAATTGATGAAATACATACTGCTCAGTATTCCCACCACGCCTGGTTTCAGAAACATTCGGTTGTTTTTGTCATCCCAGGAAATGTATGTCAAAAGAGAAAATTTCATGATGGCCATTCGCCATTTGATAATACGGAGGTAAAAGCTGGATATCATTTTTAAGACTGTGGCTTTCTCCCTTGAAAGATTTTGCACGAATGCTTGTACTCGTTTTTTAGTTGGAACTGGGACTTATCGTTAAGTTGCCCAGATGTCTGAAAATTTGTTGTCTGGGTTGAAACCGGCATGTGCATAAAAATAACTTTTTCACAAAAATGTGCTACTTCTGTGGATATTTTTTGGTAGCCGGTAACGTTGGCGCATTTAGTCTCCACCTTTTTCATGCAGTTATTGAGAGAATTTAATTTTACAAACAGAGAAATTCGTTAATTCTGTTTAAACTTTCCACGTGGCTGGATATTTTGCTGTGCTGGTTTTTTTTATATTATACATAAGTCAACCGAAAGTGGTTATTTTCTGTTTGAAAAAGCTTGAAATTTATAATATATATATATATATAAGTACTGTATATTTCAAATGGTAGTACTGCGCGCTCGTGTGATTAATAATTACTTATCGTTGTATTAGCAAGATTTGGCTGAGTTAGGTGGAGTGGAACATGCAGAGGCAGACATGGGACATGCCTATGATATTCAACATGGGATTTTACATGCGACAACGATATTTGCAAAACTTGGAAATCATAAAAATAACTTGTGCCATAAAAATGAACTGTATTTGTGAATGTTTTTGTACCAGGCAGCACTTCGGGTACCACTTTTAGTTTTATGCCCTCTTTTATGTATGTTTCATGTTTTAAATGATTTGGCCATAACACAGTTAACACCTGTTTCATACAATTTAGAAGTTAATTTTTTCCCATAAAAAACAGGAATTCAAAAAAAAAATTGTTGAAAGTTTCCCTGTGGCTGGTTACGCTAATATTTTATATTCAATAGCCATACAAATCTATTACTAGAAAAAACTCGTTTGGATAAATATCATATCAAAGGATATTAACAGTCAACTTTAAGTGCACGTTTGAATTTTATAAAATGCACATGTTTTAAGTGGTAGGGTAGAACAGTGCAAACGTGACTACTGAATGTATTTACATGTGACTTATATATGTACCATAGAGTAACTTAAAAATATTATCTATACACAAGAGATATGATACAATGGAAAAAAATATGTGAATGAGCGAGAGTATCAACGAATCAGAATGAGTCAGCTGCAAGCCACCAGCCAATAATTGCAAATTCCATTCTATATTATTGGCTGGTGGCTTGCAAGTGACTCATTCTGATTCGTTGAAACTCTCGCTCATTCACATATTTTTTCCCATTGTATCATATCTCTTGTGTATATAGGATATTTTTTTAAGTTACTCTATGTATATGTACCGCGAGGCTTCACAGTGTTTTATGGAGCGGAACAGGCAGACTGCAGACATGTGATGTTAAACTTGACAGCATTATCGTCAGCGTACTTTTATATAAATAGACATTCCTTTTTTTAAATGAAGAATGGGATCATCAGTTTACTACGGAGAGGTTCAGTTCCTTCCTGAAGATGTGAGAGATTGTCAGTGTGCATTCCATTTTTGGTAGGTTCAAAAGCATACTTTGTACGCTGCATTGGTAACGGACTACTGATTATAGTACTTAAATGTTGTCAACATGATAAACATGCCACTAGAAAAATATTTTTGATAAAGCATTCCTGCGGAATGTAAACTTATACTTAAGGAGGCAAAAAAATACGTGAGGCTGTTGTTTCCCTTTCTGTCGAATAAAACTTGTCGAACATCAATTGCCAACCTGCCTGGAATATAACTTGTGAGTAAATGAAATGTTTACGAGGATCTTAGGCATAGAAATACGATCCAACGATTTAAAATGCTAGGGCGTTGGCGGAGATATTAAAATATGTCGGTGAAGGACTGACTGACTGTTGAACCAAAATATTTTTAATTGAATAATACAAAAGATTTATTCGAAACGATGAACGAAGAGGAAGGCACGATATGACAAAAAGCAAGTTTAAATATTCATTTTCCATGGGAAACAGTCTTGTAAATAGGAATATTTTGTTCATAAATTTATCACTTATCTCTATTGATTGTCAGTTGATAACAAAAACATCTTATTTCCCCAGATTGTCCATCTACAGTCGCGGACAAAATAAAATGAACGGTCGAATCTATGATGAATAACTCCTAGGAAATCACTATGAAATGAATTTCGAAATCAAATGAACCCTCTAGTGTGATAGAGGAGGTCTTTCTGAGTTTAGTGATAGTTTATTTTACTACAAAATTAAGATATAATTAATTTGAAATCATTTTTACTGAAAAAATTTCAGTTATTACGCGACAAAATTAAATGAACAAATGAAATTATCATTTGAAAAATACAGTTAGTCATAGCCGTAATTCTTCAAAAATGGAATTAGCAGCAAGTGGGACCTCCGTTTGCAGCAATGACAGGTTCTAGGCGACTAGGGAGGGAATTTACGAGATTTTGAGTGACATCCGGGGTCACACTTTCCCGGATTTTCTGAACTCTCACTTTCAGGGCATGAATGTTAAAAAAAGATGTCTCATGAGGTCTACACTGGATCTCGTCCTAAAGATGTTCAATTGGGTTGATGTCTGGTGATTGGACTGGCCATTCCAACACCTTGACTTTATTTTTCATGAAAAAATCCTTCTTTTTGCTCGAAGTATGCTTGGGGCCATTGCCTTGCATGAACGTAAACTTATTCCCACGCTTTAATTTTCAAGCACTTTGTGGCGAATTAGGGCTTAAAATGTTGACAAAAAGGCCAGCATCCATTTAAGAGTTAATAAACTCTAAGTTTCCGACTCCCTTTCCAGTCATAGACCACTATAGGATGATACTGTATCCGTCATGCTTCACCGCTGGACCAGGTACCTTGTTTGGAGCGGTTTCTGGGGCCTTCTTTATACCAATATTGTCAGGAACTCAATATTATATAGCGACGAGTTCAAAATACACCTTTTTGTGTCTGGTGGATCACCAAAGTTATGAAAGAGACCCCCAAAAGCGCTCCAAACAAGGTACCAGGTTCCAACGGTGAACCATGTATGATACAGTATCATGCTATAGTGGTCTATGACTGGAAAGGGAGTCGGAAACTTTGAGTGTTTACACTCTTAAGTGGATGCTTGGGTTTAAGTCATCATTTTAAGCAATAATTGGCAACAATCCGCTGGCAAATTTTAACGTGGGACAAAGTTTACATTTATGCAAGGTAATGGCCCCAGGCATACTTCCAGCAAAAGGAATAATTTTTCCGAGAAAAATAAACATAAAGTGTTGGAATTGCCAACATAATTACTAGAAATCAACCCTTTTCAACATCATTGGGACGAGAAAAAGTGAAGACTTGGTGAAACCTCTTCTTCCAACATTCCAGCCCTGAAGGAGAAAGTTCTGCAAACCTGGGAAACCGCGACCCCGGATGTCACCCAAAATCTCGTAAATTCCCTCCCACGTCACCTCGAAGCTGTCATTGCATCAAACGGAGTTCTAAATCGCTACTAATTCCATTTTTGAAGAATTACGGCTATGACTAACTGTATTTTTCAAATGATAATTTCATTTGTTCATTTAATTTTGTCGCGTAATAACTGAACATTTTTTAGTAAAAATTATTTCAAATTAATTGCATCTAAATTTTGTAGTAAAATGAACTGTCACTAACTCACAAAGACCTCCTCTATCACACTAGTGGGTTCATTTGATTTCGAAATTCATTTTATAGTGATTTCCTAGCAGTTATTCATCATACATTCGGCTGTTCATTTTAATTTGTCCGCGACTGTATCTAATCATTAAAGTTATTTTATAAATTATAACATTATAAGTCAAGTACTTTCTCGTCTTACCAATTTTTCCGCATTGCCTCTGCTCTGCCCGTTTAAAAATAAATCCTATAAAACCACCTCTAAAAGCCAAAAGCATCACTTATTAAAAATAAAGTTATTCAATAATTATAAGTTTAATCATTGCCGGGAGTAAAAATTGAACTTTCTATTTGATCCTCCCGATTAGTCATAACTTGATTGAACTGACAAACGTTTGATTTGCTCTTCAACTCCATTCACAAGCTGCTTGGCGACTTGCTTGGATTTTCCGTGCTGAGAAGAAAAGTGGCCTTCAAGGGTCTGCTTCTTGAGAAAGGCAACATCACAAATGGAGCATTTGAATCGACGCTCAGCTACAAAAAATAAGAAGTGGACAGAAATTGTCAGTTGCTTTTAAAATAAGGTAATAAATAGTTTCAAAGATATAGAAAAATATTTACCATGTGTGCTAACATGTCTGTCAAAATGCTCCTTTAACCCAAACATCCGATGGCAATGGGGGCAAACATGGTAGCGCTCAATGGAATGAACATTTTCCAAATGCTTATCAAGATCCCAGTTCAGCGCAAATCGCTCCCCACATTGGTCACAGGGATGAGGTAGGACCCGTGGTTGTTCTTTGCCGCCACCAAACAAAAGAAAAGCAAGTGAAGGCTTTGATGATGAGTAGACCGACTCCTTTTTTGATTCATCCTTTTCCTTCACATTTTCCTTGCAGCTTAAGCAACTTTTAGTTGTAGCAAGGCAGCGCCAGCATTTCACATGACCGCAGCTATCAAATATCCTCCTGATGTCGGTTTTGTTGTAAGGAGTCTCACATTCCGGGCATTTACCTGCTTCTGCCACCACCACCACCTCTTGATTAGTAAGTAATTCCAACACCTCCAGAGTTTCACTAACAAGTCCATCAACGTCAGCAGCACGCTGCTGAATAGTAGCAGCTGCGAAAGATCTAAAAAAAAGTGGGGGATAAGGATAAAATGATAATATTATTTACAGCATCTCCATTGAATCTACTTTTGACCTCTAGTCACAATTATTTGTTATTCCAATCCAACTACACTTACTTGGTAAGATGATCTATGGCAACATCGAATACTTCCATTTCTTTATCACCAAACACCAAATCTTTGTCAGTTAAATTTGACATTTTCCTCCTCCAATTAAATTAGCCAAAAACCTTGCTAATTGATTTAGAAAAGAATACAATTAATATATTTTCGAATTAATTGAATTGAATAAATGCGACAGGAGTTTTTTAGGTTGTAACCATGTTCTCTATTAATATGATATATATTGGGAGTATATAAACAAGCTACACAACAGACATGATGACAAATTATGTATAAGCGAGTCTCTGATTTCCTTAACAGATTCCTTCCTTTCCAAGAACACCAAAGGCATGGAATGCAATGCATATATATAGCTTGTGAGGTGGTGGAGTGGAGGTAGGTTGAGAGATGTGTGTATATTCTCCAGCTCTATGAGGGTGTATCTCCGACTTAAGTCATAAACACTACATATAACCATGTTTATACCTGATAAATCTTACGTATACTACATAGTATACTACCTGTATACCATATATGTACTCTACACATCTCATGTACGACATACACATATGAGCTTTTACGCTCACACATATGTAAACAAGCAAACATCTTTCATACTTTGCTTGGTTTGATCAGCTGCCGTTGCAATGCTATTGGTATTGTTTTGACTTGCAGTTTTTGTACTGTTGTGAAAATAGCACCCTATTTTAATACAATTTAAGTTTTTTACCATTTCAATCATAATTCAGGGGCGCCCCATTACTTAATTGGAATTCATTTTATTCATTCACTTTATTTTGTTGTTTTTTCTAAAATGTAAATCAATCACTTTTCATTACAATCAAAGAAGCTGTCATTATTAGTCCACCAGTTGCTCTTGTACAAACAACGACTAAGTGAAATGAGTTTCCACCACATCCGATTATGGTGAAATATCCATTAATTGCCAATTTAGTGGCACCACTTGGATATGATAGTCGACTCCAACACATTCTGCGCAGAGTAATCCATTTCACCGGACAGGTTTGAGTACAATTGTTTTAATCTCAGAGTTAGTAAGTGTAGTTGTATGAAAACTTACATCCGAGCATTTTTATTCCAAACTCAGGTGGAGTCATCAGCCTTTTTAACCTCTCACCTTTCCTCTCCTACTTCAATGCATGGACTCGGCGTATTGTCAACAATGTGAGTTTTTGTGCGTTAGCAGAGCATAAATAACTATATTTCTTTCTGCAATTTAGTGTCGCCACAGCATTAAAATGCTTTGCAGCCAGTGGTTATGGTTTTAGTAACTTAAATCCAAAATTGCAGCTCAATGTGCATGTTGTTATCTCAACTTCAACTCTCCTAACATGCACGACTCTCTCCATGACTCCCCATGACGCACTGCTGCATCTCCGAGACGCAATCCAGCCATGAATTAATTGGTGGAAGAAAACCATCCAGCTCCAATTTGGATTGTCATCAAACCGACTTTAATTATTACACACGTCAGGAGGAATCAATAGCTCCAGTGCATCTCTATTGTGGGCTCGGACTCGGTCATAATACTATCAGTTTACATGGGTAAATCAAATCTTAACAAGCATAAAAATATTAATTAACCAATACTGTCTTCCAGATTTAATGTTTTCTCCATGATCAGCAGGCTTGTGGCGCCACGTCTGTGGAAGTTAAATGTGACAAAAACAATCAACCTAGAATTGATTAACCGGTTTTTGTTGAGCCAGCTGCTTCTTGATGCCAAGTGCTGGACCACAGGAGCTTTGACATTGTTGGACGGACTCGGGACTTCTGTTGATCTTAAGGTCAAAATTGTGCTTCTTTGAAATAAAAGTAGCAAGTACAATGGACTAGTTATCTTGGATCATTAATTGCACGAGGGATTTGGAATTATAGGAATCCGTATTAGTAAAGATTGTAAACTGTGAAGAAGGTGTATTGTTATTTGATTGTTTCGCAACCTCCTCCAATTTTCGTCACATCGTTTTTGTAGCCAACCCAATTAATTTCCGGTTTAATTCATATTTGAATATTTTGTTACAGTTGCGCAACCAATAGCTAGCTTATTCTCACAATTTAAGCACAGGTCAGAAAGGTGAATAATTTTCCACCAATTCTTTAATGTCAATTACGATTTCTATGTTTAGCACCATATTATTAATCTTAGTAATGTTACGGGTACTTCAAATTAAAAAACACACATTCTATGTCCAAAATTTCAGGGGGGTCTTCAATATCATCAGCTTTTGGAGCATCTGCTAAGCTTTCACATCATGCCTCAAGTTGGCTTAACAATGCCACGTCAACGCAATGGATTCATTAACTCTTCGTCAGCAAGAATTGTTTGGACGTTCTGCGTTAGTTATGACGTTAAATATACAAATTATGATATTCCATTAAACGAACGCTACTTTGTAAAAACTGTGGCGCCACATTAATCTTTACAAATTGGTTTTTTCTTGAATTAACAGTACCCTACAGGAGTGGAGCCACCGTTACCAACGTCTAGGAACTTCAATTCTCCAAGTAATCATCGCAAGTACCTCATGGACTGAATCTAGTTGCGCATTATGGAACGTGAGGCAGAAATGTCTAAAGTACCAATTCTGACCGTGCCATCAACGTAACTACTTTTTTGGGCTGCCCTGAGGAATCAATTGCCCCAATCTAACTAGGACTAGGCTTGTTAACCACCACATTGCGTGTGTATATCCCTGTTAAACAAGCATTGAAGCAATTTAAACGACAAATAATTACTTTCAGCCATTGAAAATTTTCTCCATTTTCAGTAGCAGTGGCGCCACGACAGCAGAAGGTATTGGGGATTTGGTGAAGGCCACTGGTGCTGAGAAAGTTAACTACTAGCCAGAATTCTACAGTTAAATCCAGTTCCGGCTGCAAGTGATTTAATTCAATTCCGCAATATTTTGTGATGCCAGTAACATCTTTGGTACGAGAGGTATATATATAATGCTGTGTTATCTTAATTTGTATATATTTAAGTAGAATCATCTTACGTTTAATTGAATCTAACAAAGTTTGTTCCATTTTGATTAGAACGATGTATCTCATACTTATAGGAGTCGCCATACTTCAGTAAGATGCCGTTGGGCGCCCAAAATATTAAACCCCCATCAACGAGTGGAACTCCAACGCAAACTTTGACTTGGTTCAGAACTTCTTGAAACGGCACTATGCCAATGGATGATTTCATTTGGATCTCTCAAGTTTAATATTAGAAGCTGCCAGCATGGTAAAAAATCATAAACACAATTCTTTACCGTAAATTGTTACTCAATAATTCATCCACGCATTATTTAAGCTAAGGACTTAATAATTAAGGACAAAATCTTTTAAATTTTCAGCCGAGTAACTTAAGGAGCGCTCCTGCTGAAGCAAACCATAGTGTCTTGTCTTTAAATGGTGTGTTGATTGTCGCGCGACGTGCTTGCAGGAAATTAACGAAGAATTCAAGGTCGCTGTGATCTTTGGATTGTTCCAAGAACTTACGGGAGGTTGCTTTTATTATTATTTGTCGCCATTTATTACGATGTTGTGACTGTCCCATCAATAAGTCAACTCTCGAACCTTTTATTACTATCACTTTTGTTTTGATTTTGGGTTCAAAAATGTTATTTAGTTAATTATAATTTGTCAAAGCTGCGAGATCCTGTGCATTGCGTTCTGGGTGGCCATTAATTCCTTCTGAAGGCTTCAAAGTTTCTCCAAAATGGAAAAAGTACGTGCTGCGCAGCTAAAATGACGCTCAAATTGTGTTATGAATTCGGAATCATTTAAACTCTATTGTACTCTACTCTATGTAGCCTATAATTACTAATAAAAATTTACCTACCACTATACATTGTTGTTTTATAAATTATGTTTCAGAAAGAATTTGTAAATCAGTGATTGATTGTGATTGAATGTCTTTCGAGTTAATTTAAGTAAACCACAATCAACCTGGTTAAATTTTCAATTTCAATTTACTAATTTCGATTCAACTTCCATGAAACATGAATTAGTCATATATGAGTCTATAATTTGATGTTTCAGATGGCTGGGGCACCCCGAGTATTCTTGTTTGCACTTGCTTGATAGCATTTATTATTGAGGGTAATGGTGAATATTTGACTTGCATCGGCGTTGTAAAAATGTACTTGATCGGTCCTTAATTAGGTTTTTACTTTTGCAATTAGCTTAACCATTGTAAATAATTTTCTAACCATTCCTCTTGGTGGCTAGTGTGCTTCCATTACTAACAGATATTTCATAAGCACTTAATTGTTGAATTTTGATGATATATGATAGCTTATGGGTGAAAATAAGCTCCAATGTTATTATAATAATTAATTAAAATGTACGAGCTTATGAAATTTCACAATTAAGAAACGGGGCACCCCACATAACTGAAGCCGTAATTATAAAAATGAATATTGGATTTTTAAATGCTATAGTGCATTCTTTCTGCAAGTCAAAACAATAGCAATAGCACTGCAACGGCAGCTGATCAAACCAAGCAAAGTATGAAAGATGTTTGCTTGTTTACATATGTGTGAGCGTAAAAGCTCATATGTGTATGTCGTACATGAGATGTGTAGAGTACATATATGGTATACAGGTAGCATACTATGTAGTATACGTAAGATTTATCAGGTATAAACATGGTTATATGTAGTGTTTATGACTTAAGTCGGAGATACACCCTCATACAGCTCTTTCTTACGATGTGGACTGTGCCATGCCATTCCAATATATCACCAACCACACACCATAACCTATGCTCCATTTCCATATGCCCTCCCGTAGTCAGACTGTCGGATATAGGACATAGTAGTACTACTCCGCATATATATTATTCATGTAGTGATATCGGATATACTTTGGTTATAGTTAGGGAGGATTTGGTGAGCAAGCGGAGATTTAGCTTAAGCCTTAAGCTAAGGAAGCAACTCAAAAAATAGGAATTAAATATTAAATGCAAGCGTGAAATATGCTGTTAAATCCATTTTGAATGAGCTCCTGTCACCTGTTGCATGTAAACTATCATTCCTTTGGGTTGGTCGCGCACCTTCAATTGAAATTGACATGTTAATTTTGATGGCTCATTCATCAGGCTCATGCATTTTTTATGTTTCTGCAACAGCTATAGTTAGTTACTGGGCTGAGTAGTTTGAGACTATTTGTGGTGAGATAGAGCGTGGCGTGACTCCGATATGAAGGATGAAGATGATGAAATTAAAACGAATTTATTGGGGTAATACGAGAAAAAGTTTTGGTTTGCAAGAATAGAATTCTAATAATACTTAAATATTGTTGAGAATGTCACCTAACTAACCGTCAGATACTTCTCACTCGTTTATGATGCCTGGAAGAAAATAGGATGACAACACAAAAATATATGTTTAGATTGATAGTCAATCACACCACCCCTCGTATTGCTTTATTCACCCAATCAAACCATCATTTTATATCATAAATGGCACAAATAATTATATATTAATGTTCCTGTTTTCTCAACCACCAACTCAATCTCGAACACACGACTCAATAACACTGCTTTACTCGCTCTCGAACAATACGTAAATCAATACTCATCTCTCACTCTCAAATGCTACACAAATCAATACTCTTCTCTCTCTCTCAAATACTACACAATTAATACTCCTCTCTTAATCTTGAATACTACACAAATCAATACTCTTCTCTAACTGTCGAACGCTACACAATTAAATGTGTTTCGAACACACAATTCAAACAACGTTGAATCTCGAACACAAAATAAATAAAAATATTAAAACTCGATTGACAGTACTTGACTGTCCTCTCTCACTCGCTCGTTCTCGCGTTCTCAATTGAACTCTGCTCTTCTCTCCCCTTTTTCTCTCTCTTCACAAGTTGCAACAAGGCAAACCACGCAACACTCACACATCTTGACTCATCGAGCCATTATCTCATTTCTCTATGACTTCTGCTATGAACAAAGTCTACTCAATGCTCACAGATCTAACATCACTCCCGCCAATTAAACAACGGTAGTTGTTTAATTCACTAAATTAACTGCTCAATAACAATCAACACTCTCTGTGGGTATGTGGGAAAACCCCTCCGTCTAACCCGAAATAAAAAAATGGAGGGGGGAAAACCACATACAACCCCCAAAAAATAATAAAATCTAAGGGAGTTCCATTCGGCCACCTCGAAACCTCAAACTAATTAAAATCTCAAGGGTTTAATAACCCACTCCTCGCAATCACACGGGTTTAATAACCACCCTCGTTAAAATCTCATGGGTTTCCTAACCCTATTCGTTAAAGTCTCATGGGTTTCCTAACCCTACTCGATAAAGTCTCATGGGTTTCCTAACCCTACTCGATAAAGTCTCATGGGTTTCCTAACCCTACTCGATAAAGTCTCATGGGTTTCACAACCCTACTCAAAGTCTCATGGGTTTCAAACCCCACTCGCAAAAATATAACGGGCTTTATATCGCTCTCATAAAACTATAACGGGCTTTATACCGCTCTAACAAAACTATAACGGGCTTTATACCGCTCTAACAAAACTATAACGGGCTTTATACCGTTGTTGCAAAACTATAACGGGCTTTAGACCGTTGTTGCAAAACTATAACGGGCTTTATACCGCTCTAACAAAACTATAACGGGCTTTATACCGCTCTAACAAAACTATAACGGGCTTTATACCGTTGTTGCAAAACTATAACGGGCTTTATACCGTTCTCACAAAACTCTAACGGGCATAACATCGTTCTCATAAAAATATAACGGGCTTTATATCGCTCTCATAAAACTATAACGGGCTTGATACTGTTCTCATTAAACTCTAACGGGCTTTACACCGTTCTATTAACTCTAACGGGCTTGATACCGTTCTCATTAAACTCTAACGGGCTTTACACCGTTCTATTAACTCTAACGGGCTTGATACCGTTCTCATTAAACTCTAACGGGCTTTACACCGTTCTATTAACTCTAACGGGCTTGATACCGTTCTCATTAAACTCTAACGGGCTTTACACCGTTCTATTAAAATCTCGTTCTCAGCTCACCACGAACTACACGCTCACACACAGGTTCGGTAGTCATTTCACATGGAAATAACCGTTGCACTAATCTCATCATCTCGTCACGTTGTGTTCTCACACTGGCTCACTCTCCATCATTCCCAGGAATTAACTCCATAACCAAAGGCCACTCGATTCTCTTCAGATTGTCAAATCTCACAAGCACCAACTCGCCAAGTCTCAGTCCTCGTGTCGCCTTCTTTTGATGCCAGTTCACCAACAGTGCCAGGTACTCTTGAACCGATCCCTCAGCTCTCTCTTCAATGTAGTTACGTATTTGTAACGAACTCGCAATTTCTCAGCTTCACTCGCATCACTCTCAAAGGCAGCTCACATTTCCAAATGGATGGATGAACAGCGCTAGCGTCAAGGGCTAAAGATCCCCTGGATCTTCACTCACGTAAGTCAAAGGCCTCCCATTCATTCTTCAATTCACTCAGATTTAGGCTCCTTTTCCCCACAGTTCTACGTAAAAGATCCTTCGCGGTTCTTATCAGTCACTCCCACCAGTCTCACCAACTTGATGTTGGAGGGTTAAACTTCCATTTAATTCTGGAACTCAGCTCTCTTCACGATACACAACACAAGTGAATACCACGATCCACCTTATCCCCATTTTCTCAAAATCAGAAGTCCAGCCAGATCAACACCTCACATTCTCCAACAATGACAGTGAACTCAGCTCCATTGTTGTTGACTTCTTTCTCTCAAATAAAACTTCGTTCTCATCAAATTCTTCATTTGCCCTTGGCCATTCATCTTCAGCATATAACCAGCTAGGACCAAGCCACCATCTCGATAACAATAATTTTTATGGAAGTCACGCATGGGATGGAAGGTCTGCAGGAACAACAACTCAACTCCCGGAACATGCCTCCATCTCCTTGAGCCAGCTCCCTCTCGTATTAGCAGCAATCAGCTGCACATCACCGGATCACTTGCTCCTCAGTCACTCCACAATCTCATCACACCACTCTTTAAAAGGCACGTTTCTCTTGCTCAAGTAACTCATATCCCCATTAAGGTCCATCCCAACTCGGTATGTACAACGTTCCTCGTTCTATCTTCTCAATTCTCCCAGTAATTATGGAAGCGTAAATATCAGCTCCGTTTAAAATCTCAACTTCTTTTTTCTCTGCATCCACATCACTCAGGAAAATATTTTTCTGTTGTAACTCTTTCACAATATCAGGATGCTGCTTGGAAATACTTGGTAGTATTCCACATCTCACTATCCCGCATCTCGAACTTCATCTTAAAACCACGGTTGAGTGATGACAACTCAATCTCGTATTTTTTATGGTTGACGGTTGAAGTCACAATGAATGCACCACTCGCTCAACTCCAACTGATGTTAGCTCAAGGGCTATTGCTGTTGTTTTAAGAATATAACTTTTTTGTGATCCACTGTCAACAAAAGCTCGAACAACTTTGCTTCTTCCTCCACAATTTACACGCAACAATAAGGTTTGGAGTGCAGCTCCACTCGAACACATACTGATGGCCTTTTGAACAATGACGCTCCAGTATCGCTAGGTCCCTTCGTCTCATATTTTTCTCATCCCACTCTTTGTCTTCATCGTCAACAGCTACACACACGCCACACGTCAATGCTCTTCAAACAAAATCTCCAGCTCACGGTAAACTCCCGCCGTATGGGCCTCAACGCTCTAGTCATCACCTCCACTATCCTCCAGGCACCTTCTCAATCACGTCAAGGGGTCACCATATGTTGAGAATGTCACCTAACTAACCGTCAGATACTTCTCACTCGTTTATGATGCCTGGAAGAAAATAGGATGATAACACAAAAATATATGTTTAGATTGATAGTCAATCACACCACCCCTCGTATTGCTTTATTCACCCAATCAAACCATCATTTTATATCATAAATGGCACAAATAATTATATATTAATGTTCCTGTTTTCTCAACCACCAACTCAATCTCGAACACACGACTCAATAACACTGCTTTACTCGCTCTCGAACAATACGTAAATCAATACTCATCTCTCACTCTCAAATGCTACACAAATCAATACTCTTCTCTCTCTCTCAAATACTACACAATTAATACTCCTCTCTTAATCTTGAATACTACACAAATCAATACTCTTCTCTAACTGTCGAACGCTACACAATTAAATGTGTTTCGAACACACAATTCAAACAACGTTGAATCTCGAACACAAAATAAATAAAAATATTAAAACTCGATTGACAGTACTTGACTGTCCTCTCTCACTCGCTCGTTCTCGCGTTCTCAATTGAACTCTGCTCTTCTCTCCCCTTTTTCTCTCTCTTCACAAGTTGCAACAAGGCAAACCACGCAACACTCACACATCTTGACTCATCGAGCCATTTTCTCATTTCTCTATGACTTCTGCTATGAACAAAGTCTACTCAATGCTCACAGATCTAACAAATATCATAATATTATAGGAACATCTTTGTTGAATAAAAATCAGAATAAGTTTTTCATTTAGTAAAAGATTGGCATCGGGTTTGATTTGAGTTTCAAGAAGCAGATATAAATTTCTTTCTTGACCTCTTTATTAAAAAATACATGGTTTGGTTAGTAGTATGGAGAAGAAATATATATATGCTTTGAGCCGCATAAGCTCAGTCAATGATGAAAAGTATATGAGTGAGTTTGACAAATAAAATAAACGAATCAGAGGTAAGAATGTGTCTTTAGGTTTATGCGTTTGTAGGATATGTTTTGTTTTGTAACCTATAAATTTAGTTAGGGTAGGTACTGGAGTTTATCAGATATTTTTTTTTAAAAAAAAACACAGCAATCAGTAATTGATCCTCACAATTTTAAACGTAAAAAACACAAAGTATTTTTAATCAATGACTAAATTGTAGTGTGTGTAGCATTATTCTGTACAAAAAAACACGTCCATAACTGACCCCCAGTGTGTTTAGTGGGGAATGGGGATTATCAGAAATCATGACGCTATCTGCGTGAGGCAATACAAAAATAATGACATAATGGCGGAGGGATATGGAAATCTTGAAACGCCTTGATTTTGAATGACGTCATTAAAGTGCACGGATCAAGGTTAGTGTGGTAAATTTTCCAAAATTATTTCTAGTCAGCAATTATAGTGTAAGTTATATTATCCTGGATTATCTTTCTTAAAAAAGTGGTTTCCATAATGTTTCAGCGAATTTAATCAAAACCAATTATCGCTACAGACACGACAGACAGTGGACATGCGAACGACGAGCCATGCAGGAATCAATGTTGTTATGTATCTTCAACCACTTATTACACAGAGGAGAGCTATAGCTATGTACCTTACCTAACTACCTGCTGCATGATCCTCTACATATTAATATGCACTTGAATCCAATCTAAAGCAATGCTTTTCTGCTCAGCTCAGCACACACTCGAGCATAAAATATATACCATTCTTCCATCCTCACAGCCGGCAGCTGACAGAACACAAGCAAACACTCATATTTTCAAGTTGTCTTCATGTCTTCCTCTTTTCCATACCCATTTAAATATTAATCTAAACATTTTTAACCATGGACTGAACAAGTTCGCTTTTAACTTTTACTTGACAGTCTACAGATTGAAATAAATTGAAAGAAATGTTTGTGCAAAGTTTCTTGAAGAGGCTCTCGGGCCGAGTAGAGGATCAATCTTCTGAAAATAAAGACACCCCCCATCCACCACCACCACCACCTAACTACCTACTTTATATTATTGGAGGGAGCCCGGTAGCAAAACCGTACAGATCTTTGGAAGAATTCAAACTTCACCAGGATATTGTCAGTGTAAGGTCTTGTTTCCCTTTCCTATTTGAGTCTGATGTCTATTTTGTTCGAGTAAAATGATTATATGTAAATTTTTTAATACTTTCAGATTTACAAAAGTCTTCACTTGGGTGATAACACAACCACCTCCACAAGCTGCTTGGATGATCTTCACTTGGCTATGGCTGTGGCTCCAAATATCGTGGATGGGTCGGACTCAATCCTAGTCGTCCAGAAACTTGGGGCCAAGCCAAAATTAAGAAGAATCCTGTCCTACTTTCTGCCCATCCTACAGTGGCTGATTAGTCAACCTCCAGAAGCTGGCAGCTCTGGTTCTATTGATGGTGCTGGCCCAAAAGTTGTCATAATTTGTGCGTCAATTTCATCTGCATTGGCGTTTCAAAAGAGTGTCAATTTACTGCTGACTAGCAAAACTACCACTTTAAATCTCATAACTCGAGTGATTTTCTCTGAAATGAAAGATTACGATGTGTTGCTGAATTCTTGTGATATTTTGATAACTAACATTTCCTCCGCGACTGAAATCTTAACTTGGAGGAAAGGACAAACTCAAACACCACTTAAAACCAGGTATTATTTATCTTTTCATTCATTTCACTGGTATTTATCGGATAAAAAGGTTTACTGACGATTATTGACGATGAGAAATTAATCAAATCGTAGGCAAAAACTGAAGTACGTGATTCTGGAGGAAGTTGAGGATTACCTTAAAACAGAGTGGGGTGCAGTGCAAACTATCATTGCAGCTACGAGTGGCTGGAAAAATAAAAGCAATCAGGAGGTGGTGGTGGTGCCATCAAAATCACCTTCTGCACAGATTGTGATTTCTGGGAGGAAATGGACAAAAGAGCTGCAAACTTTACATCTCAAATTGCTGGGGAAAGGGAGGAAGCTGGTGTTGTACATGGAGGCACTGTCGGAAATCCTCATGCTTTCCAAGACGCATTGGCGGGTTGACTATGCGGTGGAGAAGCAAGAGAAATTAGAAATGCTAAAAGGTATTTTGGTTCTTTAAAAAAATGCAAACATTTCAATGTTACTTCACCCAAGTAAAAATATTTTTAATCGTTTTTTTTTTGCTTCTTCAAGAAATCATTACTCAACAGATGTCTGCCCATAAACACAGTGTGATTGCTTGTTCCGACATTGAAACAGCTTCTGAAATTTTACAAGCTTGTGAAGATGCCATAGTTTCCTCCAAAAATGTTACAGTGAGCCTGAACCCTGACAGCGAACGGAAGCCTTTTGAATTATCTAAAAACGCAGGTGTTGAAAATCGAATTTCAGTTTTGACTGACGACATGATTACAACCACAAATATTTCCGGGTGTACTTACCTCCTCAGCTTTGATTCGGATTTGATTCAACCACCTACTCAAGAACCCATCGAAAAAAAACGTCTTTGGTACCTGTGGCCCTCCTTCCCAAAACTGGTTGATGGAAAGTGGGTTGAATCCGAGGTAAATGTTAAATTCAGCAAGTACGGCATGATAATCATGATATGGATGGAAATTAACATTAGCATTTTTTTGTCGTTTTGATTTTTGACAGGGATTAGTCGCCCATTTTATGATGACTGGAGAGGAGCCGTATTTCCTCAGATTCTTCCAATTTTCAAAGATCTTGAACAACACCTTTGTTCATCCCCACTTGGAGGTTATTGGGAGCAAATTGCAAGATGAGGAATTAGAACAAGCTCTAATTTGTAATGGATTTGAGCTCTTTGGATACTGCAATGTTCCTGCAACCTGCACTTCTCGCCATACATTTAATGAGACTGATTTTGAGACCACTTTGGCTCACGCTCCTTGCTATGGCGAGGTGACATGACTTTACATAGATTATTTTATTCTATTTAAATTAAAAATTTAAATGCTTATTTTTGTTTATTTTTTCTCTTGTGACTTGTTTTCAGATTGAATTCCAAATTACGGATTGCATAAGTCCTAGCGAGTACAGTGGACTTTTATTAGCCCACTATGAGGTCGTTGAAGCGGGACAAAGAAATCTTGTCTACTCATTCATTGACGAGGTGTCGAAACGGAGTGCTTTGCTGGAAGAATATTACTCCTCAGAAGACAATCAGTAAAAAATAGATACGATTATATTATGTATGTACAAGTTCATTATTGAATTGTGCGTATCTAAATAATATACGTTTAAATTTTTTATTTGTAGAATATATGCTAGCTCCCGCATAAAAGGAGGTGTATACGCTATCAACGTGATGGAAAATGACTCATCAACCTACAAACGTGTGAAAATTATGGGGAAACAGACTGAAAAAGGAACCGTTGGTGTTGCTACCACCTCTACTAACCCGTTGACAGAATATAGCATGTTAGACAAGCTTGATGTCATGTTCGTTGATACTCCCAACGCGAGGATGACTATGAATGCCAATGAGTTATTACACATCCCAGATGAATTCCTTAGCTGGTCACCACTCCACTTGAGACTAATTCTCACAAACATTCGTCCTCCCAACCAAGAACCTGACTACGTTTCGTATCAGGTTGACAATGCCAAATGTTTTTTGACTGGCGTAACGTTGATAAGAGCCAAAGTAAGTTTTTTTTAAGAATATCAAACGTTACCGTTTAATATGAAAACAAAGTATTTTGTAGGATTAGGATTAATTTAATTAAAACATTTATATAGGTGATTGGTTCAAGAGAGAACACAGTTTGGGTTAACCCAATAACCTTTGAGAAATCATCCTTTGACCAACCACAGAATCTCAGCTCAAAATTTACCAAGAATAATACCACTGCTGTTAGCAACCCTTCCCATGAGAAGATGATTATCGAATCATTTCGTGGAGTTGGGGAAAAGTATCATGGACATTTGTATGTAGATCCTCCAAAGCGGATATATTCAGCTAAAGAAATCTTCAAGGAGGAGATATTTGATTATCGGCTGAGAAAAGGGGAGATCCAGTGGGCCCACGTTGACAAAAGTGTTGCTGGTAATATAAATCCAGTCCGCATTAGAACCACATGGGGAGAAGACCCATGGTTATTTTATGGAATTCACATGAAATTCCAGCCACTTCTTGACAATTTGGAGGACGAGTTAAATGCTTGGATTTCTGCTCAACCGCATCAGGCTAATGGTGATGATGGGATGATTTTAACTGATGCATTTTTTGGAGGGCCGTTGGAAATGGGTTCAGTTGTAGCGGTGAAGGACAGGCTAAGCAAAACGTGGATGAGAGGGTTGATCATTGAAGTGGATAAGAAAGAAGGCGAAGAAGATTATTTTACTATTTTCTTTGTGGATTATGGGGATGATGAGGAAAGGTTTCTTTTCAAGAGGGAAGAGCTATACCCCCTCCCCACTATATTTGTAACGCGCCTCCCTTTCCAGGCAATAGCATTCAGTTTGAATCACATTCGTCCTGTGAATGACAGTAAAAGGTGGAAGAAGGAGGAAAATAACTCGTTTTTGGATATCCTTTATCCACGAGATAGAAACGGCGTTGGAATTTTTGTTGCTGTACGTAATTAATATGTTTATTATTCCATTGCATTCTTCTGGTAATTTTTTTTCTTTCTTTTTGATTTTTATGAAGTGTGTTTAAAAAATGGCATTTTTTTTGTCCTAGGCCACTAATGAAGTAGAAGGAGAAAAATTTCCACCATGCTGCTACTATGATGCCGTTGTCGTCTTGCCTCCATCCACGGAAGAGGTCGGGATTACGTTAGTTAAAAATGGGAAGGCAGTCACAGCTACTGACGTTGACCATTTTGTTGAGGAGTTTGTTGATCTTTTGGTAAATACTACGAACACCTCCAGCAGCAGTCACTGTGATGATGATGATGACGATGACAAAGAGGAGCAGCCGTTGAACAACACGGACGTTATGGACATTGTACGTAGTGGTCTTGATGATGGAACAAATGATGTTGTTTATGGAGATGACGACGAGGAGGAATTTTATCGCAAATTTGATGTCTATATCCCGGAAGCTGCTGGAGGAAAATGGGGATCAGCTGGAGAAAATGTCTTTAGTGGCGTGATGGCACAGATATCACACTTTAAACTAAATTCTGGCCACGGGATTGATGGTAATCCTCCGCCTCCATCATCCTCTTCTGGTGCTGTAAGTACAGCTTTAGTACCAGTGCCACAAAATGATTCAATCAGGAGCCCCAGCTTGGCACCGGTCTCAGTAGGATTGCTCCACCCAACCGTGTTCTGGCATCAAACCTCCACCCAACTAATTCTAACTGTGGAGCTTCCTGACATTCAAGAATATTCCTTCAAAATAAGTTTGAATCAGCGGTCAGTCTCTTGCAAAATTACAAAGCCCCCTAATTACGGATTCCACTTCAAACTCTTTGGGAAGGTTAAAAGGGAGCCTGATCACGTGATTGTGAATGGTCAACAACTTCGAATTAAGTTGGGAAAGAGGCTGGTGGTTGACAGCACTTGGAAAAGGATCTTGTATGACAAGACGGAGAAACTAAGGTGGCTCAAGGAACACCCTGAGTTTCTCAAGAATGATGGTGATGAAGACAAAGGAGAGTTTAGTGAGGATGAAGAATTTAATTCGGACTACAAGACTCAATATCAACATCTTCTTGGGAATGATGATGATGACGGTGATGCATATAGAGCCTGGTCTAAGTCTACAGGATCAACACTTAGTTATAATCCAGTTGATGATGAAGATGAGGATGAGATTTTTTTAAATGGTACTGACGACGAAAGTTTCCCCTTCTTCGATTAAATGGGGGAACATGTTTTTATTGCAATATTTTTTAATCTATTTTTTACATGACAAATAAAATCTTTTATTACTTGACTTTAAATTGAATATATTACATTCTAGTTGAGTATTTTATTTAATCCTAAACAGTTTCATACTTACAAAGTTTCCCATTTTGAATTTTAAAATTATGTTTTGGTTCTGTTTGAGTTTTTGTACTTTGTATCATCAGTTTATCATTTATCAGACCATCAACCGTTTCATTTTACATCGAAAAAAATCACTTTATTACTAATAAGATTGCAATTTCGTGGTGGTTTTCATAAATCGTAGTTAAATAGAACATGCTATATAAATATGCAAACTTATTTTTATGCGTTTAGAAATGAACTCGATCAATGAGTAGTAAAAAATAATATTAAAGACGGCAACGGCACTAGAAACTTACAAAAGATACATAATACATATTATTGACGAGATTGTAAATTGTAATTTGACTTGATAGAAACTCGATTACTCTACATTCGGAGGCGTCGACGAACATCCTCAGATGAGTTGCCAGCTGCATACAGTCGAGCGACTTGAATCGTCTGAAAAAAATGAAATTATTAAATTCATAGTTGTGAATATATTCATTTTGATAATGATTAATAAATAGCATGAGTTTGATTGAAAGATACCTTGCGAAAGCGATGAAGCTGCTCAAGAGAGTGGGTGAAGAAAGGTCGAATAGAGCACATTTCCAGCTGGGTCAAATTGTCTACCTTGGCCCAAGAAGCACCTTTGTCAATGAAGGTGAGCACGGCAGTCCTCAACTTTGACATTCGGGAATCCCAGATGTCCTGCAAAAATAGAATAACAGAAGACAGTTAATAAGGTGCAAGTAAAAGAATTAAAAAAAGGGGAAAGCGATTGGCATGGAAATTATCATCATCATCGTTTTTGTAAGAGCTAGACGTCGAAAGCTTGAGAATATAATAAATCGTGAATTTATTCTTTTAAAGATCATCCATGCATTCCGCAAAGCCTAATTAACATCGTTTTTGTCTTTTTCAGATCAGATTTTTTTAAATACATACTTTGATCAACAGCTTGACAGCATCCGCCTCTGGAATATCTTGAGGACAAATTTCAAAGATCATTTTGGCAATAGCCATGTAATGTTCTGAAGGCATTTTGGTAAACAACGGGGACTTGGTTTCAACCTCCTTCAACTGCTCCAAAAATCCTTTGCTTAGCCACATAGGGGGGATCAACTTGCACTTATTTTGAGCCCGGAGGTGAAGAGCTATCCACAAGGGGACCTTGATGGGAATTCCCGGTTTAAAAGGACCCAAATCTCCACTGATAAGCCACATAGTTAAACACTCAAATCTGGGGCTGATCTCTACATCCTCTTGACCCGCAAAATATTCCAACTCTTCAGGAGTTGGAGCCATTATCACTGATTATAAGCAGCACAAGATTAAATCAAAAGGAAAAAATTATAACTGAAAAAATCTAACCCTGTTGATTCACTTTTATTCCAGCTCGGCTACTGACAGCAAAACGAAAATAAGGAAACAAAAGATCACGAACTACATTATCCAGACAGAGTGTAAAATCAGCAACAACAAAGTTGAGAGCAAAAAGCGCCTGAGATTTAAGCTTTCCTGTTACTTACTCGGGAAATATGAGAATTCTGTATGCGTTCTGATTGGATGTGATATGTCTTTGTTCTAGGCATTTGGCTGAGCAGAGCTCATGCAAAAACTAATTTGTCTTGCATCCCATTCAATTTCATTACATCCGCAGTTTACGAAATTTTTTTGCAAAAAGTTAAATTTGTTGTGGCAATTTTTCCGTCCGCCTGCCCATCTCCTTTCTACATGAACATTTATTGCGTGTGTGGTGCATATTTTAAATTTGCATGATGTATGAAATAATATAAAATAATGAGGTCATATAAACTTATCATGCTTAAGTTATTCCAGTTTTCATGCAAATGCAGTTATTGTGACAGTCATAACGAGTTTATAGCGATCCAATACTTATTGTGTTGTATTTTTTATTTAAAATTTATTTGTGTCAATAAATATCGTCAAGATTAACTTGGTACCAATCAAATCGTTTTACTAATCGTAAGTAATATCAGTAATATAAATAATATACATTGTCAATTACACAAAAATTAAACCTCAATATCCTATACTAAGCAGAAACCATCTGCAGCTGAATTAAAAGTAATAGGGGCAACCTGAATTGTGTACAAAATATGTAAGTTTTTTTTGTTCAATACAATAGAAACAAAACAGAAGTAAATACGTTTCTAATTTTTATTTTTAAACATGGAAAAACTATTATAGCTCAACAATACTTTCTACAACTACTTTCACTATTATAGCTAATTTAAGATATGTATATTACCTTGTTTTAAATGGCAGTTAATTCATTACTTTCCATTTATTGAAGCAATAATAAACTGACTGTTTGGTCAATGGCGAAATCTTCAGAAAGTTCATCCACAAAATTGGTTCCACCAATGTAAACACGTAGTATTAAACAAGATTTAAAAAATCTGCAAAACCATTTATCCTTTTCGAGTTCCACATTTGATCCCAGGTCCTCATGAACGTTCTTCCCAACTTTGTAAACATCAGCCATAATACCATACAGCACCAGAATTGCACACGCAGCAACCATTGTGCACCACATGTACACTAAATTTAGACCAATTTGCAAATCTTCCTCCTTTCCAGCATTTCCGCTTTTTAACACGACGGTAATTATATTATACAAGCAAACCACTTGCATTGTAATGCAACAAATCAAGGAAACTCCCAAAGAATACTTGGAGTATAGCTCTCGATGTTGAATAGATATAACCTGCCACTCCTTGAAGGCCCTTGTCCCACTCAATTCCTTTTGAAAATCTTGCTTTGATTTTGATGACAGAATTTTCTTCATATCTTTTCCATACTCTGCAATATATTACCGCATGAAGTGCCCATCAATGGTGTCAGCTACGTTAACAAAAAATGGTAAGCAAGTCTGTTAGATCTGTGAGCATTGAGTAGACTTTGTTCATAGCAGAAGTCATAGAGAAATGAGAAAATGGCTCGATGAGTCAAGATGTGTGAGTGTTGCGTGGTTTGCCTTGTTGCAACTTGTGAAGAGAGAGAGAAAGGGGAGAGAAGAGTAGAGTTCAATTGAGAACGCGAGAACGAGCGAGTGAGAGAGGACAGTCAAGTACTGTCAATTGAGTTTTAATATTATTTTTGTTTTTTTGTTCGAGATTCAACGTTGTTTGAATTGTGTGTTCGAAACACATTTAATTGTGTAGCGTTCGAGATTAAGAGAAGAGTATTGATTTGTGTAGTATTTGAGAGAGAGAGAGAAGAGTATTGATTTGTGTAGCATTTGAGAGAGAGAGAGAAGAGTATTGATTTGTGTAGCATTTGAGAGTGAGAGATGAGTATTGATTTACGTATTGTTCGAGAGCGAGTAAAGTAGTGTTATTGAGTCGTGTGTTCGAGATTGAGTTGGTGGTTGAGAAAACAGGAACATTAATCTATAATTATTTGTGCCATTTATGATATAAAATGATGGTTTGATTGGGTGAATAAAGCAATACGAGGGGTGGTGTGATTGACTATCAATCTAAACATAAATATTTTGTGTTGTCATCCATTTTCTTCCAGGCATCATAAACGAGTGAGAAGTATCTGACGGTTAGTTAGGTGACATTCTCAACAAAGTCATTAAAAAGTTCCAGTTTAAGTAGGATAAAAGAGACATTCAAATTTTCGTTCCGAGCTCGATTCCAGTCCAGAAAACAGGAAGGGCGTATCCCAGCTTCCCATCTTCACATTGAGGTGCCAACCAATACCCTAAATACACTGGAAAGCAAGGATTTCGAATCATATCCAGGTGATAAAGAGTCGGCATAAATATTTCCGTTAACGTCATCATTTGCACCATGATGCTCACTAGTTGAGCACCGTTCCCTGTATTTCCTCCATTGCTTTTACCATCTCTTTGATGATGATGTTCCTCATATTCAATCAAGCTGTTGAAGAGAGCTGCAACAGTGTGAGCGTGTTTGTAAAACACAAAAGCATTTGTGGAAATCACAACAAATGAGGAAATGAACATGATGGTGTGAACCATTACAAATATTGGAGCTTGTTTCCATGTCCAAATCACTTGGAAGGAGTGCGAAACCTAGGTGAATACCATATAATTGGAGTTTGGATTTGCTCTTTACTTCCAATCTATTCTTAATCGTGTTCCATTTGTATGGAATTCCGCCAAAAAAGTCACAAATTTGAATATTTTCTCGAATATGTCCAAGTAAATCTTTTGAAGTTGATAGAAGCAACATTCTGAAAAGGGTGTTAGGTGTTATCCAACTTTAGTAGTTGTTATTTGGGCAACAGTTGAAGCTCAAATGGTTTCTTTTTGGTTCGGAGTTCTCTAAACTTATATATACATATAATTAATGCATAGCGATCGAATTACTAGGAATTTTTTTCAAAGTAACACTAAATAAAAAATATTTGTGCATTAGTCTGGATATTTCAAAGTTAGCCAACCGTCAACCTGTCAAAACCCTTCGGTTTTTTGGCACCATGAGAAATCATAAAACAATAATCATACATAAAACCAGTAGATGGATAAGACACTCAAATATTCTCCGCATTCTTTACTCACATCGACGTCGCCAATCATTGCTGAAATGGTAAAAAATAAACCAGATTGCGCAATGAATAAATTTAGTTTTTTTATTCCATCCAGAACCCATTAATTTTTTATAGCTTGATTTCATCCGCATCCCTGTCATGATATGAAGTGAGCTTTGGCTGAGTGCATTATTAGTCCATATAAAAAATGCCTTGGGAAGAATTCTTTGGAAACTTTATAAGAAGAGATATTAAATGTATGTTCTGAATAGCTAAGACATTATTAATCAGACTCGAGGAATCGCAAAGTGGCCATAAATGGTTTACAACCTGGCACGTTGCAAAACTTGCTAAGTAATTTACATATAATTCCAGAAACCGAGCCGCAACCAAGTTTAGTATGTCTAATCGATCAAACCATTTAAAATAATAATGATGCAATGAATAACTCTGAAGTCTGGTAAAATGGTAAGCGGGAATACTTTAAGAAGGTAACGCAAAACAGAACATAAAAACCTGCAAAAAAATCAATAAACAGCTTGAGCTTAGTGAACAAGTAAATTCGTCATGATTTTATGGAATCAAAAATTTTAATGTTTCATAGAACGTTAGACTAAATCCTGTCTGAAACTTGGAGCAAACTCGTTTTTATTTGTAAATGTCGGATTAAATGAACGACAACCATCCTAATTATGGAATGGTCACCACCTCTCATACATTCTGGTTATCATACATCATTACATATATATCCCTATTTTTAACTGATTTGTGTTGGTTTTCCTTTGGTTGGTGAATTCACTGGTCAGCATACACCAAAACCAGTCGCATCATGAAAGAAATTCGCATTTCTTCACATCAATTTCTCATCTAAATGAACATAGAATGCAACAGCGTAGTAAAGAGAAAGCAGAATACAAAATTATACCAAACTTTCCCAACATTTTCATTCCATCATTTTTCACCAGCTCCAATAAGAGCAGAATTAGCTCACGGCTTGCTTGGTTCCCCAACTGTTGCACAACGAGCTAACATTCATCATCATCATTCAATCATTTAGCTTATATAATAACGTTATTAATTTCCAATACTTTAAGTGCAAGATAAGCTCCAAATTGTATGCTTTGCCTGTTCCTGCGTTTTCTTTGTTAACGGAACGAGCTACGGCTACCCTAACAAGAAATTCCCTTTACAAATTATACAAATTTCAAGCTTAAGCGTAACAAATAGAACACAGTGGAGAATGCTCTGCAACTTCCTTCACACGATAATTCACATCACATCACCAGCATTGGAGAAACGAGAGCTCTCCGTTTCTGACTGGACATCACGACGAGCTAAACTTAACTGGTAAGCTAAGAGCCAAGTCCCAAGTCCCAACTTTTTTCCAACTCTTCTTAAACTTGGAACTACCAAATGCTAAGCAGAGCTAAACAAGTCCTAGTTCAACTTAACACAACCAAGCTATAAGGGGACGGTACTTGTACTAAAATCTTCCCATTGTACATAATCAATACATTGATATACTGAATAGCCAGGCAGCCACAGTTGCCTCAATAGTATGAGCTCTGGAAAGGAGTACAGCTTTACTTTTCGCTTCTTTTTGTGCTTTCATACTTAACGACGAGAACTAGTAGTAGTAGTAGTAGTAGTAGTAGTAACCCGTACCCTCATAATACATGAAAGAAATAAATTATACTGCTCTGTTTATGAGAGTACTATCCACAATCAAATTTATTGCTAAGAATGTCAAATACATTCATTTGCAATTCAGTAAGGTTAACATTTGTTTCAACCCACAATAATTTATAAGAAACACTACTAAATGGTCGCATCTAGTCTCGGAAAGAAAGTAGAAAACTACCAATCTTCAACAGAAAGATCAGTTAAAAATCCGACCGATCCTTCCACCATCCTATTATGGAAAACATGTTATGTTTTGAATTGAAGAGATTGGATCATAGGTAAATTTTATAATCATCTACGAAAATCGTAAATACAATTTTTGTATGCTTCATAAAATCCTTATAAAGTATTTAAAGACGTATGTATATGTCTATGTATTCGACTCATTTCAAATAATTTTTTAACACTTTTTTAAGAATGCAAAAGATGCAAAAACAATCGCCGCTCTCGACACTTTTATTGTCTATTTTATATGTATAATACATTTGTGAGCTAGCATAGAAGAAGAACGTTATAGATTTTGCATAGTGCAGCTTAATGTTAACAGTTCAGAATTGGGATCTGAAAGAGCATGCAACATAATATACTCGAGTATAAGCAATGAGCTTGTGAATCTTCACCGTCTTTTCATCATCATTCGTTGCATTTTATGTAAGGTTTGGCGTCAGTGTAGCGCTGAATATACGACATGAAGATGTTTGGAACAACGTTATGACAAATTATTGAGAACACGTTTCCCATACAAGCGTCAATTGCAGCGTGACGACTGAAAATAGAGACAAATTTATGATCTCATTAAACCTCAACAGCCAAAAAATATGTAGTCATTTGTAATCACATTTAACTTACATGCAGAGTTCTGGGGATTTCATTTGATCTAACAAGGTTTCACAATGAACACGATAATTTTCAAAAGTTTCATCAGTGTCTTCACAAAGCTCCATGTCACCTGGTTGCATGTCTTCAACGGCTTTCCAAAATCGTCCTGAAATATAATAAACAATCTCATCAATTTTATTTTTAAAAAATCATTTGAGATTTTTTTTATCTCGTACGTATGTTTTTAGCTCCGTTGTCAGTTCCACAATCAGAAGCAAGTGTTGCACGATAAACTGCTGGAAGGAGAGACTCATTTTTTGCTCCACATTCAAATAAAATGATTTCTTTCAAATCATCCCAGCATTGGAGATATTTTTCTGGATTTCCGCAAATGGACACTAGCTTCCCATCATAGTGGGATGGCGTTTTGTCAATTTTAGATAGACAAAATGCAAATCTTTCCTAAAAAAAAAGATTTATTTTGAGTAAATTAAACTAAAAAATTGCTAAGCATTTTTTAAAAATATTTTTGTGTATCCCATCTTACAAGTAGTTCCACTCCAATGTGTTTACCATCCGTAACATTTTCACAGGCTGCTGTCACCAACACCTCAACTTCCATATAATCTCCGAAATTCATCCATGGTAAGAGCAAGTCTGGAAGTTCTTCTAATAAAGGTGCTCCCAATGAGTTTGAGGCGAATTGAGAAAGAATGAAAATTCCAATGCAAAATATATTATTTCGTTTGAAAATCCGCATTTTGGATATTATGGATTATAACGCAGAGAGACGTTTACTTTCCTATAGTAGCTATGAAGAAGCTCAAAGGAATTATGCTTTGGAAAATTTGCAATGACTTGCATACTTACTCCACATTTTTCACACTTTATTTCATGTTCACAAGGTCCATGAACGTTTAAATTATTTCCAAGTCAAGTGTGTAGAATGATGATGATATGATGATAATACCATAAGCTCTAAACTAAATCAAGTATCAGCAGCAGCTTCCTGGCCACGGTATCCCCTCTAGTTTGATATATATTTTGCAAATTGACATTAATTAAAAGCTATTGACCAAGGCTTTGTTTAGAGGCAAAAGTAAAATAGGTTTCTGTTGGGATAGGTTTAAAAGTTAAATCAAAATAGATACTTTATATAAAATTCAAGTAAGTGCATGCTTCCTGGCATGGCATGGCATGATGTATGATGATGCATGCATAATTTACAATGTCATTTTCATGCAGATAAAGTTCCACTTTATAAATACAAGAGTATTTGTCCTTGTTAGAAAGAAGAAGGATGAATTAAATAATATGAATATGAGGAGAGCAGGAGCCCATCCATTTGTCACACTTCCAACGTTTCGTCAACACACTTACACTTATTCCATCCTTTTAGTTTTTCGTATATATATTATTTACGTTTATGTTTTGTTTGTTGGTGTAAAATCTCAACCCCCAAAAATACACAATAAAATATCATGTTTTCCAATAAAATAGTAATTCCTCACCATCGCTTGTAGATACAGAATTGTTCCCCTTTCTGACTTAATGGGAGAAATTCTTCAAAAAATTATCATGAGATAGTTTTAGTTATCATTCTAACCAACCCAAAATTCGTACCGAATTTTTTTTCTGACTTCTACAAACAAATAGAGTGTAAATCCCATATTTATGATAAATATTTTATTTTATGCGATCCTAGGCTTTGTAAAACAATACAATTAAATGTGCAATCAATTTTAACTGATATTTAATACACATTTAGCACACTACATTATCCTTTACCTAGGCGCTAGTAGTAAAACACAGTGGTAAAGAAGTAAAGTGGTAGTAAGCATGCATGCAAACGCACACTCTTTTACATTCTCACTCTTAAGACTGCCTGCACAGTGAGCGAGCTAAGCCAGCTTAGACCCAAATGACCCAAGACCCAACCTGTTATCTCTACTCCAGCAGTTGGTACTCCCGACTTAAGCTGCAACTACTAACGTCTAAGTTCAACTTAACACAACCAAGCCATTCGGGGACGAGACTCTTCCAAAATCTTCCCCTTCCATCAGCATGCAACAGGCACACAGCTACAGGAGCATATGGTGAAAAGTCTTAGTTTCTGCTTTGCTGGTCTTGGTCTTGGTTAGTACACATGAGCATCAAAATCCTCCTGTCTGGATGTGGTTGTCCATTAGCTCCCGTCCCTTTTTCTTGTGGCTTTGGTAAGCACGTAGCTAGAGCAAGGCAACGCATAATGTATTTTCTAGCTGCTTTTTAATGTTCTAGTATGCACAAACAAGATATATTATGACATGACAAAATAAAAGTTCGAGACACATTTTCATCAGTTAGGTAATTAATTGTGATAAAAAAAGTGGGAGCCCACTTTTGCATTTAATACCAATTCAGATTCAAAAACTTGATCAAATCAGATATTAAAAATAAAGAATATGCACAGAATGTGTAAAATTCATATGATTTTTTTCATAAATACAGTAATTGAGGTGCATCAGTCATCACATTTTCCAGTAATTCCCGTTAAGTTTCCGTAGCTACTTTTATACACATTTATAACTGTGGGAAGTGGCTCAACACAAACCATTGAAAAAAGCTTGTCCACACACTTACGAATAGCTTTGCTACGCCTGTTTTGAAAACAAAAAAATGGTTATCAGATCATAGAACATTAATTTAGTTTTAATGATCATGAGCACTTGAAAATTTACGGATTACTCACGTGCAAAATTTTGGTGATGCAATGTCAACCAAGAAATCTTGACAGTGTTCAGGAAAGCCTTCAAAAGTTGTGGGCTTCACTTCTGGGCATTTTTCTTTAACCTCCCGTTCGTTTTCTGGGGTCGACATTTCTCCTGTTAAGATTGAAAATAAATTTTATCTAAAGAATTAAAAACCTGAGAACTCATGTAAGATAAATTCCCTCACTAACCAATTTTCTTTTCTCCAAGATCACTTGCACAAATTGCAATAACTGGGGTTACATAAAGGCCTGGTACCAACGGCTCATTTCCGCATTTTTTAATCGTGTCATTTCTCAACGTTTCCCAACAAGGCATATATTCAAACTGATGATTACAAATTGTGGCAAACTGGCCAAGAAATTGTGTAGCCTTTTTGCCACTGATTTTTGAAAGGCAACTTGAAAATTCATTCTAGTAAGAAAACATTAAAAATTATAGTTTATTTTCTATTAAAGGTTTTTTTTAAATTTCGCAATATTTAATACTTACAAGAAGGTTATCTGTTGTGGTTGCTGCACTTGTACTGCTGTTTGCACAGGCGGCACTAACCGTCGTCACAGCTTCAATGTAATCTCCAATATGTAGGACGTTCATAAGCGGGTAGCTTCTATTGTTGCCACTGCCAAATACACATGAAAATGATGTGAGATGACAAAGAATAAAAACTGATAGATAAACTTGACTTTTGGAAGGACTCATTTTAGATATTGATATTGAATAACTATGAGATATTGTAGTAGTTCTCCCAACTTGAAACTTGGAACGAATGATATGTTATGAAATTAAGTAAAATAATGTTCTTTTAGTTTTATAGTATTTGAAGTTCTTTACAACACAGATAAACACATTATATGAAATGATAATAATACGTAGTGACTGAGTCTGAATCTGGAAATGAAAACTAAATTCTTAGAAATATTTGCATTGCAATCAATGCTTGGTAATAGCATATAAATGGCAAAAAGGTAAGGAGTGATTACTACGTAAGCAAACAAGCAGGTTTGTGCACACCTTTTTGTTTAACCCTGAGAATTGTAGTAGCAAAAAAAACTGCAAAATGAATACTTGGTGCTTCACCAAACCAATCCGTAACTTACGATTTGGTTTTGCGTGCACTAAACACAGAGCATACATCATGTCATGCTTCATAGACTAAGCAGGTTTTCTATTGTTTTACGATGACTACAATACATCATCTCGTATTATTACGTCTCTGGATCTGCGGAGATGCTCACAGTATAACGATTATAATCATGACTAATTACATATTATCCACATCCAACTTTCTTGATTTAAATAATAGTAATATTCGGATAAAAAACAGTTACGTTTTTATGCCTGTATATAAATACATAAATTGCAAAAATTGTGGTTAATAATGAATTACTAATGTGTGTAAATGCCTTTATAACAGGGCTCTCACATACATTCTACATGTCTACATCAATTATTATTTTTGGCACAACTATAAAGCAAATATTGCTCATAAAAATTTAATTGTTGGTGCCATTGTGGTTGGTTTCTACAAAATCATTCATTCTATTACTTTGCTCATACCCTACTACTTGCAACAACGCAACAAGTTCCAGTAACTGTTGCTATTAACAAGGTGAAAAGAAATTTCAACTGATTTTAAAACAGCAATGTTTTTGGATTTGAACATAGATATAAACCTAATGCTCAGATTGGATATGCAGACTTTTTTTGTGTCCATACAAAATCATCTACATACCATATTTCCCTAACTACTATGATTTTGGTGTAGTTTCAAAAAAAATTGCTCTTCTGTCCAAAGAATATTTTCATGTGGTTTTCATAACATAACTGTAGTAGTTCAGGAAACAACGTTCGCAGAATATTGGTGTATTCTATGGATTTGAAACTTCATTACAATGCATACAGGGTTCCCAAAAGTCAAGGCAAATGAATATAAAAAACGATTCAATAAGCATGATAGCTATTGATAAAATTTACCAATATTGAATAAAATCCCCGCGTGTAACCCCATTGATAATCAGAGACCATAAACCAACTCCAGCATGTCAATAGTTCAATATTTCCATGACAAAGTTGGTGCGTGCACGCTGAAATACATAAATAAAATGGTATGGTTGATGACAAATAATGTACTTGTCATTTTGACTTCAAATTGTTAATCTATTAATATTAAAATAGAAATAAAGTTGATAGTTTTATTCTTACCAGCTAGGTAAACGTTGGTGCCAGGGATTCAAGTTCCGAACCCACAAAAATTCCTGGTAGCAGTTTGCTATATTCATTAAACGGCGTACTGAAGAGGTTTTGAAACACAGGACGCTGCTGTGTTGGACTGTCGTGATCTGAAATGAACCAATCATAACAACATATAAATCAATAGAAGTGCTTGAGGTGGATATCGTAGCTCATTTAGGTTCATTTATAAATTTATTTATGTGTGGTTGAATTTGATGAAAATTATTTTTATTATTTTTACCATCTTGTTTATTTTCCCTCATGCGAATTGCACAAACTGTTCAGTTCTCAGTTGAGTATGGACTGATTTAGTTTACGCTTTTTGTTGGGCGATATGTTTGCATTCAACAATATCAGAATTACTGGAAACTGGTTACTACAAATTTGACAGTAACGAACTAGTTGACTACCAAAACTGAAATTTTTTCCATAGAGTTTACATCCATAATTACCAGAGAGCTTAGTGTGATATCCTCTAAATCTAAACTGTATTCAACAGTTGATAAATGGTATCAACACTTGTGGAGCAAAGATGCACTAACAAAAAGATATATTCTATAGCTCAGTGCAGTGGTATTTGTGTGCTCTTGATCTATTCTATGGTAATGCCAATAGCAGAATCCTATACCCAAAATCTCTTTACCCACAGTTGAATAGCGCACATAAAGAAACTTTCTATTGCTCATGCAAAACCACATATATTTGTATGCATATTGAAATACACCTTTGACTAAAGACGGAATACTGAGCAGACAAAGTAAAACATAATTCCAATTTACTTTACTTCTGGAAAATATTTATTCAAAAGTGATTGTACGTTCTTATCCAAGTGAATTAATTTTTTCTGGATGATTTACTTGTGACTAATTGCTGGTGGATTTTTGTACTGGATTGTAATATCATAAATAAACAATTTTTATAATCAAAGCCTTAACATTTTTATTTCTCAGATGCAGAAAATCATTCATTTCATACACCTGTTTCATGAAGTGAAATAATTTAAACATCAACTATTTTATTTTGTTTGAATTTTGTCCTTTAATGAATGTTATTCACCCAGTCTCGAGAAACTCAGCCGAAATGAAATAATCCACGCCGTTTGAAAGTTTTGAAGGTGCCGTCATGACGTCAATAACCTCCACATCCTCCTCCACAATAACCTATTATTACAAGATCACGTCTCTTTGATCGAGACAATTTCAAAAGTTGATCCCCTTCTGCTGTAAGTTAAATTTATAAAGTTAGAACATTTCAAGAATATTTCTTATCTTTTTCTCAATATTATACCTTGGACTAAACCATCAAAATTGTTATGTGGAGCCAATATACCAAAGCTATTTTCAAGATCGGTATTAGTGAATTCTTCAACAGGGAACGCGGATGAGATGGCAACCATGATTGCAACTAATAATAATAGGCACAGGATTAACTTGTTCATTTTATTAAATTTTATATGACCTGGCACGGAAGAACGTGAAGGAAACACAAAATTGAAATGTGATGATTACAAACGAATTTTATTTCTTTTATACTAAAACTGAAACTTATCCGTCCCGTCTGAAAAGTTACAGTGTTGGGTATTGGGTCCGCAGCAAGATTTCTTACCACCATAAAAATCCACTTCAAATCAGTGGGGGTATCCCTCTACTTGACTCAACATCACTTTAGGAGAAATACTTGAAATTTTCTTGGTATTCTGGATGAATATCATATATCATTATTAATCCTAGATTTTATTCTGTCATTCCATCCCAAGAAATGACATTGCAAATTTTTGCACAAAGAGTTGAGTATATTGCTTTCACTGGATATTTCGACTATTCATCGTAATAACTTTTCCATAATGGTAAGAAACATGACAGGGCATAAATGCATTCATAAACGTAGTGTACCTTTTAGTCATGAATTTATGAAAGGAAACAACAAGTAAAATATTATGGTCATCCTTTTTGTGGTGGAGGATACGAAACACAGAAGACTTTATTAGTTCTGCACTGATATTGTAATTACCGGGATTCACGATGATTATGATAGTTTCCATGAAACATCAAAAGTGGTTATGGTATTACCAATTGCAATTGTGTGCGCGGTTCTATTCGAAATTAAAATAATGGATTACAACAGATTACGGATAAAATAATTACTGGATTGTTTCTTATTTAAATAAAAATTCAGTCTTTCAATGTTTCAGGTAAGTGCTCCCCATTTTACATAAAATCCGTTCTCGAGGATCAAAATTCTTATAATAATTTCGTTCCGTGTTGACAACACTTTTGAACTACACAATAATACTTGACAATAACTCTCTCATGCCCATTATATTCACCCCTTGCATCTTAAAAGTGGCCTTCCATCGCTATACATCTGTCTAATCAATGGAGCACCTCTAAAACCCCCACATGTAATTTTTCCAACACATTTGTCAATAGCTTCGTGCCGTTTGCAGTGATCCGGAGAAATAAAGGTGGACAGTGAATCTTTACATTTGTCAAGCCAATGACTTCCCACTGCTTCGGGACATTTATCCAGCTTTCCATCACCAACCGGTTGAATGATTTTAAACGCTTGTCTCATATTATCTACAAAAATATTATTGCAAGAAATTGTTGAAGATTGGGTTTCAGTTAAATTTGGAATATTTTTATAATGTATTTCAACTTCAACCTACCAAGCTTAGTAGCGCCATTATCCTTCTCACAAAATGAAAAGACAGTGTTGCGATAAAGAATTGGAAGCATGTGCTCCTTTTCATCCCCACATTTTCTCATCGTCTCTATTTTCATGATTTCCCAACATTTGAAATATTGCTCCCGATTTTTACAGATTGCAGTTATAGTGCCAAATAAATCCTTTGGCTCATTTTCATTGATTTTATTGGTGCAGTTTGCAAATGAGCTCTAGATAAATAATATGACGACTGTAATTTTTTTTAAATAAGTTTGTATGTAAATGTGAAAAATTATTGTTTTTACCAACCGTAATTTCTCTCATGGCGCTGTCTCCATTTGTAACATTTGTACAAGCTGCGTGAAGGCTTACGTAAAACTCCATAAAATCTCCGACATGTGACACGCTTACTAGTCCGGTTGAAAATGAAATTTGTTGAGAAAAAATAATTGCCAATGTGCAAAAATAGTTTGCAGAAAAATTCATTTTTGAATTGTTCTTTAAATTCGATCACAAGCTCTATCGCAACTTGATATATAGCAATGATAATGATGATGATGCTCTTGATATCACATCACTACGTCGTTTGCAATGCTCCAGCTCAAGCCACACGTTCCACTTTCCACCGGCCTGAATGTTGGTTTTGGTTTCGAGTTGTAGACAAAGCATTTTTGCTTTTGATAATATTCATAAGAACAGGTTTTATGGTTACAGGCATTCATAATTCAAATGATTTTTGAGGTGAAGAAGGATGCACAATGATGTGAATGTATGAGGATGAGATTGTTTGGTCTGGCCTGGACTCGACACGCGAGCGAAGGTTGCGTGTAAAAAATGTTTGTTTGCACAAAATATTTGCCTATCCTATACTTCCCCAAACAAATCAATTATATACCCACCCATTTCATACACTCGATATAATAACTAGCGTAAATAGTTTGCTTAATTTTTTTTGCAAACTTATATTCACAAAAAAATGCAATGTTGTATGCATATAACTTGTTTGTCTTTCCACCAAGAAAATCTAGTTGTTCATCCACTGATGCCACTGGATGATATTCATATTGTTCATGTAGATGTGGATATTGTAGAACTCTACTCGTCATAGCAATGATTTTTTGTGGGCATTTCCAGTCAACGTCATAGCCATGCCAATCATTAGTCCAAGACCGTTTCCCACATTGAATAACTAATATGAAATATGAAGAAGGTTGCTTGACTGTTTGGGTAAATGTTTTTGTACTCAAATACTCTATTTCGTAATCCGTCATACCAACATTGTAAAAGTGGTAGTGAATCCTTACATTATAACCTCGTATTACTAATTTGCCTAAACTAATATTATCATGTAACCTTCTCTACACAACCGTTAATGACTGTTTGTCGTGAATGGATTTCGTACATAGTTATTTGTCTGCTTTTCTCATAGCCAGTAAAAAATGCACATAAAAAATAAATTTCTTTCATGAATTCTAAATCCCTTAGAGACGGTTTACGAAACCTGTCAATTTTCTTTTCGTCGTGCCTCTAAAACTGTGTACTGTATTTTATTAGCCAAAGGAGATGATAAAGAACGCATACACGACAGCTCTCCAAAAAGCGTGTCTTATTTCTAGCTTTGGCTTTGCCTTCATGTGCTTACTGCTTCCCTATCTTCCAGTTTCCACTAGACTATGACTAGAGCCGAGTAGATGAGAGCTAGCTTACTCAGCATAATTTATTCCTATTTATTCCTTGATGTAACGGGGCGACTCCTCTTCTCTGTAAGGTTTGTGTGCGGAGCAAAGAGCTTTTCGGTTCAGCCAGAGCTTTTGGTAATGTACATAAACTCAGGGAGGATTTTGGTGAAGCACAGTCCCCGCATGGCTTGGTTGCTTTAAGGTTGACTTTAACTATGAATTGGTACAGTTTCATCCTAAGAGCAAAATTTTTCTGCCTCTTTTCTAAACAGTGTCAAGTTTGGTCTTGTTGGTTAAGCTTAGCTCGTTTGGCAACAGTTTGAGAAGCAAGAAAGATGTGAGCCAATTCTGCTCTTTTTTGAGCTAGTGAAAGATGAAAATGTTGGGGAAGGTTTGGTATAGTTTGGTGCTCTGCTTTCTCTCCTCCGCTGTTGCATTTTACGTTCATTAGATGAGAAATTGGTATGAAAGAAATAAGAATTTCGTATTATGATGCTAAGTAATGTACCTTGACAAGTAAATTGATGAAAGAAAACAAACACAAAAGGGTTAAATATACGGATAAATATGATATTAAGATTGAAAATCCAACTTTCAGAACGGATGAAAATGATGGGAATGATAATGAAAACACCTTTTGGTTACCATTTCATTAACTTTGCTTCACAAGCATTATTATATTCATAATTCTTGCAGCATTTCCATTGGATTTTTAATTCGTCAAACTGTTTGTGGAATTTTATATGGACTTGGCCTTAGTTTTGCTTTCGTTTGTTTCTCAAATACAATCACATTTTATGCATCCATAACACGTACTGTTGGTAAAATGTTGTTGATACATAATATAGATTTTAAATACATTTTTAGGAAAGAATATGCTCAGTGCCTGTTTGTTCTACGGTAAAGCAATATGATTGGTTGTGCTTCTTAGATTCATCCAAAGGACGAGTTCGAGCAAACATTCAGTTGAATTTCAACATTTACAAAATCGAGATTAATAGGTGAACGTTTAAAGTCAAAATAGTTCCGATGGTTATCAAAATAATGGAAAATTGTAGGATTATCAGTTCTGCTAAGCTTATGGTAATATTAAACACAAAATCAATTGACGTCACATGAAAATTGTAATTTCTTTTCTTGCTTTTATTCCAAAAGTTTTCGTTTTTCTCTTCATACATTTTGTGCTCGTAAAGTTGGTTACATTTGAGTTCTACGACTACTGGTTCTATAACTCCACTATATAAATTGTACGTGAATAAATTTAAACTTTGCTGCTTTAGAGCTGAGTTTAACTTAAAATATTCATAAGAATAAAAAAACAGCCTCGTGTCTTGTAACTAAAACCGTAACCATCAATTCTTTTTTTTATTTTAGTCAGGTCTCGCAGTCACTATCTAAAAGTTTCCTTCAAAAAAAACCTCCTTAAAATGATTTCGAAAACTCAAGAATTCGCATTTAGGCTACATACGCTGCTATTCATCTACATACCTTATCCGATACCAATATTCCTGAATTTCAATACTTATCGTATTGAATACAAATCTTCAAGTAGTAGCTTGCTCCCTCTTTTCCTATCATTTTTATATATGTTCCAAGTCAGTCTCCTTTACTTGTACGTACCATTGCGGTACGCATTATTCTACCCAAGATCAGATTTAGGGATGACATACACTTTGATCATGATTGCATCTGGGTTTATTCTACTTACGACATCATCCTGTGGGTTTTTAATTCTGAACAATTTTGATTCTTTTATGAAATCTTTCAATGATTGCTTCTTCTTAGAACAGAAACTAATCTCAGGTAAGCAGAAATTAAATTGTATTACTAAAAATGGTTTATAAAAAAATATGGTAATGAATTTTTTTATTGCAGAGGTACGTTCAAACCATCCGGATTTTGGCAAAAATGGTGACACTCATCATGATGATTTAGTTAATGGCGAAGTCTACATCGTTGTAATTGTGATATTAGCTAGCGCACCAGTCGTTTTTTCAATCATTGCAGTTACTGTAAAACTTGATCCTTTGTATTTTATTTTTTCGGAGCTTTTCCCAGATGCCTTTTCTACCTTTAGTTGGCTACAAGTAACTTTAATTTTAGTTCGTTGGCTTTATCTCACACCAAACTTTTTGGATGGAGCCAGAATTGGTTGTTTTGTATATCTTATTTGTTTCACGATTATCAATTCAGCTTTCACTTGTACAAAACTAGTGGTAATGGCAATGAAATTAAAATTTGTTCTGTTTCTCAAAATGTATAATGGCTTTATCGTACTGTACAAGCGAATTCAATTTGAAGTAGAGTTAATCCTTTACGTTTTATTGTCCGCCCGCAGTCTATTGGATTATTGTTATATCTGGATGGATAAGCGTGAGAGGTATTGGAAAAATTCCTAATTCACTATACATTGTCTTCGTAGTTTTCGGAGTTGCCCTTGCATTCGTTAAGTTCTACTTGCTGGATAGATTTCTTAAAATGTTAGAAATTTTCTTGAATATACTTGAGGATGCAAGGAAACTTGCGAACTTTCGGTACAAAGTGAAAAAACGAAGAAGCACCAAGGTTAACATGCAACAAGCAAATGCACTCACCCCATTTAAAATAAGGTATGGAATGTTTTTTACATTTTCTGAGGATTTTATTATACATCATTATTCTCAAATGCTGAGTCGTACCATGGATGCCATTCTTTTGTTTCAAATTTAATGAATCTGTTACAAACAGCGTTTTGTTAAAAATTGTTTGTATTGTAGCCTTTGACATGCTAGTAATTAGTTTTCGGGCAATATTTATAATACCTATAAATTTGAACAAAAATGTTAACCTTACAGAATTGAAAAAAATGTACTTGATATTCCTAGCAATAAATATATTTGTGGATAGTGTTCTCATAATCAGTGTAGTATACTTTATTCCTTTCGTGTATTATGAGAGTACGGATTACTACTACTACTCCTTCTCGTCTTTAAGTATGAAAGCACAAAAACAAGCGAAAAGTAAAGCTGTACTCCTTTCCAGAGCTCATGCTATTGAGTCAATTGAGGCTGCCTGACTATTCAATAATATCTATCCATGTATTGATTATGTAGACGGGGAAGATTTTGTAAAAGTACCGTCCCCGCATAGCTTGGTTGTGTTAAGTTGAACTAGGACTTGTTTGGCTCTGCTAAACATTTGGTAGTTCCAAGTTTAAGAGTTGGAAAAAGTTTGGACTTGGCACTTGGTTTGTAGCTTGTCAGTTAAGTTTAGCTCGTCGTGAAGTGCAGTCAGAAAGGGAGAGCTCTCATTTCTCCAATGCTGTTGATGTGAATGATGATATGTGAGCAAGTAAAGGCAGTTGCAGAGCCGTCTTTCCACTTCTCCAATGTGTTCAATTTTGCTACGCTTAAGCTTGAAATTTGTATATATGTATGTGATGGGAAACTCTTGTTAGGACAGCTCGTTCCGTACCCAAAAAAACGCAGCTGCAGACAGAGAATAAAGTTTGGAGTGTGACATGATGTATGTATTAATTTTACCTTGCACTTAAAGTATTGCAAATTAAAGGCGATTTTATGTAAGCTAAATGATTCTTGATATATTCGGAGCATCTTCACATTTCATATCTAACGACATGTAGATGAATTTTTCATGCAAACATGTTAAACTATAAAACACAATATATATATACAGAGTATATATACTGCATTGAAATATAAAGATTGCGAAGGAAAAAACGGAGCCGAAATGTGATGAGAAACACACAGTTGTGAGTTAAGTTTAGCTCGTCGTGCAACAGTTAGGGAAGCAAGCAAACAGTGAGTAAATTCTGCACTTATTTGAGCTGGTGAAGGATGGAAATGAATATGCTGGGAAAGTTTTGGTATAGTTTTGAGCTTGCTCTGCTTTCTCTACTCCGCCGTTGCATTTTACGTTCATTTAGATGAGAAATTAAGTGTGTTTGGAAGAAGTGTGAATCTCTTGCATGATGCAACTGGCGTACATTGACCCGTGAATTGGTGAAGAAAAAAATCCCAACAAAATTAAAAACAGTGATAAATAGGTAATTATATATGATAACCAGAATGTATGAGAGTTAGTGACCGTTACCATTCAATAATTAGGAAGATTGTTGTTCATTTAATCTGACATTTGCAAATAAAAACATATTTGCTCCAAGTTTGCGAAAGGGTTTAGTTTAACGATTCCATGAAAGATTACTATTTTGGGTTCCATTACATCAAGACGAATTTGCTAGTTCATCAAACTGTTTATTGATTTTTTTGCAGGTATTATGTTGTTTGCTTTTCCGGTTTATTTTTTAGAACTAAATAAGCCTATGGTAAAAATTAGACATAAAGCCATTTGAAATACATACGAAAATAAAGAGAATTATATAACCACTTTTCGTGTTTAAATATTATTCGTTTGTTTTTCTTTTTATAAATTTTGTCCACACAAATTTCGCTACATTTAAACAATAGTAGGACGACGGAATTCTAACCCGAATAAATAAAATGCTTCTGAAATTTATAGGCTACATAAAATAATTTTAGATTTTACATGTTTTTTTTGCTGAATTTGGCTTTAAATATTCATTACTATTATTTTTATATGGTTTTATTTGAAGGCTTTGGTTGTTGAACAAAAGATTCAGACCTCTGACCATATATACTAAACTATATTTCACTAAAATATTCATGTTACATAAAAACGCGACTTCATGTTTTTCCCAAGCCCATAACTAAAAACCCCATTATCCACCATAATTTCATTTGTTTTACCTTAGTCAGGTCTCAGATTTCTTACTGAAAAGTTCCATTAAAAAACCTCCTTAAAATGATTTCGAAAACTCAAGAATTCGCATTTAAACTACATACGCTGCTTTTCATCTACATCCCTTACCCCATACCAGTATTCCTGAATTTCAAAACTTATCGTATTCTATACAAATCTTCAAGCAGAAGCAGCCTGTTGCCTACGTTTCTATCATTTTTGTATATGTTCCAAGCAGGTCTCCTAAGCTTCTACGTGACATTACGCTACGAATTATTGTACCCCAGATCAGATTTTGGAGTGACAAACGCCGGGATTCTAATTTCAAAAGGGTGTATTCTGCTTACGACATCATCCTGTGGTTTTTTACTTCTCAATAATTATGATTCTTTCATACAATCCATTAATGGTTGCTTCTTCTTAGAGCAGAAACTATTCTCAGGTAACCCTAAATTATATTGTATATCTTGTAGGTTAGTAAAAAAATATGGTGTTGAAAAAAATATTTTTTAATCGCAGAGGTACACTCAAACCATCTGGATTTTGGCAAAAATGGTGACACTCATCATGATGATTTAGTTCCTGGAGCAGCCTACATCGTTGTAATTTTTTTATTAGCTAGCGCACCAGTCGCTTTTTCTATCATTGCAGTTGCTGCAAAATATGATCCTTTGTATTTTATTTTTTCAGAACTTTTCCCTCATGCCTTTTCTACATTTAGTTGGCTGCAAGCAACTTTAATTTTAGTTCGTTGGGTTTATCTCACGCCACACTTTTTGGATGGAGCAAGAATTGGTTCTTTGATGTACCTTATTTTTTTCACGTGTATCAATTCAGCTTTCAAGTGTACAAAACTGGTGATACCAGCAATGAAATCAAACTTTGCCTTGTTTCTCAACATATACAATGGATTTATCCTATTGTACAAGCGAATTCAATTTGTAGGAGAATTTTTGCTCTACGTTCTGTTGTCCGCTATGTATTGGGTAATTGTTGGATGTGGGTGGATGAGTGTGAGAGCTAATGGGAAAATGCCTACTTTACTTTATACCGCTTTCGTATTTTTCGGGGTTGCCCTTGCAATCGTCAAGTTCTACTTGTTGGGTAGATTTCTTAAAGTGTTAGAAATTTTCCTGAATATACTTGAGGATGCAAGGAAACTTGCGAACTTTCGGTACAAAGTGACAAAACGAAGAAGCACCAAGGTTAACATGCAACAAGCAAATGCACTCACCCCATTGAAAATAAAGTATGGAATGTTTTTTGCATTTTCTAAGGATTTTATTATACATCATTATTCTCAAATGCTGAGTCGTACCATGGATGCCATTCTTTTGTTTCAAATTTAATGAATCTGTTACAAACCGCTTTTTGTTAAAACTTGGTTGTATCGTAGCATTTGACATGGTAGTTATTATTATTTTTCCAGCAATATTTATAATTTATTTTTCCTGCTAAACATTTAGTAGTCGCCAGGTTTAAGAGTTGGAAAAAGTTGGGACTTGGCACTTGGGTCTTAGCTTGCCAATTAAGTTAAGCTCGTCTTGAAGTGAAGTCAGAAAAGAAGAGCTCTCATTTCTCCATGCTGTTGATGTGAATGATCATGATCATGTTGCGTTGCGCTGTGGGCATGTGAAATAAAGGTAGTCGTAGTAGTTGTTTCAGGTGGAGCCGTCTTTCCACTTCTCCCCTCTCACTCTGTTCTACGAACTCTTAGGCTTGAAATTTGTGTATATTGTTTTGTAAATAACTTTAGCTCGTTACGTTCACAAAGAAAACGTGTCAGCCAGAGAATAAAGTATGACATTTTTATGTTAACCAAACGATTACTGATTTATTTAGAGCATCTTGCTATTTTGAATTTATCGAAATGCAGGTGAACAAGATTTGTGTAGCAAGTTTAAAAAATGGATTTTGTTTTGCGAAGTAAAAAACGGACGGAGAAAAAAATGTACAGGCAATTGAGTTGAATTGAGATTGCTTAAACATCAAGCATTAGTAAATTTTATTTGTCGATTGCAATTTATCATGAATTTATGCACAAGATTGTAACCACCGGGGAAAACTTAGCCGCGAAATACTCCAGCTCCATCATATCCACTTGGTCTGAATATCCTGAATGGACCAGCATAGCGTCTTTCTCCTACCCCACAGTAATACATACAAAAAGGTCTCACAGAAATGGAAAATCTCTTGGGCCGTGACAACGGTTGATTGACTTCTGAAAATAAAAATAAATTGTTAAAGTAGATTGTTTCAAAGAAAAAATCTCTACAATTTTAAGCGAATTGGAGTTTTTATGTACCTTGAGGCACTAAAGCTTTGCCAATAATGCTGTTTTCAAAATTCTTATTAGTGAATTCATTCACAGGGAATGCGGATAATATTAAGACTACACGTGAAATAAAAAATAGACACAGTATTATAGCCTTGTTCATTTTAAAAGTTTTTTAATGAACTTTCAAAGAAGCTTGATATAATACAAATTTAAAAAGTAGAGCCGTGAAGTATGAAGATGTTGAAGGAAAATCAAAACCAAAATGTGGTGAGAAACATCGAAATTTTCATCATTTATACTAAAGCAAGTATTGCTACACGTTATCAAACGATTCATGGGATTATTTGATGCCTTTCATTCATAGTAATTTTAAACTGAGGGATATTCCAGTGCTGTGATCAACGAAAATGACTCATCAGTTCTGGATAACTCCTTGAATTTTCTTAGTAGCGACCATTGTCCATTGAAGACATTGTCTAAAATTCGGATTGAAAAGAAACCCCCTTACCCTTAATCATAGTATAACATTTAATTTGTGGCCATTGGCAGATCAAAAGTGGCATATGACGTTGCATTTAATTTTGAACATAAAAAAGATACTCACTCACACGTTGGACATTCATTGTAAAGCAAATTTCCCAAATACGAGGAGGATGACAGAGCAAAAATTCACAATGATGTCCCTTCAAGTAATCATTGAAGACTAAAATTTTGTTTTGAGACATTGTGATTACCCACTTACAATAATAATGGTGGCTTCCGTGAAGTATTAAAAGTGGTTTTTACCAGTTAAAAATCAACTTATAAAACTTGTAAAAGTTGCATTCATTAAATAATGCATTGTAAACTTTATTGAAATTATTTATGTTTATTCAAGTTAGAAATTTGGATTTGTTATAACGAATACTATTTGCTTCACATATATTTGAAACTAATTTCATTCCACATCTTTGCAAAGGAACTAGCTGCTACTAAAAACTCACAGAATAGTCGTTCAGTCAACTTTCATTCATTACTCTCTGCCTCATTTTTTTGGCTTGCTTTGACGGCTCCTTCTATGCATCCCTTAAAAGGCATATTAAAAATGTTCTCCTGGATGTTTTTGATTAATGCAGAAAAGCGTGTATTTCTTTCTTTCGATATTATTCATAAGAACAGGTTTTATGATGGATGTTGAAGCTAATCTTGAGGATGCAAAATGTATGTGAATGGCTTGGACTGGATTGACCACAACAGCTAACTCAAAGTGGAGGTCGTTTCCACACAAGAATTCACTCTTCCCCAAACAAAGAAATTATATGCTCATGTAAATATAGGTACGCATGCATGTACACAACTGCTCTTACAACTCTTTTGCTAATAATACTAATCATGAGCGAAGTTATAACGTGTTTTACGTAAGTCCAAAAATAGTGATGTGTGACAGGGTTCAGAAAAATTGGATATTGTAGTATTATTTAGAGAACAAACTCTAATATTTTATTTCAAACTTGATCACGTCTTACACTGTAAAAGTGGTCGTAAATCCTTATAACTTTGTCTTACTAATCTAGCCAGACTAATATTATCACATGTGATTTTATCAAAACAGCTACTAATTGCTTCCTGTCGCTTGCAAAACTCGGGGTTGATAAATTTGGGCAACAAATCCTTGCAATTTTCCCTCCAATGAATTCCAGTGGATTCAGGACATTTGTCTTGATCCTTGGACTGAATATCTTTTGCTGCTTTTCTCATAGCCGCTGGAAATTCCATAAATAACAAACAAAATTAAATAATTTTCATTCAAAAAGTATTTATCTTGAGATAAAATATTATGTTTACCCGTTTTCTGGACCCCATTATCATTTCCACAAAAAGATGAAAGTGTAGTTCCATAAAGAACTGGAAGCATTGACCTTTTCTCCTTTCCGCACTTGCTCAATGTTTCCATTTTCATGTTATCCCAACATTGGAAGTAAAATGCTGGACGTTTGCAAATGATAGTTTGTACGTCAAACAAATCCGTCGCATTTTTCGTGACATTTGAAAGACAGGTGGAAAAGGTAGTCTAAAAAACAGAAGAAAAAAATTATGTAATATTACAGTTTTTGCACAGCTATTGAATAACACTATGAATTTTTTACGACAAAAAATAATCTTACTGTGATAGTCTTGGTTGAATTTTCACCTCCAGTAACGTTTGCACAAGCTGTTTCAAGAGCTACATTAAATTCCATAAAATCTCCAAAATGCAATAGATTCGATTGCAGTTGGGCAAACGTTGACGGAGCTACTTGAAACAGTAGAAATGCTCCCAGAATAACTTGGGACTTTGAGAAGCTCATCCTGAAAAATTTAGCGCTTTTTAATTTGATTCGGATTAGAAATTTCGATAAAACTATATTGACTGTAACGCAACCAACGCAGCAATTCAATGATGCTTGGGAACTGGAAACGCATCGCTTTTATGTGATTTGATTTAATGAATTTCTTTTCACCTGTTTTTGAAATAATATTCATAAGAATTATCTCAAGTGGTATCCTGCTAGTTGTCAAAACGTGTTTAGATTTTTTATTAAATAATTGTTTTTGTAGACAGGGCAAGCATCTACAGCAGTTTATATTAGCGTGCGCCATTCAATTTCCAGCTAAAAGTTCGTTCATAGTTCATCAACAATCTGTTTTGGTAGGCCGGAATTTCTATAACATGTTTACAAATAGTTGGTTTGGTATGCTGAGCGCAAGGTCCATCTCTATTTTCTGAAATACTGTCATGTGAAGAACCTGTTATACATAATTGTGATGTGAGGATGATAAGTCGTGAGTTTATTCTTTCATTTTCTTCAGTCAAATGAGATATTGAGTTTGGCTGGAAAACTTTAGCATACGAAAATTACGCAAAGTTAAGAGCTTAATCTTCTACCTTGCTTTGACATTGACTGTTCCCTATCTGCGAGAAGGTAGAGGAGAGCTTTGCAACAAGCAACAGGAGCATAATTTATTCCTATTTATTCCCTTGATGTAACGGGGCGACTCCTCTTCTCTGTAAGGTTTGTGTGCGGAGCAAAGAGCTTTTCGGTTCAGCCAGAGCTTTTGCTTAGGTACATAAAAGCAGGGAGGATTTTAGTCTAGCACCGTCCCCGCATAATTTTTTTGTATGAATTTGAACGAGGAAAATTGGTACAGTTTTCTTAGCTCGAAATTTTTCTTTGGCAGAAAATCTCAAATTGAGAGTCCCAATTTTGGTCTTTACTTAGCTTGTGCAGCCAAACAGGGAGGTAAACCAAATCCTACCCAATTTGCCATTGTGAATGATGCGAAAGGATGAGAGTGAAAATATTGAGCAAGTTCATGGTTTGATCTTGGTCTTGTTTGCTCATGAGCTCGACTCTACTCTACTCTCTACTCTGCTGCTGTATATTATCATGATTCACATGAGAAAATTGTACGAGGAAAAGAAAAATGGACTGGATTTCTACATTTTCGTTGCTTCATCAAATCATTTGGTAAAGAAAAGCTAAAGCAATATGAATGAAAATGTTTATCTGAGTTACTTCCAACATAATGATTGATATTATGATGTGAGAATAGGTGCAAACGCTGTCAGAGTCTATTTTGGCTACCAATTTCATTCGGACTCGCATCGTAAATATTTATACGAACATCATTTTTACAACATGATTTTTTATGTCCTACAAAATGTGTGAAAGAAAAATGTTTTGTTACATTGCGAATTTCGATGAAATGCTACGAATTGTTCTTTACTAAATGTTCGTTCGAGTAGTTGCCAATTTTCCTATGCCGGGATAAATTATGAAACATTTACTGGTTTTTTACTTTCCATATTATTAAACCAAAGTGAAATGTAGGTTGGAACCAATTTTTTTTATCCGGATCAACATGATTTTCAAATTTGTCCTCGTTATCAGTGTTGTGAGTGTCAGTTTCGTTCTCTCTGAAGCAAAGCCATATCCTCAAGAGATTCCGAAAGTGTTGATGGTACCACCTCCGGTGTACAAAGCTGAATTTTATTGTTATCTAGCATTGAGTGTCCAGTCATGTAAAATTGCTAGAGCCAAAGCAGGAGAAGCTAGTAAAGAAAAATATTTGAAGGAGATGGACAATTGGATTGCGAGATTGGATCAGGAACAAAGGGCTACTTGGAAAGATATATATCCAAATGCAGCATCTTTATATGAGAAATTTAGTGGATAACTTGCACCCACCCACGTAAAGTGATGAATATTAATCAAATCAATGGTATTCAGTTTTTTTCTCGAACAAAATCGTGAAATAATAATTAAATAAAACTTGTAATATTCCATTAAGCACCTAAAACTTGTTTAATAAATCCACTTGGAACTAGAAAAAACCAATTTTAATATTTCATGGAATTAAAGCAGAAATTCATTCATCATACGAAAGAACATTTGACTTCATTCATCATTTTTTTGGCGTTGTCTGCTACTGCATTTCATTTACATGTACATAATTTAAGACTTCTCCAGCCACATACAAACAAATAAACATATAGCTTCCGATTCTTGGAATTTTGTCTATAGTTGCAGCTATAAAGTTATAGTTATACATGTATATTGCTCATTCATACAATGTGTATTTGTAATATAAAAGATTTTATGCTTTGTCATCTTTCTCATCTTTTGAAAATTACTTTACATTCATTGAATTACACGCAAAGTCATTCCACTCATCCCCACCAACAACTTCACTGATGAAAAATATGCTTATGTATTTTAAATCAACTACCATTTTTTCCTGCTCAGCACAAAGTTCACTGCTACTGATGACTGACGTCATTTCTGTTTGTATCAGGAATGATGTTATAAATATGTTATATTAGATTGCAGTTGTATGAAAGGAAAGCAAGCCAGGTAAAGCTAATGCAATTTCAAAAGATGCATTGTTACTTTACACGAAATCATGCTCAGAAATCATGGGGATTTAGGTTCCAAGAAAAGTAAAGGAGTTCTCCAGAACGAATCATAAGATGTGTCATAAAATAGTCGGGGGAAGTCCGAAATCTGTTCGAAACTGATTTTATTTTTTTGGCTTAAAAGGGACACCGTCAACAAAGAAACGGGTAGTAGAGGCTTCCATTTGACTATAAAATAAGCTGAAATTGCAGTGTTGCACCACATTCTAGTTTCAAGTTTCCTTCCGTATCTTTCTCTGTTTATCTATTTGGTTTTGAGCACAATCAACAAATTGTTTGTTCAAAAATGAATACAACAATTCTCTCGTTGTTTGTGATTGCATGTGTGATTGCAGTCTCATTTGCCTTCCCTGCAGAAGAACTCACTAAAGGAGATCTTACAGACAGTTTTGGCCACTTGGCTCAACATAATGGCAATCATAAGAAGATTTCAACTCAAGGTAAAGCTATAAAGCTATTATGAAATTTGATATAATTTAAAGATAAGCAAAATATTGTTTGTAATTTTAAACTTTTATACTTAATTTATAGATGAAGGAGATCAAGCGTTGTCCCGAAACAAGAGGTTGTCATTGTGCTTTGGTTCATGTTACGGTGGCTACGGGGGTTACGGTGGATATGGTTTCCGACGACGTAGATTTTTCAGAAGGCGAGGCTTTGGTGGATACGGATTTTATGGATGAATTTTTATTGAATTCATTTTTGATGTAGTATTGACATTTTTACTTCAAAAATAAATAAAAACGATTCCCACCAACTCATCAATTTCTCTACTGATACCAATCATCATTTCTTCATTGTTTAACAAAACATACAAGTGATTAACTTCATTGAAATATTCAAACAGTATGGGATAGTTATTGCAAGGATTGTGCCACACTATGTTGCTCTATCTGCATTGGTTTTAGAGTTGCACAAAAATCTGTGAAACAATCCCAATATTTGTGAAATTTTCCAAGAAATATTTTTCGTTAGAAGGAAAGCATTTTAGAAGCGCAAAAATACTTCCCAATTTTTTCCAAAACTACATCTTAACGCCATTGAGTGCTAGCGAGCAAAAACGTGTTCATCTCAATATTCCTCAGCTCTACTCCTTGCCTGCCTGTTCCATATAAGCCATCCGAAGATTTTGGAAGAGTACCGTCCCCACATAGCTTGTTTGTGTGAGTGAACCAGTCTGGACAAGTTGGACCTAGTAAACCCTGCTTAGCTTAGCATATTATGCTGTTTCTTTTGGGGTAGGACTTGTTAGTCTTGCCAGCTAAGTTTGCATTGCTCGTTGTGTATGTTTTGTGTTGATGAGCATGCAGCTCGTTCATGTTTTTCATTCCTACATAATAATATGCAAGGGAGACACAACTCAGCCTAACTCATCAACTATAGCTTCTTTTTCTGATACTGCCACATCCTGGGACTTCTTAGTTTTGCTCGTTAAATAACAAACAAAACACAGCCAAAGATGAAAGAGTAAAAAGTTGTGCCTTGCTTGCTGCTGCTCATAACATAAAATGAGAATAATATTATATTGCAGAATATGGTAAGTAATAGAAACACTTGTTTGAGTGATCAGCTTATCCATGCCAGACCAAGACCCGTCAGTTACATTATAAAGTGCATGCTGTGTATTATTATTACACAACTATCATTGCATTTTAGCCAGTGCAACAGGTGATTTACCAGCCAAAAATTTGTTTGTATCGATCAGTTAGACATTAAAATTATATAAATATATGCATTAAAATAGTGCAGTAATTTATTTGAATTAAATTCAATCCACAATGAAGCAAAAAAATAAGAAAATTCCAAAATCTCACTCAATACTTGAATACTACAAACCACAACCAAAAATTACTACAGGTCAGCAACAAGAAACGGCCTCCAGTTCCAGCACATCTTCTCGTATGGATGTTGACCCAACTATTAGTTCAAACGAAATTTTACAAAATGTTAGTCCAACCAGCAGTACAAATCATGCACCATCCTCAGCATCATCATCATCCATCAACAACTCCGACGCAACCAATTCCACGAGTGGAAGCAGTGGAGATGTTGCTGATGAAGGGTACAACGATGTATACCATCTGAAGAGAGTCGAAGTAATTTTTAAAATCAGCTTGACTTTTTACTTTCGTTTTGTAAACTTTTTTAATCATAATAATAATAACTTACTCATTATTTCTATCGCAGGAACAAGAAAGCCACCTGTTACCGTCCGCCGTGAGAATGATGAAAAAATGACAAGACTGTTTAAAACGCTTATTCACTACTCAGACGACACCATTCTTGGGACAGGGGCTACTGCAACGGTCTACAAAGGCTCCTTTGGTACAATTCCTGCAGCAATAAAACGAGTAAATTCAATTCACTTTAATTATTACAAAAATGAGCTCAACATTTGGTTGGAAATGAAAAAGAAAGTACAAGAAGAAAGTACCAACGTTCTAACACTTCATGGATGGAACTCTTGGACAGAAAAAGGGGGATATTATTACTATTTTGCTATGGAGCTTGGAAAATGTGACTTAAAAGCGCGTATCAATGCAATCAACCAACAAGTCAACTTGGAGGAAGAAAACGAACGAAGATTATTGGCTTCATTTATGATGCGGCCAAAGGTCTGAATTGGATTCATAGCCGACGTATCTTGCACCGTGATATCAAGCCAGAAAATGTTATTATAGTAGAAAGAGATGATGGAAAGGAGACTGCTAAATTGGGTGACTTTGGAATTAGCAGAAAACTGACAGGAATGTCAACTGGGACGGACTCCGCTGGAAGAGGGACTGCTGACTGGATGTCACCCGAAGCCTTAAACGCAATGAAACATCAAACTCCTTTCGATAGTAAGCGATCCGTTGATATATTTTCGCTTGGTCTAACTGCTCACTATGCAATGTCATTAGGCATCCATCCTTTTGGGAGATCAGTGAAGCATGGCACATTTATCAACATGAACATCGCCGACGAAAGTATTAAAGCAAAGGAATTGGGCCCTCCAGAATATTGTGCTGACCATTTGTTTCAATGGATGATGGAAAAGGAGGAGAAACTTCGGCCAAAAATTCTTCACGTTTTGGAGCATCCCTTTTTCTGGACTGAAACAAAGAACATGGCGTTCATTGTAGAAATTGCAAAAAGCTTCAACAACAAGAAGGACAAGGCAGCAATGACACTAAAAGATAAAATTAATCAAAAGTACATGTATCGACAGCTTTTGATGGGAGAAAATGGGGATTGGACAACTAAAATTGAGGCACAACTCCTCCACCTTTTAAAGCAGCGAAAGTCCAGTGGGAAGAAAGAATATGATGGGCAGTCAATTATGATGCTGGTAGAACTGATTAGAGACAAGGATAGCCATTACAAAGATATGCTTCCGGATTTTCTGACCGAGGAGTATTTTGGAGATGCAGATGGACATTTTTCAGATACGAAGTATATTCAATATTTTCTAAAAACTTTTCCGGACCTGGTCATTTTCATGGTTTTGGAGCTTGCTAATGAAAGTAGCAGTGTGATAGGCACACTGAGAAAGAAATTCCTTCTGCCTTTCAGTAATACAATGATGCCTTCGTTGAGAGACTGAAATTATGTTTAATTTTTATTTTCTTTGTAATATGAAAATTATTGTAATGAAATTTATTAATGTTAAGCTTGTACATATATAAGTCATGAATAGAGTAAACTTCATTTTAAAGTACAATGTGATAATTTGTGATAAATATATAAGTAATTGATACATACATAATATAGAGTTTTAGATTGTGTTCACGCATTTATTGTGTTAGCAGTCGATGCGATTCAAATTTGTTTCATTGAATTCAACATTTACTAATTTTTACATAAATAACATGATTATGCTTCGAAGAACGTTTATAATTTAATGACATAATTTGATTTGTTTTTATTCATTAATTTTTTATTTTCTGACCCAGATACCATTTCATTCAAGAATTATCTATCTGCATCGGTTATGATGTACTGGACGAGTCAATTGGTAGCATTTAAACCAAGAATGTGTGTGGTAAAATGGTTATAATTGTGGTACTTGTAATTGTCTGTGTGTTCGATTTCTAAATGATATTTGTTTTGCTTTTACTAGGAAAAATAAGAGATCCTCAATATCCATGAACTTACAATTAGACTTCTGAAAGCTCCACCGTAGCGTAGTGTTAAATCCAACAAATATGTTTAAAAAATCTGCCACAAACCGAAGCTTTAACTGCTTTAAAATCCAGTTCAGAATTAATTAAGGGATTGTAAAAACGTAGAAAGGTTGTTCTAGTCATAATTAGAAATTTGAGTTAGTTTGATTAACAAATCAGCAAATGTTCAGTTGGCTAAACTTCAATAATTATATTTTTGAATATTTTGTCTACCTTTAATACAGATGTATGTAACTTTTATCTTATGTAAAAGAAATGATGATATGACATAAAATACACGCTTATCTCAATTTATAATAGGGATGATAGAGTTCTGAATGATTGTGTTTCCTTTTAAAATATTGTGATAAAATTATTGTGTCCAAATTCCTAACAATTAGATAACAAAATTACAAAGGTGTAAGTTGCATCAGTATTTATTTGGTACTGAATAAAAGAAGGCAATACAAAAATTCCTTTAAAATTAAATGTGAACCTTACTACTCCACAGCAATGCATAATATATGCATAATATCATTTATTATGGATTATACGAATTTCTTTAAGTTATGATGACATTATAACTCCATTACTGACTGATAAATTATTCAGTGACGTTTGACTGTCGCACAGCATCATTGAAATTATACATAATATGTAAGTGAAGTCAGCACCAACACAAGCACACACATGGCCCGTTTCATGCTTGAGCTCAGCTCAGCTTGAGCTGCCTATGTATGCATGTTGCATCTGGTTGAAAATGGAAAGATTTTATACCAGTTCCGTGCCGGTTTGGCTTGGTTGTGTTAAGTTGAACTAGGACTTGGTAAAACCTGCTTAGCACTGTCGCCTCTTAACTTTAGTAAGTTTAAGAGTTGAAATGGGTCTTGTCAGTCAGTTGAACTTAGCTCGTAGTGCAGAGCAGTCACAAAACAAGCGAGTATATCTAGTCGACTGCTTTGATATTGCTGTGATGAATTCGAGCAAAAGTGAAGTTGGGCTCATTGGAGGGGAACTATTCTTGCTTTGCCTGTCTATGCGCTAGTCGTCTGCTGTTGCATTATCTCTCTTTGGCTGCAGTGCGTTGTCTATGTTCAACGAGGATAATAATATGATGAAAAAATTGAACGAGAAGACCGATTTCAGCTCAGCTCATTTAGAAGACTTTCTCCTAAATTCAAAGCAATTTAACTTCTCTCTCGTATTTTTTAGGGAAACTTGTGAAAGATAATTGTTTTTTTTTCATTTGGTGTGACACGTCGTTAGAAATAAATGTGACAATTCAGAGTCCAGAAACATGCAACATTGAATTATATAATGTTTTGCTTGCAGATACACTTTGTTTAATTACAGGAATTAAACTAATGCACTCCTTAAAATCAAACTAAAAAAGTACAAGCTCATTAAACCAAAACCAAATGCTTACTCCCATTTCAGATTGCAACTACACAAGTTGCTTGTGCTTGTGTACAACACAGACAATTTAACTTAAAATATGCCATCATATATTCCAAACCAAATAATTTGAAAACGTTTTTAATTGTTCACCAGGCTTTTTTTGCGCCTTCTCAAGTATACAGCGATCTTATGGCATTATTACTCAATGAGGTTTTTTATCAAGATATTTTGAACTTATTGTGAAATATTTTTAGGGTAGTTATCAAGCCACAACACGCATTTAGTCATGTTAAGATCAGGAGACAAGACAGGATACAAAATTTGAATATAAAAAAATACTTTGGCGTTTTTTATTTTTCCAAAATGTAACATGTAGAAACATATTATATCATATCATATCATTCAAAACCATTGGGTTGGCTATCTGAGATTCTCAAGTACTTGATACTTTGTAGCTTAAAAGTGAGCTGTTTGTCCTCATTAAAACAATTTACATATTATGTCTTGAAAGAGGATGCTTCAAATTCAAAATAAAAATGTTAAACATGTTATAATTTTTTTTAAGAATCAACAACGCATTTTTGTCTTGAAAATTTGTTTACGTAACTATTTGTTTTAGTTCAGTAAGTATCAGAGGGTTATCAAGAAGTATAAAAAAAGGTAGTGGAAATAAACTGTCAGATTAAAAAAAATCATGAAAATTTTTCATGTTTAGTTTATCCAACTTCCATCCAAGGCGTCTCCTTAGATCAAACAAAACGTCTGGCACATTTTATAATAGCTGATGTGATTGTATGCAAAAGCAAAAACCAAACCAACTTGTTTTCAGCACATATTACATAACATACATATTTTTATCCAACTGGAAAAAGTTTAATTCAGACAATTTCAATGATTTCTCATGTTTTCTGATATAGTACCCGGTACGCAGTTTTACAAAACAACAAAATTTTTGCAACTGTTGTGCAATAATTTTACGAGGTCAGACAGATGTGCCGTCGCATAAGCATCCCGTCCGTAAAACGAAACATGTTGAAAATGTAAGTTGTCTAAATTAATGTCCGGTGAAAATATATGTAAACAATAAAACTAATTTATGAGACCTGAAAAAGTGATTGACGGCTTGACAGAAGTGTTTGATCGCCTTGTTTCTTTATTTACTAAACTGAACGGAGGTGAAACAAAGCGTGAGAAAAATTACAAGATGTGGCTACGGATTTATTATCCCTTTTGGTCTAAACACGCCACCTCCACCTCCTACGCTGCCTGTGGTTATTGCTTTTTGTATTCAAACCAAATGTAATTTAAGCATAATGAATGTATTTTTTATTGAGATTTTTTTTAAAAGTGTTTAAGTATCATGTGGTACTAATTTCTTTCTGATTTATTGTACTAATTGGTTCTTTCTTTTAGTAGATTAGTACTCAAAGCCTCAAGCTACATTTTACCCGAAAGTACGTGGTGGGAAATATGGGAGGAGTAAATTTGTAAACGCTTATAAATTTTTAGAATTTAAGGGACGAGCTCATTTTCGAGGCTGCCTACTCAGAGTTTAGCCATCACCATTAGCAGTGGAGTTGGGGGATGTGCTCTCAAGATAGCAATGTAGTTGAACATTTGAAAATAAATAGAATTAAACCAGATTACTTACCCATATTATTCTTCCTATATGAGTACTAGTCAGGTATTTATGCCGTGAAAGTAATGTAATCGGTGTAAATACCTTATTGGTACAAAATTAAGGAAAGAAAATTCAACATGGGTGAAGGAACGAACACGAACGAACACAATACAAAAGCAGCAGAATTGTTTTTCGAAATTTAATGCATCTAGAAAGGCCCTGATTTATATAAAAAAAAAGTAATTTATCCTTAGAATACTTCCGAAGTGTTAGTTAAATTCCTTGCAGTATTTTTCTAGTGACACATACATTCATCATTGCAACAATTAAAATGTTTTTTTGAATTTATAGAAATCAAAACATTTTTATAAATTTAAATAAACCTCATGCACAAATAATTTAATTTCTATTTTCATCCTTCGTTTTGAAAAAGGATGAAATTGATTCTCACAAAAACGGCCAACATGAAAAAATACTCAACTATAGTTTTAAAAATGTACACGTTACAAAATAACGGAAAAGTTAATGAAATGTATAAGAAAAAGAAGTGAGGTCGAGTTAAACAGTTTAGTTTTGTAACATAAACATATCACTAAGATGATTCATCATCAACGTTGAGTCGGTAAGTGTGGCGTCTTTCTAAACTGTAGCTTTGAATTTATCATCATCACCTCCCAAAACCAAACCAACTAGTTTCCAGTACCTATCGAATAATTCATGAATGCATTGCACGTTTAATGAGTAACTTCCCCGACATGACACCTCATGTTTTAGAAAACGGTTTAGGTACGAAAGTTGCAAATCTATTCGCAATCTGTGAAGGAAATGCGCAATTCCAGTTCACATTTTTTATTGCACGCCCAATTAAAACCCACATTGTATGTTAACACGTTGAATTTTTGAGAATATTGTGGATTTTAAAACCTTTTCTAGAAAACCCCGTGACGACATACGTGCTTACATGTTGCTTTAGTTCTAATTCAAAGAGAGATAAAAATTCTAAACAATGCATGTATCATATCAAATTCATTTAGTTTGACCATAATATATTCTATTTCTTCATTAAAATATTACCTTGTTCATTTTATTACTTTTTTCGTTGGATGCAATTTTTTTATTTTGCAGTTGGAATGCATCATTCAGGAAACATTATGTACTTAAATTTTATATTAAATTTGCACTAGTTTTAGAACAAAATCAAGTAGAGACATCCCTGACTCATACGTGATGAGATCAAGAGAATTCAATGCATTCTTATTAGAAACGTTGTGAGCTTAAAAATGATTTTGTGAACTTATATAGCGGAATGACTCACAGTCTAAATTACATTTCCATGTACAGCTTGTTTTATACCGAAAATTTTACAATGCGATCGCATAAAACGTCATCAAATCGCATTTTTTTAAAGTCCGACTTCCAGTCTCAACAGTTGCAGAAAAATACGAAGAAACTTGAAGTAATAAGAACTTATCCGACAGATAATAGTTCAGAATGACTTTTACCACAGCGTCTTAAATTTTTTGTGAGTACTGCGGCCGGTAAAATAAGCCGTTTGTTAATGATATGATACCCTGTAGTTTAATGACTTGCATGCAAATGAAACTGTGGCTTGAACTTGAGCATACAATAATGCATACATTTCTACTATTATATCACAATCATCCATTTTTTTCGACGACTGTGGCTAGAAATATTATCAATGTGTATGGAAGTATACAACGCAGAAACAACTACATATAGAATCACATTCAGCAGCACTGAATCCTGCTATATAAATTAGAAATTCCGGTTGGTTACTTATGTATTCTACAGTAAAAAAATATACTGGTTACAACAGGGTATGATATGCAACGTCCAGAGAGTTCAGGATGATAATAATAGCATGATTAACCCATCCTAAATGCGATACCCGACCAGTTTTTTTATTTTTTCAACGGTGCACGTAACTACGTGTGAAATACTTTACGAGTATATTTAGATTAGCATAATGTTCATTTCTAATGAGATTTTTTGTACTTGATTATGTGGGTGGGTGTGTATCTAGATACATACACGCATTTACATGGAATACCATGTATAAATTACTGTGCAACCAGAAAATTTGTTCAGTTAAGTGATAACCACCTACTGGATTGGTTGTCAAAAATAGTTTACTCTACCTACTCATAGGAAGCTAACACCTGCATACGTGGTTTCAGATTGCTACCCAACTGGGAATAAAAGCTGAAGTCTTTAACTGCCCCGTAAGCTGATTACTGATTACATCGTCCTGTATGAGTACCAGGGTAACATTTATCCCGTAACATATATATTTGGTGTAAATGTCCTCTGGTACAAAATTAAGGACCGATAACTCATCAAAAAGAATAGAAGACTTCATCAATCTCCAATATTGCATCAAGACATACTTGTGGGAAGGATTCTGATGGTATTTTAACTTTTATGGTAAGCAGAAATGGGAACTTGCGTCGATTAATTCCTTTCGTCCAATATAAATGCCAGTGAAGCACTTTCGCCGTTACTTATTGATTTGGTGAAAATGTTCGCTGGCAGTATATTACGGATTGAAAATGCAACGTGAGCAACTATAGGCTACTACCACTGCACAACATTCAATATGACCAATATTATTTCTATTGCGTATATTAATTATTCACATTTATAAGAAATATAATGGTACACACATCACACATCTCATGAATATCACATGCTGATATACGCATAGCAGCAAACTGGTTTCAAAATGTTCATTAGTATAAGGTAAGGTCGGGGTTGACGAGACGAGGACGAGACTGTAGACTGATAATGAGTAAATCCATGCACTCACTCACTCAAGGTTGCAATTCAGTAACAAGTTTCATGATATATAATTCACACTGTGTATACACACATGCGTTGTATCCCCGTAAGAATTCTACAAAACATGTTTTTTCCCCTTGAAATTTCTGTTGCTTTCAAATCCAGCTTTGTTCTTTTATGTTCACATCACACAAGATTCAAGTTGAAATAAAAGTAATAATTTTGGTTCACTATCACTCTCGTAATAAGGTTGAATTAAATATTTGATAGCTGCTTTGCGTTTGAGCTCCGTTTGTTACTTGTTACTTATAGAAAATTTAACTCCAGATTTGCATAAATACCTGAATATTTTGGAACCGCATAATATGATATGTTTATGATGAACGCTTCCAAATATTTATGTTTGAAGTCAGATTTAAATTTTCTTGTTTTTTATCATAATCCAGAAAGCTTAGATTAAAAACAAGATTAAACATTATATGGCCTCTCAAATTATTCTATTTACATACAAAACGGTTCTTGTAATTGTTGTTGAAATAAAATTTCAACTACTGATTGATCGTAGATACTATATTTATTTAATGTAAACGTGTCTCCGTTAGGAGAACAGTACTCTGTATTGAAATGACTAGACACGTGAATAAAGACTCAATTCAATTCAATACTGACCAGTCATGGTCTATTAACAACTTTCTCCGATGAAAGCAGAATATAACTTTCTTTTAAATTAAACTATTAAATTCTATTACTAAAAATACAAACCAAATATTGTATGACGCTTATTGAATTATATATTTACTAGGTATTATAATAGTATCCAATGTATTTATCATATATTTTACGAGCTTTGCCTCCCACTCTCAACAAAAATATCAACTGTGACTAAATATTGTTTTTGGAGACCACGTAAATGTGTAGTAAATTGAGAAACTAAAAGCTGCAAAAAAATCTGATTGGTTGAATATTCACGGGGTAAATCAAGTCAGTAACATTTCGTTTTTCTTAAAAATTCATTGAAATATTATTTAATTTATTTGAGGCCAAAGGCAGCGTCAGCTTCAAACGGGTTTCTTATTTTAAATTTCAACGGCAGCGCTAAACTGAAACGTATATGTAAGATTAACATTGCATTTCGTTTAGCAAAAATTAAGTCCCAGGAAAAACATAAAAATAGAAGAAAATTTACGAAGTAGCCTGATTTGATTATAGTCAATAGATTCTATGTATAAATGTAGCATGAGATATAAAGGATGCTCTTGTATTTAACTACAAGTAAACCACCCACACTGGTTTCATGCATTTTTGTATTTGTTTTGTAGCAAATATTACTTGCAATAAAACGGATTTGATCCACAACACAATGCACTATCGCAAGTGAGAGTAAGGAATCTTTTATGGTAAATGAGCAGTAGTATCATATTATGTTGCACTATGTAATATGATTTTGATTGACTCCATCGTTGGCCGTTTCTTTGGCTTTGCAATTTACACAAACCATTTTTTTTAAATTACAGGTAAATAAATATATATCCTCACGCAGAAGTCCTTGACTGGCGTGTGGTATGAACTCTACATCCGATCTGAAAAATGTTGAGAGTGCGAAAAGAAGGTGGAGTGTGTTTATAAAAGCAACAGTTTTTTAGCTTTTAAAAGCCACGTTCGTAAGCTTAATCTAATCAGTTGCCTACAGAGCTTTGTGAGTATCAGCCTTGAGCATTACGCTGTACACTAGTTTTTATTTGTAATATTGTTTTTCTTGATAATAAAACAATTATAACTTTTGTTTAAATTATTTTAGATTTCCATGCTGGACCTGAACCTGGACTCCACAATTTTTCAAGTACCTTCTTATAATTAGGCTTTGCGGATTGCATATTCTCCAGAACAATTGAAGTACCTTCTTCCTATATGAGTACCAGTGAAGCATTTACGCCGTAAAATTTAAAAGAACTTCGGTGTAAATGCCCACTGGTACGAAATTAAGGACAGAAAATTCAACAAGGATTTGTCCAGGACGGTTTTCCAGTGGTGTTATCAAGAAGCAAAGTCATTTAACATTACTAAATCCTTATTTACATTTAGATGTATTTCACACAGAGAATGAGCTATTTTTTTGTGTTTTCATATTTTCAACATATTTTAGAACGATGAAATGTGAAGCATGAAAAAGCCATACAGCATGAGCCAAGGCATTAACAAGAAAACGGGAACAGATCAAACCAAGGTTGTCCATCATCATCATTCATCATAAATAAATGGTACTGTATTAATGCCAGTGAAGCGCTTTCGCCTAAAATCAGTATTTGGTGAAAATGTTCGCTGGTACAATATTAAGGATTGACAATCATCTTATCGGTGTGATATGGAGAAGAGTTGATCTAAAAAGCTGAAACATTGGTTTAACGTCACCCTTCAAACACTGTGGTGGGATTATAAGGAACATGATCAGGCTGAGGCTGAAGGTAAAGCGTGAGTAAAATATTAAATAACGTTATCATTTTTAATTTGAAGTATTATGTATTTTCAAACCGTAAAAATATTCGTTCGAATAAAGTAAAAATAAATGCAAACATTCTACAAAATTCCAAAAAGCTTGTTTTCATTTATATATTAATTCATTCATATTATTACATATAGAAGTATTCTTTCATTTATATAAAACACCAAAATCCGTGTTTTCATGCTAAAGCTATCTCGTGGACTATAAAAATGGGAGTTTAATGGCTGTAAAAGTTTAATAAAACATTATAAACTCATGAAACAAGTTGATTGACAGTTGATGTGATACCATCATCTCAAGATTAAATAAATATTTTTATGAACTGAAGCTTGCATATCATAAATCTGGTATTCTTCTATTAAAACCTTGTGAATGCTCAAACAATCTTGTTTACAAATGCCTAATCCAGTCCGTGAAAGATAGCTAAAGGCATAACTTTTTTTGCTTGCTTATGAAACCTCAATTAAAAATTTGAGGCACCATAAAGACCTGGAAGTCTTGTAAGTAAATAGGTATGAACGTACGTATGTGTGATATACATTTCAACAATGCAAACTGGTAGCCAAAGCCAAGCCAGCTCCAGTGAAAAGCTTCAAAACATTATGCATAAACTGGTTTATGACCATTTACTTTCAGGCTTTTGAGCTCGTGCAAAGCTTGATACAACATAGCAGTAACATTTTCTTGATAGACTTTTACAACTTACAACCATATCATTTTCTAAATACTTTGTTTTGCAACACACATGTAATTACTTAATATCAGTTATTATTACCCGGTATCCATTTATTTTAACAAAATCCCAAGGTGAATGTCATGATCAGGGTTGGATTTAAAATGCGATGTAACCTGTATTATGCATTCGTGGCAATGGTACTTGCTCCCCTAAAGGTTATACACGTGCAGCCTTAACGGTACCAATACTTTTTAAGTCAATATCAACGCCTCACTATCATTGCACATGCAGCAATGCAACCCATTCTTTCATCCTTTGCTGCATTGCATTTGCAAATACATACACATATGCATTTTCTTTGAGAAATTCGTGAGACAGGAAGCCATACGAGCTTATCGTTAGTTGTTAGTAGGAAATGTTGGTTGCACACTTCATGATTTTTTTAAACTAATAAATATTCTAAAAACGCTGTTTTCAAAGCAAAAAAATTATCGTATACTTGTCATATTATTTCACAGGAAAAATATTACTGCTAATTACAGGTTAACTCCTATTCTGATGACGAGATGCGAATAGAATCCTTAATAAATTTAGTAAATGGAGGTAAATAGACGTAAAGATTGTTATTTAGATATTTAGTAGAGGATATGAGATTCGCCTGTTGAAATACACGTAATGTATATATATAAAACAATTTAGCGCAGGTATGTTAATGCTGAATACAGCGAAAACCCATAAACCGCACCGTCTCCAAAATTTTAACATTTATTTCGCACTTCTCACCATAATACATCTCAGGATAATAAGAAATGACAGAATGGTAGCGTAACAGCACCCATTTGTCTAAAAAGCCGGGCGTTGATCACCCTCATAAGTTCATACACTTTGAAAAAAATAACAAGGGAGTCAAACCACCTGTGGATTTTTATGCATTTGTAATTTTATTCTGGTTGAGAATTACTGTTGAAGCATGACAATTGCAATACTATAACTCAACAAAAATCATGTTAAGTACCTACAACTTACGCTAAGCTCTAGCCATATCCTGTGAATTGTAAAAATTCCGGTTTGTTTTACGTTACGATGTGCAGCATCCTATTTGTTTTATTACAACTCACGTAGTGGAATTGAAGTAGTACAATTCCTAGAAAATATGTTCAACATCCGACCACTATGATTATTACTGCAACTATGCACAATCTACTTCACCAGCGCATTAACATTAGCGTAATGTTTCAATGTGCGGTGTATCTAATATCTAACAACTACGCTTTTTAAACCGATGTGGTTTTTGCAAAATAAATTTTGCCATTAAAAAATCCATTTATTCAGGTTTTTACATAAAATGAATGTGTAAGAGTATTGAAGCGGATATGCAAACGATAAAAAAGGTTGCATAATATTATGTCGGACAAAATGCCCTCTTGATTTCAATGCTGGCTCTTGGTTTATTACCTAACAAGTTGTAACGGGAGGGAAAGCCCGCTACAGAATTTTGACCAACTGGCTACTATCCGTTGGTATAAAAGTTAAATTCTATGAAAATCGTAATCTGTTTTCCTCTGGAAATTCATTGCATTATATCCAAGGAATACTGGTGTATGTGTGTGCGCAATGGCTAAGGGAAAAATGCACAAACTTTCTCAATAAATGACTTTGAAGTTCAAAATATGGACATATTGACCCAACTCATGAAGTGAGATAAATCGGATAAATGGAATTGAATATTGCGTAGCTGGCGCTATGTGTTACCAGAAATAATCATTAAACACAGAAAAGATTATAGGGAGACGATTGACTTTTAATCAAGTTAATAAATAATCAAACTGAACAGAAATAGATTTGGAACCAGAGCAAGATCCGGTCTCCACATAAATATAATATAAACTCCCTTCTTAAAGTAAATGGAACATCGTGAGACGGTACTTAAATATAATCTCAATTCTAACTTACTACTTAAAACTTAGTGAGTATATGTTAAACCTTAATACTAACTACTACTTCTAAATAGGTAACTAAATATTAATTTTGGATAATTACTCAATGCTCTATCAGATTAGGGACATCAGCAAGGATGAGTGAGATCCAAAGACCCGCAACTCATTTTAGGAATCCCTAACCGCGTATGAATTTTTGAGTGTGACAGGAAATCTATTATGCCACCAAGAGAAGAGTTCCACTGTTAGTGGTTAAATTACTCAACTCCTGATCACGCGCGCGAAGGGTTAGCTATCTTATGTTATAAGGTAAGCCAGAGCCTTTAATGCTTTTGTCACACCCAAATATGGAAAAGCAAGAGCAATACATCTATGGCTTAATTAATATTTAATTACGAAACCTCAAGAAGAAGATTCTGATCCAGTTATGACGAAATGGCCGCAGCGGATGAACCGAAGATCAGCACAAGGAAAGGGAACCGGAAATGGGAGGAATCAACCTGGGAAGAATCATCCAGGGAATAGAAAGGAATGAGACCAGAACCAATAGTCCAGGCCAATGGAAGAGGAAATGAGATCCACGAGAATGGTCCAGACAACGGGGAATAGGAATCAACCCGGGAATAATAATCCAGACCAAGGATGAGGACAAAATGACCGGAGCAATTAATCCAAGCCAAGGGGGCTGTTGATAAAAATCAACATTGAACGAACGATGAGAATCGTGAAACTAACCACCATTCACAACCTAATAAATTATGAAAGGATTCTGTACTTTTCCTTACCACTATTGTGCCAAAAAGGAAAAGGGAAAAAAGTCCTCAATCCAAAATATGGAGGACCCAATGAGGAAAATCCTATAACCAAACCACACGCAATTCCACACCGTTAATGCCACTTCAGAAACAGAGACTCAGAAATAGAATTATGTATAGGGAAAACATTCCCATTTGAACTTACAATTTTCCTATGAGAGTGGAAAGTGGGATTTGTGTTTCATCAGAAACACTTGTGGCTGCAGCACTACTTCATGGTGAACCGATGAGGTTAAATGTTTGCTGCATACTAAAAGGGAAAAGATGCAGTCGATGCCCTTTTATAGACTCGGGAGACAATAGGAAAAATCTCTGAGCTTGTACCTCATATGCATCACACTTTAACGTGTGGATTCTCTATTTACTATGGACTACTTTTTATAATCCCCTGTCTGATGTATTCATACACACAGCTTAAAGTGCATTTCCACTGCCCCTTATGGATAATCCCTAAACCTGCTGCCTCTGGATTCTACAAGTATCAATTCACAATACATCTAATAATAAAGGAGGACTTGGTACCTGAACCATAAATAATGCTTGGTGCTGGTGTAACTCTCCTCCAAAATGCTTATATAACAAGCGCCTGAGCGCAGATGCTCATGTTCTCCAAAAAGACCTACATATCATTATGCTAAATGAGCTCGAGACTACGATTGTTGATTTTACGATGGTCAAGGCTACCCAGTCATGACACGTCCCCCAACTTCTGTTTGATCTCGTCCCTTGAGATCACAAAAACGAAAAGTTTGATATTAATGACTGGTTAGCCTTTGCCCTAATATAGGTGACCGGGAGAGGAAGCTTACAGTTACAGGAATCATGATGCAAATAAAATTTACAAAATATAAGGTCTCCGAAAATCAATCATAAAATCATGCCAAGTCACTGAAATTTGGTAGGGGCATGTCTTTTAGCCCTATCTATTATAATCTGAAGTAAAATAAATTCTTTCTCAGTGATCATAAAAAGATCATAAAATCAACTCAAGTTTCTGAAATTCGGTAGGGGCATTCCTGCTAGCCCTATTTATTATTTATGGGTTGGAAAAGAAGTTAAAAATAATTTTTTTTATGCTATTGCTATGTATGTTCGGTTTACTGCCCTTGTGCCTAACCGTTGTCAAAGGGAATCGTTAAGCCAATACGTGAGAAACCCCCAATTGATGAACTCAAATTCACCAAGATGATGATGATCGTGATGAAGACAGCGAATGCAGTTGGCTCAACAAAAGAACGCAATTTCCACAAAATGAAGATGATCGTGGGGTCCCTAGAGAATTTTGAACGAGAGACAGATGTATGGAATCTGACCCCTGTCTTAGTTAAATAGTTTTCCTCTACACGTATCTGCTCTCCGAGACAAAATAAATTTACCCTCTTATTTGGAGAAACAGTACTACGTGTGTCATTGCCTACTACCCAACTGCTTGATACAGAGACCCCGAATAAGGAATGGAAAGACGAAGAGTAATCTTCAGTACCCGACAAGTCTGAGGTACTGTGTGTTTCTATGGCTCTACTACTAGGTACCGAAACTTCAAATAAGGAATGGAAAGATGAGGAGTAATCTACAATACCCGACAAGTCTGAGGTACTAAAATTTTTCTTGCTTACTATGGCTCTACTACTAGGTATCGAAACCTCAAATAATGAATGGAAAGATGAGGAGTAATCCTCCATAGCCACAAGTTCTGCTTCGATGGAATGAAGAGTGGAAGACTGGTCTCTACGAGAGAACCTGTCTCGCCTTTTTGCTCTTCGGTGATCCACTATCTCATCGATTACTACTGCGAGAGATAATAAGTGTTGGACCGTAAACCTCGTAGCAAAATTGAGGAGATCCAGAGCGTACTCTGGGTTTATTCCCTGGTTCAACTTTTGTAAGAGACCTGAAGCAGTGATGGGTTGCCCTAAATGCGTAAAGTACTCTATTAATATGTGTAGGTACTGGCTGAGGGTTTCATCTTTCCCTTGGTTACGGTAACAGAGGTCTCTATACAGAACCTCGTAGTCGTTGTAACACCCCAACTGATAACTGAAGCTACTTGCAAAGTCAAGAAGGGATGGGAAAGGAACCTCAGCCGGGTGGGACTCATACCATCTGTACGCATCGCCTTTAAGGGCATATGGAATTACTTCAGAAAGCATGCACTCCTCAGAACAATCTACAAAATTCCTAAACTCGTATAACTGATCAAGAAATTCGAATGGACAAAGACAGTCGTACTTTCCTCCAAAAGTAGGAGGTTCAATGCCTCTCAAATATGCCCAAAAAGGTAAAGTAGCCCCAAACACCTTCCCATAGTCTTGGTCGCTACTGGCATTTGCGAACCTGTTCGCGAGAGCATCTTCCACCATTTGCAGCCTCATGATAATAATATGGATGTAAGAAGGGTTTTCAACTACTTTCTATCTGGTAAGGTAACTACAATACAAAATGTCATGTACATGACTCCTGAGCGATGAAACTAATTAAAGGACTGAAACTCTACTACTCGAACAATATTGGAACTATATCTCTATTTCATGCCTTTTACTATGAATGATTCGAACTACGACTATGATAGCGATTTTATCCGTGAGCCACTTCGTAAACTAAAGCAGTTAAAACTGGACACAGAGTTATTCTAATTGATGTAATATTATTTGTAGTAAGCCACTAATGATGTGCTTGTGCTTACATTACTCGACTTATAATGATACTATTAGTTACTCCTTAATTCTATATACTTCTTTAAACCAAAGTAATCTACTAATCGTTCGTACTCACGTACCCCTTATTTTACTTCTGGTAACAGCGCTTGTTCTTTCAATAGTCAGGCCAAAATTGAAATAGTTAACATGTGTTAAAAGAACGAAAATAAAAGAATTAGAAGAGAATTAAAATCAGGAATTAAATAAAAAATGATCTGACAGAAGATTCTAGGTTCGAAGCCTTACTGACGATTAATCCTAAAACTGTCTATTTTTGAAAAATTCAGGACTAATAAGGCTAAAATTACACTCGCCACGTGTAACGGGAGGGAAAGCCCGCTACAGAATTTTGACCAACTGGCTACTATCCGTTGGTATAAAAGTTAAATTCTATGAAAATCGTAATCTGTTTTCCTCTGGAAATTCATTGCATTATATCCAGGGAATACTGGTGTATGTGTGTGCGCAATGGCTAAGGGAAAAATGCACAAACTTTCTCAATAAATGACTTTGAAGTTCAAAATATGGACATATTGACCCAACTCATGAAGTGAGATAAATCGGATAAATGGAATTGAATATTGCGTAGCTGGCGCTATGTGTTACCAGAAATAATCATTAAACACAGAAAAGATTATAGGGAGACGATTGACTTTTAATCAAGTTAATAAATAATCAAACTGAACAGAAATAGATTTGGAACCAGAGCAAGATCCGGTCTCCACATAAATATAATATAAACTCCCTTCTTAAAGTAAATGGAACATCGTGAGACGGTACTTAAATATAATCTCAATTCTAACTTACTACTTAAAACTTAGTGAGTATATGTTAAACCTTAATACTAACTACTACTTCTAAATAGGTAACTAAATATTAATTTTGGATAATTACTCAATGCTCTATCAGATTAGGGACATCAGCAAGGATGAGTGAGATCCAAAGACCCGCAACTCATTTTAGGAATCCCTAACCGCGTATGAATTTTTGAGTGTGACAGGAAATCTATTATGCCACCAAGAGAAGAGTTCCACTGTTAGTGGTTAAATTACTCAACTCCTGATCACGCGCGCGAAGGGTTAGCTATCTTATGTTATAAGGTAAGCCAGAGCCTTTAATGCTTTTGTCACACCCAAATATGGAAAAGCAAGAGCAATACATCTATGGCTTAATTAATATTTAATTACGAAACCTCAAGAAGAAGATTCTGATCCAGTTATGACGAAATGGCCGCAGCGGATGAACCGAAGATCAGCACAAGGAAAGGGAACCGGAAATGGGAGGAATCAACCTGGGAAGAATCATCCAGGGAATAGAAAGGAATGAGACCAGAACCAATAGTCCAGGCCAATGGAAGAGGAAATGAGATCCACGAGAATGGTCCAGACAACGGGGAATAGGAATCAACCCGGGAATAATAATCCAGACCAAGGATGAGGACAAAATGACCGGAGCAATTAATCCAAGCCAAGGGGGCTGTTGATAAAAATCAACATTGAACGAACGATGAGAATCGTGAAACTAACCACCATTCACAACCTAATAAATTATGAAAGGATTCTGTACTTTTCCTTACCACTATTGTGCCAAAAAGGAAAAGGGAAAAAAGTCCTCAATCCAAAATATGGAGGACCCAATGAGGAAAATCCTATAACCAAACCACACGCAATTCCACACCGTTAATGCCACTTCAGAAACAGAGACTCAGAAATAGAATTATGTATAGGGAAAACATTCCCATTTGAACTTACAATTTTCCTATGAGAGTGGAAAGTGGGATTTGTGTTTCATCAGAAACACTTGTGGCTGCAGCACTACTTCATGGTGAACCGATGAGGTTAAATGTTTGCTGCATACTAAAAGGGAAAAGATGCAGTCGATGCCCTTTTATAGACTCGGGAGACAATAGGAAAAATCTCTGAGCTTGTACCTCATATGCATCACACTTTAACGTGTGGATTCTCTATTTACTATGGACTACTTTTTATAATCCCCTGTCTGATGTATTCATACACACAGCTTAAAGTGCATTTCCACTGCCCCTTATGGATAATCCCTAAACCTGCTGCCTCTGGATTCTACAAGTATCAATTCACAATACATCTAATAATAAAGGAGGACTTGGTACCTGAACCATAAATAATGCTTGGTGCTGGTGTAACTCTCCTCCAAAATGCTTATATAACAAGCGCCTGAGCGCAGATGCTCATGTTCTCCAAAAAGACCTACATATCATTATGCTAAATGAGCTCGAGACTACGATTGTTGATTTTACGATGGTCAAGGCTACCCAGTCATGACACGTCCCCCAACTTCTGTTTGATCTCGTCCCTTGAGATCACAAAAACGAAAAGTTTGATATTAATGACTGGTTAGCCTTTGCCCTAATATAGGTGACCGGGAGAGGAAGCTTACAGTTACAGGAATCATGATGCAAATAAAATTTACAAAATATAAGGTCTCCGAAAATCAATCATAAAATCATGCCAAGTCACTGAAATTTGGTAGGGGCATGTCTTTTAGCCCTATCTATTATAATCTGAAGTAAAATAAATTCTTTCTCAGTGATCATAAAAAGATCATAAAATCAACTCAAGTTTCTGAAATTCGGTAGGGGCATTCCTGCTAGCCCTATTTATTATTTATGGGTTGGAAAAGAAGTTAAAAATAATTTTTTTTATGCTATTGCTATGTATGTTCGGTTTACTGCCCTTGTGCCTAACCGTTGTCAAAGGGAATCGTTAAGCCAATACGTGAGAAACCCCCAATTGATGAACTCAAATTCACCAAGATGATGATGATCGTGATGAAGACAGCGAATGCAGTTGGCTCAACAAAAGAACGCAATTTCCACAAAATGAAGATGATCGTGGGGTCCCTAGAGAATTTTGAACGAGAGACAGATGTATGGAATCTGACCCCTGTCTTAGTTAAATAGTTTTCCTCTACACGTATCTGCTCTCCGAGACAAAATAAATTTACCCTCTTATTTGGAGAAACAGTACTACGTGTGTCATTGCCTACTACCCAACTGCTTGATACAGAGACCCCGAATAAGGAATGGAAAGACGAAGAGTAATCTTCAGTACCCGACAAGTCTGAGGTACTGTGTGTTTCTATGGCTCTACTACTAGGTACCGAAACTTCAAATAAGGAATGGAAAGATGAGGAGTAATCTACAATACCCGACAAGTCTGAGGTACTAAAATTTTTCTTGCTTACTATGGCTCTACTACTAGGTATCGAAACCTCAAATAATGAATGGAAAGATGAGGAGTAATCCTCCATAGCCACAAGTTCTGCTTCGATGGAATGAAGAGTGGAAGACTGGTCTCTACGAGAGAACCTGTCTCGCCTTTTTGCTCTTCGGTGATCCACTATCTCATCGATTACTACTGCGAGAGATAATAAGTGTTGGACCGTAAACCTCGTAGCAAAATTGAGGAGATCCAGAGCGTACTCTGGGTTTATTCCCTGGTTCAACTTTTGTAAGAGACCTGAAGCAGTGATGGGTTGCCCTAAATGCGTAAAGTACTCTATTAATATGTGTAGGTACTGGCTGAGGGTTTCATCTTTCCCTTGGTTACGGTAACAGAGGTCTCTATACAGAACCTCGTAGTCGTTGTAACACCCCAACTGATAACTGAAGCTACTTGCAAAGTCAAGAAGGGATGGGAAAGGAACCTCAGCCGGGTGGGACTCATACCATCTGTACGCATCGCCTTTAAGGGCATATGGAATTACTTCAGAAAGCATGCACTCCTCAGAACAATCTACAAAATTCCTAAACTCGTATAACTGATCAAGAAATTCGAATGGACAAAGACAGTCGTACTTTCCTCCAAAAGTAGGAGGTTCAATGCCTCTCAAATATGCCCAAAAAGGTAAAGTAGCCCCAAACACCTTCCCATAGTCTTGGTCGCTACTGGCATTTGCGAACCTGTTCGCGAGAGCATCTTCCACCATTTGCAGCCTCATGATAATAATATGGATGTAAGAAGGGTTTTCAACTACTTTCTATCTGGTAAGGTAACTACAATACAAAATGTCATGTACATGACTCCTGAGCGATGAAACTAATTAAAGGACTGAAACTCTACTACTCGAACAATATTGGAACTATATCTCTATTTCATGCCTTTTACTATGAATGATTCGAACTACGACTATGATAGCGATTTTATCCGTGAGCCACTTCGTAAACTAAAGCAGTTAAAACTGGACACAGAGTTATTCTAATTGATGTAATATTATTTGTAGTAAGCCACTAATGATGTGCTTGTGCTTACATTACTCGACTTATAATGATACTATTAGTTACTCCTTAATTCTATATACTTCTTTAAACCAAAGTAATCTACTAATCGTTCGTACTCACGTACCCCTTATTTTACTTCTGGTAACAGCGCTTGTTCTTTCAATAGTCAGGCCAAAATTGAAATAGTTAACATGTGTTAAAAGAACGAAAATAAAAGAATTAGAAGAGAATTAAAATCAGGAATTAAATAAAAAATGATCTGACAGAAGATTCTAGGTTCGAAGCCTTACTGACGATTAATCCTAAAACTGTCTATTTTTGAAAAATTCAGGACTAATAAGGCTAAAATTACACTCGCCACGTGTAACGGGAGGGAAAGCCCGCTACAGAATTTTGACCAACTGGCTACTATCCGTTGGTATAAAAGTTAAATTCTATGAAAATCGTAATCTGTTTTCCTCTGGAAATTCATTGCATTATATCCAGGGAATACTGGTGTATGTGTGTGCGCAATGGCTAAGGGAAAAATGCACAAACTTTCTCAATAAATGACTTTGAAGTTCAAAATATGGACATATTGACCCAACTCATGAAGTGAGATAAATCGGATAAATGGAATTGAATATTGCGTAGCTGGCGCTATGTGTTACCAGAAATAATCATTAAACACAGAAAAGATTATAGGGAGACGATTGACTTTTAATCAAGTTAATAAATAATCAAACTGAACAGAAATAGATTTGGAACCAGAGCAAGATCCGGTCTCCACATAAATATAATATAAACTCCCTTCTTAAAGTAAATGGAACATCGTGAGACGGTACTTAAATATAATCTCAATTCTAACTTACTACTTAAAACTTAGTGAGTATATGTTAAACCTTAATACTAACTACTACTTCTAAATAGGTAACTAAATATTAATTTTGGATAATTACTCAATGCTCTATCAGATTAGGGACATCAGCAAGGATGAGTGAGATCCAAAGACCCGCAACTCATTTTAGGAATCCCTAACCGCGTATGAATTTTTGAGTGTGACAGGAAATCTATTATGCCACCAAGAGAAGAGTTCCACTGTTAGTGGTTAAATTACTCAACTCCTGATCACGCGCGCGAAGGGTTAGCTATCTTATGTTATAAGGTAAGCCAGAGCCTTTAATGCTTTTGTCACACCCAAATATGGAAAAGCAAGAGCAATACATCTATGGCTTAATTAATATTTAATTACGAAACCTCAAGAAGAAGATTCTGATCCAGTTATGACGAAATGGCCGCAGCGGATGAACCGAAGATCAGCACAAGGAAAGGGAACCGGAAATGGGAGGAATCAACCTGGGAAGAATCATCCAGGGAATAGAAAGGAATGAGACCAGAACCAATAGTCCAGGCCAATGGAAGAGGAAATGAGATCCACGAGAATGGTCCAGACAACGGGGAATAGGAATCAACCCGGGAATAATAATCCAGACCAAGGATGAGGACAAAATGACCGGAGCAATTAATCCAAGCCAAGGGGGCTGTTGATAAAAATCAACATTGAACGAACGATGAGAATCGTGAAACTAACCACCATTCACAACCTAATAAATTATGAAAGGATTCTGTACTTTTCCTTACCACTATTGTGCCAAAAAGGAAAAGGGAAAAAAGTCCTCAATCCAAAATATGGAGGACCCAATGAGGAAAATCCTATAACCAAACCACACGCAATTCCACACCGTTAATGCCACTTCAGAAACAGAGACTCAGAAATAGAATTATGTATAGGGAAAACATTCCCATTTGAACTTACAATTTTCCTATGAGAGTGGAAAGTGGGATTTGTGTTTCATCAGAAACACTTGTGGCTGCAGCACTACTTCATGGTGAACCGATGAGGTTAAATGTTTGCTGCATACTAAAAGGGAAAAGATGCAGTCGATGCCCTTTTATAGACTCGGGAGACAATAGGAAAAATCTCTGAGCTTGTACCTCATATGCATCACACTTTAACGTGTGGATTCTCTATTTACTATGGACTACTTTTTATAATCCCCTGTCTGATGTATTCATACACACAGCTTAAAGTGCATTTCCACTGCCCCTTATGGATAATCCCTAAACCTGCTGCCTCTGGATTCTACAAGTATCAATTCACAATACATCTAATAATAAAGGAGGACTTGGTACCTGAACCATAAATAATGCTTGGTGCTGGTGTAACTCTCCTCCAAAATGCTTATATAACAAGCGCCTGAGCGCAGATGCTCATGTTCTCCAAAAAGACCTACATATCATTATGCTAAATGAGCTCGAGACTACGATTGTTGATTTTACGATGGTCAAGGCTACCCAGTCATGACAAAGTTTTAAGAATTAAAAGATCCCCTAACCTCAGAACTTTGACTAGTCACGTACCAAGAGCTAGCAACTTAAGTATTTGGTTATCAGCGGACGTACTACTCCTATTTGTAACATGCTGAGACGTTACAATTACATACATTATTTTTCTTGAATTAAAAATTATCCGACACTTTATAAATAAGGAGATAGAAAAGTTTTTTGCTATCACATCATTTCGGCGTAAATTAAATATTCGGCGAAAATTTTCACTGGTATTGCATTAAGGGCTCAAATGTCGTCATAGTTCAACTCAATTGCTATTCATCATCTCCAAAATAACAGGTATGCTATGATATGTCGTGTTAGTGTCGTGTTTTGTTCAGTTCAGCTCGGCTACAAAAGAGGCCCATATGCATATGTAAAGTAGCCTGTACTTTAGTTTGAGGGAAGGGTCGCGCTAGCTTTTGATCACCGATTTGGCTGAAATTTTGCAGAACGATAGATTTTGATACGTAGATTACGAATCTGAAATCATTAGATCGGTTTAACAATCGTGGCCCCCCAGAGGGAAAACCCCGCTGTTTTTTTCCTCTGGGGGGCGCTAAGATTGTTAAACCGATCTATTGATTTCAGATTCCTAATCTACGTATCAAAATCTATCGATTTGCAAATTTTCAGCCAAATCGGAGATATAAAGCTAGCACGACCCTTTCCTCACACTAAAGTAAAGGCTGCTTTACGTATCACGTAACAATTTTCCTCATTGTGTTGGGAAGGCCGATAACTTTCAGTTTCAGACATATCAGTTGCAAATGTAAGCTGCTGCAGTGAAACCCACTTTTCACTATAGTTTATTGAAGGTGAGCTCAACTACACATTCTTTCCACGTAAGTAATGCAGTAATGCAAGAAAGTCACGAACGTGAGCATTCATGCTCTTGTCAGTAACGGATATGGAGTAGTGGTCTGCGCCGAATGCATTAGCCAACTTGAATGAGAAGAAATGTTGTGTTAAAAATCTTACTAGAAGATTATTTTTTTATTCATCTGTTAAATTTTGTATGTTTATCTATTATGTTTATCTATCTATTAGGGCTAGTTCACGCAAATATATTTTTTGGCCATCAAGGACTGTAAAGATACGAACACTCATTTAATTCTGATATTAGTAATTCGTGGTGTGTCGCAATGAATAAAATGTCCGTTTTTAATTTAATGCAGAAATAACTTACATATTATTCGACAACTAATCATGGGATAAGATCATCCATGAGATGTGCGCTTATCTTAGATGTGACCTTTGGTGTCAAATGTAATCTGTTTTATCGTTTTAACCCTAAATTGCTATTTCGTTACACTCCCGTGTTACTAGGTTTATTAACTAGCAATTTATTGCTAGTTTATAGCTTTGTCTAGTCGGTCCGTCGTTCCGTGTGGGGGCACGATATCTCGAGAACGCTTTGACTCTTTTGAATTCTGTTTGCACCAATCGATAGCTAAGGAAAAATGAGGAATCAAGCTCAATTTTGGGTCAAATCGGAGTTACCCTGGGGGGAAAAGTCATACCCGCGCATATTTTCAAGCGTTATGTATAGCATATCATTAGAAAGCTAATCACGAGAGAAGCTCAACGGTACTATGCACGTTTATCTGCAATGGTATCTTCAGGGTCAAATGCCATGATAATATTTTCGTTTCAAGCGTCAAGTATATCGTACGCATTTTAAATGGGGCATCTCTATCTATGCATTTCAAATACGGCATCCCTTTCTATGCATTCCAAATACGCCATCTCAGCACAATATTATAACCAACAATCATGACATATGGGCTTATCTTTGATGTTATCTTACGTGCCAAATGACATCAGTTTACTTTTATAACACCTAAATTGCTAGTTCGTTAAATTCCTGTGTTACCAGGTTTATTCATGTTAAAATCAAGAAGCTGATGAACTGTCTGAAATTAAATATAATGGTTTCAATTATACTATAAAAATGGAGGAGCCACTAGCCGTGATATTATTATATGCAAAAATGACGATAACGATAATATGAGAAACTAATCGATGGTAAGATAATCGTCGTGGCTCTGTGTTTGTACGGGGACGTAACACTGTACAGCTGTTACAAGGGCTGTGCTATTGCTTTGCAGTGTTCCTTATAGAGTGTCCCTTCTCTATGAGAAGGCGTGAGTCTCATGAGTATTTGACATTTGACTATGAAAAACAATGAAAGGTTAAACATAGGAGCTACATTTGTACTTGTATGTATTGGAATTGAAACAAGCATTTATGGGTTAAATAGAGATTCTATAATTTTTAGACAATCGTTTTTCCAAACCTAAAGTAAAGAATACTTGAAACATGTTTTGTTTCGACCTCTCGAGTATCATGTTTGCATCAAAACAGGAGAGAATGACTTATCTTGCTCAATAATATTGAAGGTAGGCAACTAAAAAATATGTTGTTGTTGTAGTACAATAGCAAGCTCAAGCTTTTTTCTAGAACTGCAACCACATTCGCAGAAAGTCTTATCATGATTGCAATCTTGATGTTGCTGAATTTTTGCATGCATATAACATGCACGTAGCATATCTCCTTCCATAAAGTTTTTCTTCTTGAGCAAAATAAACAGCTTGTCGGCTGCTCACTAGAATCAAGCTAATGTCGGTATCCTGGCTTGATCCCTATTACAAGCACAATGGGACACCTTTTTAATCAATAATTACGCTTTAATACATTTTTAATCCAGCTTATTTCGCATTGTTGGCTGGCGTCTAGTTCTTATATAAATATCTAGTGACAATTTCATTGTCGTAAAAATTTAAATGTTTCTTTCAAATTCAAATGATCATTTAAAACTCAAAATATTTACAACACTATTGAACCTGACCCATAATAATGAAAAATCCATAAATAAACCAAATACATAATTTAATTTTTACTGAAAGAATGCCTTTCTTTTAAAAAAAGGATGAGAAATATTCACTAAAAAAGCAGCAAACATGAAAAAAGATCTTACTTTTCTTTAAAAATGTACACGTGTCAAGAGATCTTGTATAAAGCAACGGAATGTGAAGTAGGCAAAAAGTTAATGAAATGTACAAAGGAAAGCATAAGTCAGGTCAAGTTAAACAGATTTGTTGAAACATGAACATGTCATTAAGATGATTCATTATCAACGTTGAGTCAGTAAGTGTGGCGTCGTTCTAAACTGTAGCTTTGAATTGATCCTCACCTCCCAAAACCAAACCAACTAGTTTCCAGTACCTATCGAATAATTCATAAATGCAATGCACGTTTATTGAGTAATTTCCACGACATGATTTAAGGAAAGCCGGGATGGAAGACTTGCAAATTAATGTATTTGCAACTTGTAATGGAAATGCAAGATTTTTCGTTGCACGCGCAATAAAGCATTGTATTGCGTTTTGTGTTTAACACGTTGAGTTTTAAATATCTGTTGAATTGAAGAAGAAGAACATACCCCGTAATGATATGTAAAAATGCAATTGGAATGCATTATATAACAAGCATTGCTAAACGTTTTTTTTTAAATTTTCCAATATGTTTAGAACAATAACCCCAGTGTAGATATTCTTGACGGACATGTAATGAGTTCATGAGCATTACATTCTGGTTATAAACCCAACTTTTAAAAATTAACAAATTGCAGAATGGCGTTCAAAACATCCAATCCAGATTTCATTTCCATGTAGAGCTTGTTATATACAAGAATTTTACAATGCGATCTCATAAAAACATCATAAAACCACATTTTTGTTAATTCCAACTTCCAGTTTTTTACAGATGCAGAAAAAACTGATGAAACTTGAATTAATATGAACTTATCCGTCAGATAATAGTTCACAATGACTTTTATCACAGCGTCTTATTTTTTTTGTGAGTAATGCAGCGGGTAAAATGAGCCGTTTGTCCATGATATCGTACCCTGTTGTTTAATGACTTGCATGTAAATGAAACTGTTGAACTTAAGCATACGCAAATATTATATTATGAAATCATGGGCTTTTCTGAACCCATGATGTATTGAAATATACAACGCAAAAACAACTCAAATAGAATCACATTCGGAAGCAGTGAATCCTGCCATATAAATTAGAAATTCCTGTTGGATACTTCTGTATTATACAGGAAGCAAATCTATTGGTTACAACAAGGCATGTTGTACAATATAAAGTTAAGGATGATAATAGAATGATTAAAACATCCTAAAAGCGATACCCGACCAGGTTTAGGATTTTTTCAATGGTGCACCTAACTACGTGTGAAATACTTTACGAGGATATTTAGATTAGCATAATGTTCATTTCTAATGAGATTTTTTTGTACTAGATTATGTAGGTGGGTGTGTGTATAGATAAATACACGTGTTTACATGGAATACCATGTATAAATTGGTGTGCACCCAAACAATTTGTTCAGTTAAATGTTAACCACCTAATGGGTTGGTTGTCAAAATTAGTTTGCTCTACCTACTCATAGGAAGCTAACACCTGCATACGTCGTTTCAGATTGCTACCCAACTGGGAAAAAACTAAAGTCTTCAACTGCCCCGTAAGCTGATTACTGATTACATCGTCCTGTATGAGTACCAGGGTAACATTTATCCCGTAACAATTATATTTGGTGTAAATGTTCTCTGGTACAAAATTAAGGACTGATAACTCATCAAAGGGAAAGGAAGACTGCGCCAAATTCCAGTATTGCATCCAGAAAAACTGGCGGGAAGGATTCCGGTGGTTTTTAATTCCTTTCGTCCGATATAAATGTCAGTGAAGCACTTTCGCCGTTACTGATTGATTTGGTGAAAATGTTCGCTGGCACTATATTACGGACTGAAAATGCAACATGAGCAAGTAGGCTACTACCACTGGACATTATCCAATATACCCAATATGTTTTCTGTTGTGTATTAGTTATTCACATTGGTAAGAAATATAATGGTACACACATCACACACCCCCTCAAAATTAAATGCTTATTGACGCAAAGCAGCTAACAGGTTTCAGAAGGTTTTGTAGAAGAGAAGGTAAGGGACAAAGATGAGACTGTAGACTACTGAAAAGTAAATCTACACACTCACTCACTCAAGGCTGCAATTCAGTAGCAAGTTTCATAAAATCAAAATTGCTTCAGTATACACACACGCGTTGCATCTCCATAAAAGTTTTACGGAACATTTTTTTCGGCTTGAAGTAGCTCCTTTCAAATTCAGTTTTGTTCACATAAAATTTAAGTTAAAATCAGAGCAAATGCTTGTTGCTTCACTATCACTCGTAAGTAGGTTGACTTCAACATTTGTTGGTTGCTTTGCATTTGAGTTCCATTATTTTTTCTTACAGAATCTTTTAACTCTGCTCTGATCATCTCTGCATGTATTTTGGAACTGCACGTGACATTTATGATGAATGTATACAATACGTATTTCTCCCGTTTGTAAGACAAATATTTATGTTGGAAGTACAATTTAAATTCCATTGTTTTTTTTCATCATCATAACACGCTTATTTTAATTAGCGTTGGAATAAAATTTCAACTGTTGATGAATATTGGGACATTTTCTTAATTTAAATTTCTAAAATTCTCCTGCACTATTTCTACGTTCGAGAATGGTTGATTTTGATACTTAGAAAGTATGCGTACAAATGCTACATTTATATATAATTTTTACATTGAAACTACCTTAAATGACATCCTTGAAAATGATGACAAAACCTGAATTCAAATTGGTTGGAAACTGGATATGGAATGTTACAAAATTGGATTCAACCCGCCCAGCCACGTATTTAATCAAGTGTTCCCGAATATTTTTAACAAGACCAAGTGTATATTATGTCGCATTTTACAGTTAATTTTATGAGATTCAAAAAACATAACAATGTATTATATCTGTACCATATGACAATGACAATCAAAAGACTACCAGATTACCCCTTTTTTGTCTTTGTTCGAAATATGTAGAAAAACGGAAAAGAAGAACTTCACAAACAATTTAAATGTATTTTAAACGAGTAGGAATAAGTACAAAGGAAAACTAAAAATTCACTATAAAGATGAGAGTTTCCGCATCAATTTTAAGCAATGAATTCCATCCATTCAGTCTTTGAAAGTAGTATGATGATGATGTTCCGATAGTGGAAAATTCAAACGTACTTGCAACTTTAAATTTTGTTTTTACGAGACCTCGAAAACTAGACGACTCACCCTTCGAATACTTCAGTCATATGATTTATCATACTTGCATAAAGATTTGGTTTAATAAAGGGTCATCTCTGCTATCAAATCTATTTTGTAATTTCTCAGTTAAGCATAACACAGAAAGGTACTCTTTAGATTGCGGTTATTGTGTGAGCAATGCTAGCATCAAGTTTTCAATTTGACTTGTATGTTTTCGAGTAAAAATTGACAAAGGTTGTTTGGTACGCTCAATCGTTGCACTCATATCAGAGACTTGCTATATAGCTCAAGCATTGTAGTTGTTGTTCTTTTCAAGCTGAGAAGAATTTAATGCTTGCTCTCATAAGGGTTTTTGTTAACTTGTGTAGTGATAAATGCCTGTTGTTTTTAGGAACAACGTTTACAATGCCAATCCTATTTTGTAAAAGGGGAACTACTACACTTTCCTGAGGTCCAATCAAAACGGACGCATATATTATTAATTAGAAAGGTAGGGTTACATTCTATGCTCTTGTTAATAGGTTTCGGTTTCAAATAAAGATGTGTTGAAGTACATAGGATAGAAATATGTGGTGTTAATTTTAGTATCATATTTGACTTATGTATTATTCTTGTTGATCAAAACATGTTTAAAAAATCCCACAAGCTTACATGTCGTAAATAAAAATGAGAAAACTTATGCCCGAGAATCTACTTCAGAGAAAATTTATCATTCAATCAAGTTCAAGCGATGATTTCATAAGAAACGAATGTGATTAATACCCGGTACATGTCGTTTCATCATTCATGTTAAATTTCCTCCTTCCTTTCATGCCCCAACAAGAATTTCATTTCATTTGACATGGACCTCATTTTGACTTTGTGAAAACGAACGTCACTAGAAAAACGGGCATCTTCAGTTTATGCATTAAACCATTTCGCTTGGGATAAACGTTTTTGCAATCGTTTTTCTTATGGTGTGGAATTTCATTTAGTCGAAATTGCGAGAGCACTGATAATATAGTAGAACTGATATCCTTTCATGTGAGTTGCATGAATGATATACATATGAAAGGCAAGTGTCATGTAATTGAGACATGAACCGGGCGCTAGTGTAAATGCATGATGAATTCAGTATCTTACCCACATATTACACAATTTTAGATGCATCGATGCTTGTACGTTTTTTTGGTGGTAAAATTCTACTCAAGGATTACGTAAATGTGTACGAACTGAACTCTGAAGTCTCATTTTACTCCGAAATTTGCGCACACAAGATGCATTATGTCACTGACATACGATGCAATAAATCATCATTAAATCAAAGCATAAAAACTATATCATCAATATAACGATAATAATATTGACTCAAACTGTCGACGATTGAAAGCCTATTCATGATGCATATGCAAACAGTTACTCAAACAATGCTACTCGAAAATGTGATTCTGTCACAGAAAATAGCTACAAGGAATGTGTAATTAAAAGTTAGATGACGATGGTTTGAGGATAAAACCAATCGTAGAGTAGAATACGATGACGTGTAGTTTTATAATTCCCAATGCTTTCGCTGGTGAAAGCGATGGGAAGTACTTCGTTAGTATTTTAAAACCACTTTGCTGAACATTTGTTGTTGTTTTATAAGTCAAAATATGCGAAACTTGTTCATTTGTTACCAAATGATTGGCTATTATTGTTGTTAAAAAATTAAACCGATTAAACTTTTCAATTACTTTAAAAATATACACAAAATATTATGTTAAGGCTTAAATATGATGCTTGCCATCTCTTGAAGTTTAAATTGGTGCATATTTCAAATATTTTCCTTTGGAAAACACGTAAATGTTAAGTAAATTAAGAAGCGGAGAACTGCAACAGAATCTGGTGTGTTAAATATTCTCAAGGGAAATCAGTAAAGTTTTGTTTCTTTGTTTCATTTTACGTAACAACGGCATGTAAATTCACACAAAGTTTCATAAGCAGCTGCACCTGGCAGTACCAAAACCAAACCAACGCTAGAGAAATGTTGTTAATTTAATTTAATACATATATCATGTCTACATTGGAATCTACTTAAACAAAACTCATTAGGCCTCAAACGGGCTGCTTTTTACATGTCAACGGCGGTGCTAAAATGTAATTTGTTAAACGCATGAGTAACAGCAAAAATAATTCCCGAAAAAAACATGAAAATAAAATAAAATTTATTAGACACACTGATTTGATTATAGTCAACAAAGTCTGCGTGTATATAAAAGTAGCATTAGATATAAATGAAGCTCTTGTACACAACACAACTAAATAAACCACCCACACTGGTTTCTTGCATTTTTTCAATGATAATTTTTTATTTGTTAATATCAACTATTACTCAGAACAAACACTTGGTATTAGATCGCAATCACAATGGACTAAAGCAAGTGAGAGTAACTTAGTAATCGCTTATGGTAAATGAGCTGTAGCTCTTATCACCATATCAAGCTGTACTAATATGATTTTGATTTACTCCCCCGCATGACTTTATTACTATTTATTGTGGGTGTGTAGGTACTTTTTTACTACGAAATACTATGCCAGAATGGTATCTTTTATAAACTACTTTTCTTGTAAAAATTACTGGTTAAAAAATATACACATCCTCACGCAGAAAACATTGAGTGGTGTGTAATATGGACTCTGCATCCGATCAAAAAGATGTGTGGGGGTGTGAAAAAGAGGTGGATTGTGTTTGTAAATGCATGGTTTTTTAGCGTTTAAAAGGTGTGTTCGCAACGAAATTTTAATCAGTTACCTACCAAGCTTTGTGAGTGCTAATCTTTAGAATTAGCAAACAGTTTATTTATTTAAAAAAAATATTGTGCAAAACAAGCAGGTTTTCATTTTTTGTGTTTGGAATATGTTGTTTTTTTTGTTAGATTTCGAAGCCGAGCCTGGACTCCATAATTTTTCAAGTACCTTCTTCCTATATGAGTACCAGTGAAGCATTTATGCCGTAAAATTTTAAAAAAAATCGGTGTAAATGCCCACTGGTACGAAATTAAGGACAGAAAATTCAACACGGAGTTTCCACAACATTTGTCTAGGACGGTTCTCCAGTTACTGTTATCAAGCAACTAGCGAATATTACTAAATCCTTATTTGCATTTTTATTTATTTTACATAGATGATGAGCTAAGTTTTTGTGTTTTCATATTTTCAACATATTTTAGAACGATGAAATGAGAAGCCAGAATGAGCCTAGGAATCATAAAAACTGGATCAGATCAATACGTTATCATCTTAATTAAATAATGATCCTGTATTAATGCCAGTGTAGCACTTTCGCCTTAAAATCAGTATTTGGTGAAAATGTTGGCTGGTACAATATTAAGGATTGAAAATCATCTAAACGATCCAGTGTGGAGGAGAGTTGATCTAAAAGCTGAATAACTGGTTTGCCATCACCCAAATTGTGAAGTATTCAAAGGCTGGGGTGGGATTGTGAATTAATTTCCTGATGATGAAAAAGTTGAAGGTAGAGAGCATGAGTAAAATACCAGTAACATTATCATTTTTAGTTTCAAGTATTATGTGTTTCTAAGCATTCTCAACATCGTAAAAGCTGATTAATACTAAATATGCGAGAGGATAAAGTAAAAATAAATTAAAACATTCGATAAAATTTGAAACGGCTTGTATTTCGTATTTCTTACATTTATATTACGCACCCACACCTGTGTTTTTATGCGAACGCTATCTCTCGGACTATAAAAAACCGGAGTTAAATGTAAACGTTTAATAAAATATTATAAATTCATGAAGCAGGATGATTGACAGGTGATGTGATACCATCATCTCAGCATAAATGAGATATTCTTAAGAAGTGAAGCTTGCAAATCATAAATTTACTATTCTTTTAATAAAAAACTTTTGAATGCTCAAACAATCTAGTTTGTTTTCAAATGCTCATTCCACTCCACACAATGTTTCTAAAAGAACCAATTTTTTTACTTGCTTACGCAACCCCAATTAAAAATTTGGGGCGACAAAAAAACCTGGAAGTCTTGTAAGTAGTACCTACGTATGCATGTATAAGTGATATATACGTTTAAACAAGGCAAACTGGTAGCCATAGCCATACCAGCTCCAGTGAAAAGCTTCAAAAAATTATGCATAAACTGGTTTGTGACCATTTGCTTTCAGACATTTGAGCTGGTGCAAAACTTGATACAACATCAGTATCTAGTAGTAACGTTTTCTTGATAGACTCTTACAACTAACAACCATATCATTTTCTAATTACCTTTTTCTGTAGCATGCATAATATAATATATAATTACTAGTTAAGCTAAATTATTGTAAAACATAAAATATAGGGCATCCATTTAAACGTGTACTTAAAAACTACCTCCGTACACCATATGAAAATGAGATACCAGCACATAGTATTTCTGTACCTTTTATTAGATAGGTACCACATAAACAAATGAAAACGGCAACCTTTTATTAGATGATTTATTAGATGTACTTTTTTATGGTAATTGATTTAACACATAATTATGCATACTAGAAGATATATTTAGGCTACTTGCTAGGTTGTATGGTGAATAACACAAACTGCAGCTACGTGGCTGTCCGTCTATGTCGTATTTGATCCTATATAAGATAAAGTTTTTACAAGATGCTAAGAATATTAATGCCTACGTAATTGTACTTTTACATATTAAACAAAACCATGGGAAAGCACGCATGCAACTCTATATTTATGACTTTTAACATTAAAATTGTTAAGCGCAATCTTTAAAAATTATGTATGTGACGATATCCTATAAATGGTTGGAAGATTTCCATTTAAATGTTACATTTTTGCCATAAAAGGTACAATATTCATATGTGGCTTATTTCACATATACGTATGGTGCTGATATTGCATTTACATATGATGCATTATATTTGTCCCAAAATATAGTGGTAATAACGAAGAAATTATACGCCCATTCCTTCGCTAAATTGCCATCCTCACGTTCCAAATTCAGAGTATTTTTCATTCTAAAAATGAAACAAACGTTTATCTATTAAATTTATTCACAAAAATGGGGGTGTTATGTTGTACGACTAAATCGGTACCTATTTCGACAAAATCTCAAGGTCAATGTCTTGGTCAGGGTTAAAATTATGTATTGTACGAGTTAACCCACTTTGTGCATGCGTAACAGTGCAATGGCACTTGCTCCCCCAAAGGTTATACACGCGCAGTCTTAACGGTAGCAATAATTGTTAATTATTCCGTATTGGAAATTTACTGTAGTTATAGTTATGCATCCACTACATTTCTCAGTGTAAAACTTGACAATCCGATTGAAGCAAAGATAACAGTTTAATTTACGATGTTAGAAAATCATTGCATGCATCAATATCCTTGCATCACTGTATTGCACATGCACCATTGCAGCTCATTGTTTCATCCTTTGCTGTCTGTAGTGCATTAGAAAATACATTAAGTATATATTTTTAATGAGACAGGATATGCTCTTATCGTTAGTTGTTACTAGGAAATGTTGAATGCACACTATGATTTTTTAAAACAAAAAAACACCGTCTTCAAAGCAAGTTTTACATTCAATACCACTACAAAAATTGATTACCTACCTACTTGTCGGATTATTTTACAGGAAAACATTCTTGCTACTTAACGCAAGTAAACTCGCAATTCCGATGACAAGATGTGAGTAGAATTATTAATAAATTGGTAAATGAAGGTAGCTGAACGTAAAGATTTTTAGTTAGTTATTTAGTAGACATGCCTACATATTTTATGGCTATGATGATGAAACCATTGTAATGCATCATGTTCACAACTTTAGGTTTGCAAAAATCTCAATGTGTGTAAAAATAAATATGCAATTTAGCTCACAGCAAACAAACATGAAGAATGTCGGTTTTGTTCATAAATTTGCAAAAGCCTGGGCAGACGAAAGGCACAATCAAGACGTAATAAAATTTAGCCCAAGTAGCCAAGTTTCAACATCCCATTGTAATGGTGAATGCCAAGAAAGCCCATAAACCGCATTGTCTGCAAACTTTCAACATTTATTTTGCACTCCTGACCATAACATATCTCAGAAGGATAAGAAATGACAGAATGGTATCGTTGCAGCACCCATTTGACTAAAAAACCGGGCGTTGAACACCCTCAGAAGTTGATATATGTACTTTGAAAAAAATCACAAGGGAGTCAAACTACCTGTGGATTTTTATGTATTTCTAATTTTATTCTTGTTGAGAATTATTGTTGAAGCATGACAATTGCAATACTATAACTCAACTGAAATCATGTTAAGCACCTACAACTTACGCTAAGCTCTAGCCATATCCTGTGAATAGTAAAAATTCCGGTTTGTTTACCTTGCGATATGCAGCATACTATTTGTTTTATTACAACTCACGTAGTGCAACTGAAATAGTAAAATTCCTAGACGAAAAAAAGTCCAACATCCGACCACTCTTATTGTTGCTGCAACAATGCACAAGATACTTCACCAGCTCATTAATATTAGCGAAATGCTTTAGTGTGCGGGGTATCTAATATCTAACGAGCTTTTTAATCCGACGTTACTTTTGGAAAAGATATCTTGGCATTAAAAAAATTCATTTGAACATTTTACAGGAGTGGATGTGTGGGAGTATTCAAGCGGGTATGCAAAGGATCAAAAAGGGTTGCATAATATTGTGTCAGACAAAAAGCTCTGTTGATTTCAATGCTTTCTTGTGGTTTATTACCTGTAATCTGGTAGGCATTAAAAGATACCCCATCCTCAGAACTTTGACCAGTTAAGATTTAACCACCTACGTATCTGGTTCGAGTAGGTACTGCTGCTATAACTATAACCTAGTCAGACCTCAGAAGTTACAACCAGTGTTTTTCATGGAGTAAAAATTATCCCAAAGTTTATAAAAACAAGTGAAATTTTTTTTTGTTCTTCCTACCCATTAAAAGCGAATCTTTTAATTTACTTAGCAGCCTATTACTTCTTCCTATATGAGTACCAGAGTAGGATTTATCTCGTAAAATAAAAATTCGGTGTAAATGTCCTCTGGTACAAAATTAAGGCAAGTAAATTCATCAAAGAGAAGAACAACTGTGGCATAACCTCACTACAAAATCCGAGAATGAACTGATTTTTTGTGATTACAAACTTACAAACGACGTCCAATATGAATGCCAGTGAAGAAATTTCGCCGTGAATTTTAATATTTGGTGAAAATGTTCGCTGATATTGCATTAAGGGCTGAAAATTCATCATATTTCAACTCAATTACAACTCAACATCTTTAAAATGATAGAGCTATGATATTTGGTAGGTTAATGGTTTTTTTTGTCTATAAAATAGTATTCGTATCAGCAGCTCAGCTACAACAAAAGTTCATAAAATATTCATGCCACACGAAATAATAACGAGCATTGTATTGTGTAGGCTGATGTGATAATTCAACTTTCAGCTTCAATATATGTGGCAGATGCAAGCCTTTTCACTAGTTTATTGTAGGTGAGCTCAACTACTCATGCCTCTCATGCAAGCGATTCAAAAAAAGTAAGAAAATCAGGAACGTGAGAATTCATGCTCTTGTCAGTAACGGATATGCATTAACAAACTTGAATGAGAATAAATGTTACGCTTAAATCTTAATAGAATAATATGTATGATCTATCATCTATTTGTTAAATTTTGCATGATAGATGTCATCAAAATCCATGGATTAATGAATATTTGTGCCCTTATATAGATGTAGATCTATGTAAGGGCAAAAATATTCATTAATCCATGATCAAAATCTATTAACATTTTGGGATTATAGTTCATATAAATATATTTTTTTCATCATCAAGGAATGTAAAGATGCAAAAATCATTTAATTCTGATACTGGTAATTCGTCGTATGTCGCAGTGAATAAAACGTCCGTTTTGCATTTACGAACTTGCATAAATAATTTCCATATCATGTAGCATATCACTCGACAGCTAATCATAGGAAAATATCATCCATGATATGGGACCTTATCTTCAAAACGATTGTTTTTTGAAGTGTTAAGTAAAGTTTCAACCTGTCGAGTATCATGTTTACATCAACACGGGATAGAATGCGATTTATCTTGCTCAGAAATAGTGACGGTGGCAACCATTATATGTTTTTGTTTTACAATAACAAGCTCAAGCTTTTTTCTAGAACTGCAACGACATTCGCACAAAGTCTTATCATAATTGCAATCTTGATGTTGCTGAATTTTTGCATGCATATAACATGCACGTAGCATATCTCCTTCCATAAAGTTATTCTTCTTGAGTAACATAAACAGCTTGTCGGCTGCTCTCTAGAATCAAGCTAATGTGGGTATCCTGGCTAGATGCCTATTACAAGCACAATGGGACACCTTTTTAATAAATAATTACGTTTTAATACATTTTTAATCAATAATACTGCCCGAGAATTTATTTCGCATGTAAGAACAGGCGGGTATCTAGTTCCTATATAAATATCTACTGACAATTTAGTTGAATTTGACCCATTATAATGAACAATCTGAAAATAAACCAAATGCATAATTTAATTTTTACTGAAAAAATGTCTTTCATTATAAAAAAGCATGAAACATATTCACTGAAAAAGGAGCGAACATGGAAAAAATCTTACTTTGCTTTGTAAAAAAATGTACACGAGAAAAGAGGTCCTGTACAAAACAACGTAGTGTGAAGAAGGATGAAAAGTCAATGAAATGTATAAGGAACGCAGAAGTCAGGTCAAGTTATACAGTTTTGTTGAAACAAGAGCATGTAATTAAGATGATTCCTCGTCAACGTTGAGTCGGTAAAGTGTGGCGTCGTTCTAAACTGTAGCTTTGAATTGATCATCATCACCTCCCAAAACCAAACCAACTAGTTTCCAGTACCTATCGAATAATTCATGAATGCAATGCACGTTTAATAATTAATTTACAGGGCACGATTTAACGAAACTGTTGGGGTAGCCGGGATAAAAATAGAAGAGTTGTAAACCTAGCTACTTGCAGCCTTGTAAAGGAAATCCATCATTCCATGCCACATTTTTCGTTGCACGTGCAATAAAGCATTCCATTGTATGTTAACAAGTAGAATTTTTGAGTTTCAATTTTATTGAAGAAAAAGAACAGTGTTGATTTTATTACCTTTCCTAGAAAACCCCGTAACGACATAATATAAAAATGCAATTGGAATGCATTGTTCAGCAAATATTGCTGAACCTTTTTTTAAATTTCCAATATGTTTTGAGCAAACCCCAGTACAGATATTCTTGACGGACATGTGATGAGTTCATCAGCACTGCATTCTGATTAGAAACCTACAAGGAATGTTGCGACATTATAAATTCACAAATTGCAGAATGACTTTCATAACAACCAATCCTGATTTCATTTCCATGTAGAGCTTGTTATAAATATACGATCTCATAAAACATCATAAAATTACATTTTTTTAAATTCCAGTTTCTTACAGATTATGCAAAAAAAATGAAGAAACTTGAATTAATATGAACTTATCCGTCAGATGATATTTCAGAATCTCTTTTATTACAGCGTGTTAAATTTTTGTGAGTAATGCGGCCGGTAAAATGAGCTGTTTGTCCATGATATTTGATATTGTACCCTGATGTTTAATGACTTATATCATAATCATCCACGGGTTTTTTCACACCCCCTTCTAACCTTTGACTGCGGAATAGAAATATTACCAATGTGCATGGAAATGTACAACGAAGAAACCACTCAACTAGAATCACATTCAGGACCAGTGAATCATCCTGTAATATAAATTCCGGTCGTATACTTGTATTCTAAAGTACACAAATGTATTGGTTGGTTGAATAACAAGTCCAATTGCGCAACATAACGTCCAGGATGATAATAATTACATGAGTAAAATATCCTAAATGCGATATCCGACCAGTTTTATGATTTTTTCAACGATGCGCATAACTACGTGTGAAATACTTTACGATGATATTTAGATTAACATAATGTTCATTTGTAATGATTTTTTTTTTGTACTATTGACTATATTATGTGGGAGGGAGTATTTAGATAAATACATGTATTTACATGGAATACCATGTATAAATTGGTATGCACCTAGAAAATTTGTTCAGTTAAGTGATAACCACCTAATGGGTTGGTTGTCAAAAATAGTTTGCTCTACCTACTCAAAAGAAGCTAACACCTACATACATACGTGGTGTCAGATTGCTAACCAACTGCGAATAAAAGCTGAAGTCTTCAACTGCCCCGTGAGCTGATTACTGATTATATCGTCCTGTATGAGTACCAGGGTAACATTTATCCCGTAACATATATATTTGGTGTAAATGTCCTCTGGTACAAAATTAAGGACCGATAACTCATCAAAAAGAATAGAAGACTTCATCAATCTCCAACATTGCATCAAGACATACATATGGAAAGGATTCCTGTACCATTTTAACTTTTATGGTAAGCAGAAATGGAAACTTGTGTCGATTAATTACTTTCGTCCAATATAAATGCCAATGAAGCACTTTCGCCGTTACTTATTCATTCGGTGAAAATGTTCGCTGGCACTATATTACGGACTGAAAATGCAACGTGAGCAACTATAGGCCACTACCACTTCACCATATTCCTATAACCATTTTTAAAAAAATATATATTTGGTGTATTAATAATTTACGGTGAAAAGAAACATAATAGTACACACATCACCCATCCCGTCAAGATCAAATGCTTATAGACGAGAAGCCAACAGGTTTCAGAAGGTTGTGTAGAAGAGAAGGTAAGGTCGGGATTGTCAAGAGTAAGATGAGACTGTAGAACACTGGAAAGTAAATCCATGCACTCACCCATTCAAGGTTTTCATAAAATATAAATGGCTTTATGTATACATACTTGCGTTTTATCCCTGTAAGAATTCTACAAAACATGTTTTTGGGCTTGAAGTTTACGCTCCTTTCAAATTCACTTTTGTTGTTTCTTGTTCACATAAAATTCAAGTTGAAATAAAAGCAAATGCTTGTAGCTTCACTATCACTAGTAAGCAGGTTGATTTAAATATTTGCTGGTTGCTTTGAATTCCATTATTTGCTTTTTACAGATACTTTTAACTCTAATCATCTCTGCATATATTTTGGAACTGCATATGATAAATATGATGAACGTATACAATACGTGCAACTCCCGTTTGTAAGGAAAATATTTATGATTTAAGCACACTTTAAATTCCATTGTATGCAATTTATTATGTACCTTTAGGTATACATTGAAAACACTCAGGACATCGTCTGTCTGGGGGCACGATAACTCAAAAACGGTTTCACTTTTTTGAATTCTGTTTGCACTAATCAATGTCTTAGGTCAAAGCGGGTCAGAGAAACTACTAGGTCAAATGTCAGATCAATGTTTCTGAATAGTAAGGTATAGGTTGTGACACATCAAAATGAAGCTATTTGTGAGACTAGATCAGTGATACCAGTTTCGAAAGTTTTTGATAACACCAGCGTGACCTATGACCATGATGAGGTCAAATATCTTTTACATAGCAAGGTATGGGTTGTGATACATCAAAATGAAGCTACAGTAAGGAGTAGTTCAATTATTTTAATACCGAATTTCTGGGGATAACCCCAGTGTGAACTTTGACCGCATTAAAGTAAATTAATATTCTACAGGAGATCACTCACGGAGGTTTATGAATCACTCAGATGGGGGTATTGAAAGCGATCTCTTAGGGGGTAGGAAGGGATCACTCAGGAGGTGTTTAAATACGTATCAATGCTTTTTAAAGGTGCATCATTACATCTCGAATTGTCGGGTTTATTTTCATATCCATCGCCCATAATTCCTATTCATCTCCAATAAATTCTTATTCATAACCCAGTATTCAAATTCCCCCGTGTATGCCGTTCAGCTACGTCTCTACGTCTGCTTTATTGAAAAACAAATCGTAGAATGGAATACGCTGACGTGTAATTTTATAATATAATAAAAAAAATGTTATTATAATTTTAATATCTGAAATGTATTGTAATAATACGAACAGCACCACATTCAATCCAAATTTACTTGCTTTCTCTGGTGAAAGCAATGGGTAGCGTTTCGTTAGTAATTAAAAAAAATTGTGAACATTCATTGCTGTTTTTAAGTCAAAGTATGCGAAACTTGTTCATTCGCTACCAACTGATTATTATTCAAAAATTAACCGATTAAACTTTTCATTTAGTTTAAAAATACAGCAAAATATTATGTTCGAGCCATATATGATGCTGATCCCCCATCTAAGTGGCAGAAACACAGTGGCAGAATGAAAAGTAACGGTGGCAAAATCACAAGTTAGCGGTTGTTGAAAACCAAAATGTACGGTGGCAAAATCGAAAATTCAAAGTGGCAAAGTAGTACTTCAAAAACGAAAGACAAACATAAGGGTTAAATATCCTAATTTAATTTCAAATTTTGCAATCGTTAGAGTAGTATTACATCATGTCATGTCCTGTACCAAGAAAAATATCATGCTCATGGCATGTAGTCATGTACATACATGCATGCACATGAATTACAGTATCATGTAATGTACTCAATAGCAAATATCAGACAAGATATCACCCCGGCTTTTGATTGTTCTTATTCATAATAGTTGATTTACTTATTTCTTAACTAAACTTATGATCAGTTTAATTAGAGTAGAAATTACAATTATCGAAACTATAATTTAAAAATACGTCTGAAAGGTTCTTATTCGTCCTTTCAATGTTTTTTGAAGAGAAATAAGCCTATCACTTCCCCCATATGTCACTGCAGTGTTCCGCATAATACTCTTTTAAATTCAAACTCAACTGTTTCAAAACTCAAACAACCTTTAAGGAATTAAATACCTTCAACTTTATTATTATAACACCCCAAAACTTGATCAAGGGCCTTTAAAACATAATTTATGCTTGTAAAAACAGCCAATTATAAGTGGTTTGTTCTTTACATTGACATCTCTTGAGATTAGGACATTTGAAATAGCCTCCAGCGTTGTGAGCTCGTAAAATTAGACTAATACCTTAGATTTGCATTACACAAATGTATAGAAGGAGTGTGCTCTTTCATTCAGTAGTTTGAATATGTTCTTTCATTCCACTCTTAAGATCCCAATTCAGGATCATTGACCTAAGCACCCAGAGTAATTCTCATCAATTGGATGCTGGCATTGATATACCTGGAACTTCATTTAATTTTATGATAAAAATATGCCACTTTGATTTTTCTGTTTTGCCACCATGCAAAAGTAAACCTGCCAGAATGATTTAGTCGCCTGCCACTGTTGATTTTTAAAATCAAAGTGGCAGAATCACAGTTGCAAACTGCCACTGTGAGCGGTCACCATGATGCTAGCCATTTCTTACAGTTTAAATGGTACATGTTTCAAATATTTTCTTAAAAACCTAAATGTTAAGTAAGACCAACGCTAGAGAAATTATGTTAATTTAATTTAATACATATATCATGTCTACATTGGAATCTACTTAAACAAAACTCATTAGGCCTCAAACGGGCTGCTTTTTACATGTCAACGGCGGTGCTAAAATGTAATTTGTTAAACGCATGAGTAACATTGCATCCCGTGACTCCGAAAAAAATACATGAAAATAAAATAAAATTTATTAGACACACTGACTTGATTATAGCCAACAAATTCTGTGTATAAACGTAGCACTAGATATAAATGAAACTCTTGTACACAACTAAATAAACCACCCACACTAGTTTCTTGCATTTTTTCAATGATAAATTTTTATTTGTGTATATCAACTATTGCTCATAATAAAACGCATTTGATCTCAAACACAATGCACTAACTAGCTAGTAATCGCTTATGGTAAATGAGCTGTAGCTCTTATCATCATATCATGCTGTACTAATATGATTTTGATTTACTCCCCCACTTGGCTTTATTACTTTTTATCGTGGGTGTGTAGGTACTTTTTTACTACGAAATACTATGCCATAATGGTATTTTTTATAAACTACTTTTCTTGTAAAAATTTCTGGTTAAAAAACATACATCCTCACACAAAAAAAACATTGACTGACGTGTAGTATAACTCTGCATCCGATTCGAAAGATGTGTGGGGGTGCGAAAAGGAGGTGGTTGCTTGTGTTTGTAAAGTAAAGTTTTTTTAGCATTTAAAAGGCGCGTTCGCAACGAAATTTTAATCAGTTACCTACCAAGCTTTGTGAGTGCAGTACCTACCTTAGTAGAATTAGTAAACAGTTTATTAAGTTTACAAAAAAATAATGTGTAACACAAGCAGGTTTTCGTTTTTTGTTAGATTTCCAAGCCGAGCCTGGACTCCATAATTTTGTCTAGTACACTCTTCCTATATGAGTACCAGTGAAGCATTTATGCCGTAAAATTTAAAAGAACTTCGGTGTAAATGCCCACTGGTACGAAATTAAGGACAGAGAATTCAACAAAAATCTCAACAACATTTGTCCAGGACGATTTTCCAGTTACTGTTATCAAGAAGAAAAGTTGGTCAATATTACGAAATCTTTATTACTTTTTTATTTATTTGTAAAGGAGCTAATTTTAATTTTTGCGTTTTTATACTATCAACATATTTTACAAGGCTGAAATTGGAAGACTTCCTTCACAGCCCCGGGAATCAACAAAAACTGGAACAAATCATCAACTATAATAAGTGATCCTGTATTAATGCCAGTGTAGCACTTTCGCCTAAAAATCAGTATTTGGTGAAAATGTTCGCTGGTACAATATTAAGGATTAAAACTCATCTAATCTAAACGATCCAGTGTGGAGAAGAGTTGGTCTACTAAAGCTGTATAACTGGTTTGCCATCACCCAAATCGTGAAGTATTCAAAAACTGTGGGTGGGATTGTAAATTGAATTAGTATCATGATGAAAAAGCGTAAGGGAGAGCAAGAGTAAAATACCAGTTACACTATCATTTTTAGTTTTAAATATTATGTATTTTTAAGCATTCTTAACATTATAAGTCTTATTAATGAGTATGCGCCAGGATAAAGTAAAAATAAATGCAAACATTCTATAAAATTGAAAAAGGCTTGTATTCCTTGTTTCTTACATTTATATAACACACCAACATCTGTATTTTCATGCCAAGACTATAAAAATGGGATTTCAATGGTTGTAAACGTTGAATAAAATATTATAAATTCAAGATGAAGCAGGATGATTGACAGGTGATGTGATACAATCATCTCAACATAAAATAAACACTCTTAAAAACTGAAGCTTGCATATCATAAATATATTATTCTTCTATTAAAAACTTGTGAATATTCAAACAATCTAGTTTTCAAATGCTCATTCCAGTCCATGAAATATTTCTAAAGGTCTCACGTTTTTTACTAGCTTACGTAAGCCCAATTAAAAATTTGGGGCGAAGTAAAAACCTGGGAGTCTTGTAAGTAGGTATGAACGTATGTATGTGTGATATACATTTAAAGAATGCAAACGGGTAGCCAAAGCCAAACCAGCTCCAGCGAAAAGCTTCAAAAAATTATGCATAAACTGGTTTATGACCATTTACTTTCAGACATTTGAGCTCGTGCAAAACTTGATATAACATAAGTAGTAGTAACGTTTTCTTGATAGACTCTTACAACTTACAACCGCATCATTTTCTAATTACTTTTTCTGTAATATACATATTATTTATAATTACTAGTTGAGCTAAATTATTGTAGAACATAAAATATTGTGGTAATAATGAAAGAAATTATACGCCCATTCCTTTGCAACTCATTAGGGATTGAATTGCCACTTTCACGTTCCAAATTCAGATTATTTTCATTCTAAAAATGTAACGAACAAACACTGTTTATCTATTAAATTTATTCGCAAACATGGGGATGTTATGTTGTACGACTAAACCGGTACCTATTTCGAAATACCTATTTATTTCGACAAAATCTCAAGGTCAATGTCTTGGTCAGGGTCGGATTTGTGTATTATACGAGTTAACCTCTTTTGTGCATGCGTAGCAATGGCACTTGCTCCCACAAAGGTTATACACGTGCAAGCCTTAACGGAAACCAAGAATTGTTAACTATTCCGTATTGGAAATTTACTGTAGTTATAGTTATGCATCCATTACATTTCTCAGTGTAAAACGTGACAATCCGATTGAAGGAAAGATAACCACTTAATTTACGATGTTAGAAAATCATTGCATACACGCATCAATATCCACGTATCACTATATTGCACATGTAGCAGTGCAGCTCATTGTTTCATCCTTTGCAGCATTGCATTGGCAAATACGTTTGTGCAGTTTTAATCAGACAGGATATGCTCTAATCGTTAGTAGAAAATGTTGAATGCACACTATGATTTTTTGAAGCTAAAAAAACCCGTTTTCAAAGCAAGTTTTACATTCCCCACCACCATGGATTAATGAACCTTATATCAAAGGGCATGTAAGGGATATGTAAGGGCAAAAATATTCATTAATCCATGCCCCACCACTACAAAAATTGATTACCTACCTACTTGTCGGATTATTTTACAGGAGAAAGATTCTTGTTACTTGCAAGTAAAAACTTAATTCTGATGACAAGATGTGAGTAGAATTCTTAATAAATTGGTAAATGAAGGTAGCTGAGCGGAAAGAATGTTATTTAGTAGAGGTGCCTAAATATTTTATGGAGAGGATGATGAAACCATTGCAATGCATCATGTTCACAACTTTAGGTTTGCAAAAACTTCATTATGGGCAAAAATAAATAGATATTTAGCTCACAGCAAACAAAAATGAAGAATGTAACTTTTGTTCACGTATGAATATAAACATAAGTATTACATATAAATTTGAAGAATGTAACCACGTATCAACATCCCATTGTAATGCTGAATGCCGGGAAAGCCCATAAAATACCGCATTGTCTGCAAACTTTCAACATTTATTTTGCACTCCTGACCATAATATATCTCAGGAGGATAAGAAATGACAGAATGGTAGCGTAACAGCACCCATTTGTCTAAAAACCGGGCGTTGATCACCCTCAGAAGTTGATAGATGTACTTTGAAAAAAATCACGAGGGAGTCAAACTACCTGTGGATTTTTATGCATTTCTAATTTTATTCTTGTTGAGAATTATTGTTGAAGCATGACAAGTGCAATAATATAACTCAACTGAAATCATGTTAAGTACCTACAACTTACACTAAGCTCTAGCCATATCCTGTGAATTGTAAAAATTCCGGTTTGTTTTACCTTGCAATATGCAGCATACTATTTGTTTTATTACAACTCACGTAGTGCAACTCAAGTAGTAAAATACCTAGACGAAAAAATGTTCAACATCCGACCACTATCATTGTTGCTGCAACAATGCACAAGATACTTCACCAGCTCATTAATATTAGCGAAATGCTTCAATGTGCGGTGTATCTAATATCTAACGAGTGAACATTTAATCCGACGTTGTTTTTGGAAAGAAATCTTGGCATTAAAAATTCATTTGAACAATTTACAGGAGTGAATGTGTGGGAGTATTCAAGCAGGTATGCAAACGATAAAAAAGTTGCATAATATTGTGTCAGACAAAGAGCCCTGTTGATTTCAATGCTTTCTTGTGGTTTATCCCCTAAATTCTGGGAGGTATTAAAAGATCCCCCATCCTCAGAACTTTGATCAGTTAAGATTTAACCACCTACGTATCTGGTTCGGGTAGGTACTGCTGCTATAACTATAACATATTCAGACCTCAGACGTTACAAACAGTGCTTTTCTTGGAGTAAAAATTATCCCAAAGTTTATAAAAACAAGCGAAAAAATTTGTTGCTCTTCCTACCCATTAAAAGCGAATCTTTTAATTTACTTAGCAGCCTATTACTTCTTCCTATATGAGTACCAGAGTAGGATTTATCTCGTAAAATAAAAATTCGGTGTAAATGTCCTCTGGTACAAAATTAAGGCAAGAAAATTCATCAAAGAGAAGAACAACTGTGGCACAACCCCACTGCAAAATCCCAAAACGAACTGATTTTTGGTGATTACAAACGACGTTCAATATGAATGCCAGTGAAGCACTTTCGCCGTGAATTTAAATATTTGGTGAAAATGTTCGCTGGTATTGCATTAAGGGCTGAAAATTCATCATATTACAACTCAATTGCAACTCAACATCTTTAAAATAATAGAGGTGAGATATTTGGTATGTTAATGGTTTTTTTGTCTATAATATAATATTTGTATCAGCAGCTCAGCTACAAGAAAAGCTCATAAAATATGTATTCCACACGTAATAATAGCGAGCATTGTATTGTGTAGGCTGATGTGATAATTCAACTTTCAGCTTCAATATAATGGGGTAGATGCAAGCTACTGCAGTGAATCCTTTCCACGTGAAGTAATTCAGTAATGTAAGAAAGTCACGAACGTGAACATGCATGCTCTTGTCATTAACGGGTATGCAGTAGTGAACTACCTCAATTGTAGCAGGAAACTTGAATGAAAAGAATTGTACTAAATCTAAATATAATAAAAGCATACATTTGTGTGATTTACCTGCTAAGTTTTGTACGATGTATTATTGCAAATTATTTAATCGAGCAGAATGCATAAAACCAAGAAATAATTTAAGTGGAATCTCATAATTTTTTTTAAAGTTTACGTAATAAAGTATGAAAACAATACGTGAAATGGGTGAAGCATTTTCTATAAAAAATATTGTTTTGTCAACTATAACTAACTTCATGCACACTAACATATATTCCTCCGGAAAGGTTGACATGAAATATCATAACATTCATAACGTCATATATTATTATCTTAAAATCCCATCGATTCTTTACACTCGACTCACTCAATGCAAGACTTTTAATTGATAAAGTTGTTAAGTGGTATGAATGCTTTAGGTTCTTTTATATTAAAATAAACTGCTAGTAAGCAGGCCAGAGACGTAGCTGAAGAGTGCGTTGAGTGATCTCCTCCAAACCCCCTCCTCCCACGTCCACCACCTCTCTCTCTCCTCTCTCTATACCCACCTCTGCGATCCTCTCCCATCGTAGTAAACACATAATACCATTCCGCATTTCGGATGTATTTACAAGGTCATCCACACGGTGCTATGCAATTCTTACGTATACGTATACATTTCAGCCAAATCGATGAGTTTCTGAACTCATCCACCTATAACTTTCGAACCGTTTGACCGATTTGGCTGAAAAGTATTCCCAGAGGTCCACTTGAGTAGTGCTACCTGTGTACCAAATTTGGTCCAAATCGGTCAATGTATGTGACCAGGAGAGTGCGCACAGACAGACAGACAGACGGACGGACGGACAGACAGTTTGAGTAAAACCATTACTTCGCTGAATGCTTCAGCTACGTAATAAATTTCAATTGTTAGAAAAGAATACTGGTAACTCTTCGTACTATGCAGTGACTAAAACAGCCGTTTCTAATTTCTTTGCAAAAATAATTCGAAAAAATTTTTATGCATAAATTGCAACTTGTAGAATGAAATTAAAAAATGGCAAAGACTACTTTCCTGAGAGCGGAAAATGCTTGTCAGTGTGAAAACTACATGCAGAATGTTACACTTGAACTATTTTTAATAGATCAACAATTGCTTTATTACGTAGCTGAGTATTCAGCGAGTTATAGGCGTTAGAGTTCAGAAACTCATCGATTTGGTTGAAACGTATACGTATACGTAAGAATTGCATAGTATCCGTATGGATGTTCTTGTGTATAAATTCGGAATCAGGTGGTTGTACATAAACCATGGAATGAATGCTTTCACTATACGTTGGGAGAGAGAGAGAGAGAGAGAGCAGTTTATTGTGGAAGAACAGTCTAGACAGCAATCTGCATGAAAGCATTACGGATGTGCAAGGTCAGTGCCTTTAGGTAGTTGTTTAATAAAAAGACAAGATAAAATAAAATTTTGAAATAGGAATAAATTTTCCACTTGTAAATGGTCAGGAATAGAACGCTACTTTGGCACTAATCTCACGCATTTTTCCTTACTCTTACATTATTCATGTTAAGATGGAGAAACTGATGAACTGTCAATCAAGTGTCAGACTGGTTGATACCATTATAGTATAAAATTTATGACGAATTAAAATGTTGCAAATATAACTGTCAAGAAAAAGTGATTCGTGTGAGGTGATTTGAACATGTTTTTACGCAGGTTTGAATAAGTTTTACATTTTTCAAAAAACTTACTTCTAGAAACAAGGATGATTGACGGGTTGACAAAATGAATTCAACGAAACATGATAAGCTCATGAGAAAATGTATTTTAGCATCAAGACTTGAAGCAATAATGTACATTGTAGTATCTTAAAGAAATAAAATTCTATGGAAATTAATTCATTAAATATTATTTTCAATTACGTTGGATAAAGGTATAAAAGTGCAGAAACCCAACTCAGACATTATGTTGTAATGTTATGTGCAAAAATGACGATAACGATGATATGAGAAACTAATTAGGAGGTAAGGATGGAAAAGGGTGGAGGTGTGATGTAGGAGGCACATTTCTACTTGTAATGGAATTAGAACCATCATTCTGTGGTTAAAAAGAGATTCTATAATTTTTAGACGATTGTTTTTCCAAGTGTAAAGTAAAGAATATAAAACATGTTTTGTTCCGACCTGTCGAGTATCAAAGCAGGATAGAATAACTTATCTTGCTCAATAATATTGAAGGTAGGCAACTAAAATATGTATGTAGTTGTTTCACAATCGCAAGCAGCAGCTCACCAGCAACAGCTTTTTTTTAGAGCTGCACCACATTTACACAAAGTCTTATCAACATTGCAATCTTGATGTTGCTGAATTTTTGCATGCATAAATACATATAACATACACGTAGCAGCATTTCTCCTTCCATAAAATTTTTCTTCTTGAGCAATAAACAGCTTGTCGGCTGCTCAGTAGAATCAAGCTAATGTCAGTATCCTGGCTAGATCCCTATTACAATCACAATGGGACACCTTGTTAATAAATAATTGCGTTTTAATACATTTTTAATCCACCTTGAATTATTGCCGGAAAGTTTATTTCGACTTGCATTATTTTATTAGGCAAGCTTATGCAAAAAGTTTCAGTTGTAAATGTTGTGCAGCTATAAAAATAGGTGAGTACCAATACCATAAAATAAATGGTTGGCCGTTGTGTTGATAAATATATTATAAATATGATTCTTTTTTTTCTCTTTCAATCTATCTTCATGAAATCATGAAACCAAATGTGTAAACAGCTACAACTATGCTCCCTACACATATGTGTTACACATTCACTCATCAAATTGTCTGGTGACAAATGAAGATGAAAAAGAGACGAGAGAGCAGAGAACACGCGAGCTAATCCCTATAAAGTCAGTATAGGGTGATAGGAATTCATGCAGGCAGAACCGAACTGCTTTTTTACAACCGGTTTTAGGTACCAGTAAATAATATAATCTCGTTTGTATTTTATTATATACCTTTCAACCAAATATATTTTTTTGTTATTACTACAGGTATGAAAGCAAGAATTCATCCAAGGTCAAGATGATCTTCCATCCCAATATTGATGCAATGATTGTCAAAATAAATTGAATCATTTTAGTACATATTCAGCAGCCGAGAAGATTCAGATAAAAGAGGAAGGAAAGATGGTCAAGTGTCAGCTGAATAAGAATGTGTAAAATAACTATCAACCATTTAGAGTGAGCTGCAGGTACGTAAACTGGAAATATTTATGTAGTATAATACATATTATAGTGATTCTTAAAAATTCTATTGATAGCCGTAAATACAAAATCGCATTGTAAGAAATAGTGGTCGAGAAAACAAAGTTATCAGTCCATTTACGCCTGTGTATAAACTGAAATCACAAGCTCTCCTATACATTCCTCATAGGCTTCTACCTTCTAGGTTTATATAATTATGTGATTCTATGCTTGAAACGGAATATTTTTAAAATTTGTAGGGCATTGGAAATTGAAACAATTGGGTGATGGCTACAAAACTGACGCTGCTGGAGCTGGAGGCTTTGCTAGTATTCAATCATTCCATTTTTTTCATTTGAACATGTTAAAAAAGTGGGCAAAAATTCAGTAAATTCGTAGCTACGAAATTTTATTAAAATTATGTTTCAAATGAAATTTTAACATTTGTAAAAAAAAAAATATTTTCTTTGAATTTTAGAAGTTATAATGAAATTAACCCAAACAAAAGATGATGATGATGACACAAGATAAAATTTATTTTGTATTTGGACAGGAGATTTTGTTAGAAATTAATAGCAGAGAAAGCAAGATACATAATTAAATGGTAACTTACTTAAATTTCTCTTTGTATTCTCACCATTATTCAATGACGTACTTTATTTTCTTTCTTTTTCAGCTGAATATGAACATGCCTCTCACCACCGTGAACTTGGACAATCAAATACAATAAAACCAACGCGTCATATTTATATATATGTTACTGCTGTTCATTTCAGCTTTCTGTGCAGCTATAAATTTCCAATGTTTTCTTAGAGATCATCTCAATTTTGGAAATAGGCGATGACGAACCCAAATCATGATGATTGACGATCAATGACCATGCCTAAATTACTATTTCTTACAAACGAATAAATATTTTTTTTTTGGGAATCCGAATTCTTTATATATCCGGACAATTTTGTTTTCATTGATACCGTATGTTAGTGATATTCACAGGAATAAAAAATATATTTGTAAACATTTTATAAAACTATAAAATTAATAGGTTTGTTGTTTAAAGGAAAGACATAATCTTATCATCCGGAGGTTGAAAGTCTACGTATAAAATACCACTTGTCATGTTAGAAAGTTTCAAAATTGAAAATAATTAGCTTAGCAAAAAATAATAAGTTTTATGCGCAAGCTCGCTGTTCTATCTTCAACATTACAAACTTTGAAAAGGCCGAACGTTAGTAAATTAGCTGTAATAAGTATTTATAACTAGTTAATAAATGTTTATTATTAGCAGAGTCTTTGTTGTAAACTTAAACAAGCAGACATCAAATCAAGTCACAATTTACAATTTGAAAGCTCTGATAAAGCAATTTTTTAAAATTGTCCTCAAACCTAGAAGCTTGTCACACACGTTGATAATCAATTCCATTTTCGTTTTAACCAGATGTAGTTTATACTCTACTCCACTCCACAACACCAACTTACACTTGGGGACCCTTCCTTATTTAAAATATATTTATTTTGTCACGGAATGAACATGTTGCTTACTAATTTACAATTTAGCTTTTCACCATTTTCACTAAACATTTATAAAGTGACATTTACCATTGATTTCTGGGTGACTAATAATACTTCTTCTAATCAATTTAAGCGTGTCAGTTGCATAAAGTTTTGAAAAGTTTATCGATTCAAATTTAAAACAGGTTATACAAAAATTCCTTTTTCCATATATTAATCAAATCATTGTAAATTTTGGACTCTTGAGTACTACACGGAGTATTCTAAACACAATGAAAAAATGGTTTCTAAACGTTTTTTTTTTGTACTGCGTATTCTCATTGTATAACATACAGAGGGAGTAAAATGAAGGACTTATAAATATTGGTAAAAATAAAAACAATGCGAAGGAAAACTGTACCGGAGAAGTTATAAATTGAACTCGTATCCAAGATATTATGCTCACTGACTGACTAATTAACAGACTCACTCCGTCGCTGTACCCTGTAACAAAATACCAGTAAGATCTGGTCTAACTTGCTAATAAAACGTATTCTTTTCATGTACTTTCGATTCTTATCCAACCAAAAAAACGCATGATGAGTACATGCTCGTGTATTTGTGCATAAATGTAGTTTAAAGGCTAAAAAACATGTACTCGGATACTGCGTTGGTTAACATTTTTTAACTTGAGTGGAGAATGGTACAAGCAGGTACTGATAACGACAGGAAACCACTACATTATTTTAACAACAAACAAGTTTTTAGGAGGAGGAATACTGTATCCATTACAGAGTTTCACGGTACATCATTGTACTTATTGTTACGGTAGGGCAATGTAAATAAATCTATCCTTTCATACTCTTTGAATGCTTCATTTTAGTTTGATACATCGAACCCCCCACCCCCAGACAGACAATATGTAGGATGCCACATAAAATTTAAGCCATTCATGTTTGACTTCAATATTTAAAATAGAAACAAAAATTGCAGCATCTGTAAATATTTGAAGACAAAATACATGAACATTTTTTTGCAAGTCATGTAGGAGAAAAACTTGTTTATTGTGCTATGTTTAATTTCTCGATAAGCAGGCAGGGAAAAGGCTGCCCCTGAGTTGAGTTGGTTACTAATGTTGTTGAACTCCAAACAAATCTTGTTGAGAAGGTTGCTGGCTTGTATTGTTGTATTATCCCGAAGGAGTCATGCCAAGGTCATCAAAATTGGCTAGTGAGATAGTAAAAAGTACGTAAAAGTATTTGAAATGTTGGTTGGACAAGCGCTACGTTTTTAAATATTGCATTTCCACAGACTATAATGAAAAATGTAATATTTCAAAGTACTTTTTGTGTCTGATGTATTTCTCACACCGGAAATGCATGAAGATACTGCGTCTAATGTTAAAGTGCACAGGAATGCATTTTTTTCTGATAAAGTGTGGGCAAACCTGTTTCATCCTGATCTCAACTAAAGTCTGACAGTCTGATTTGATACAAGCATAGTACACATGTATTGATGCATAAAGTTGCTTACGTCACGAATACCACTGACCTTTCGTATCTGTTAACATCATTGTATCTCATACTCAGCAGACCGTACTTATTGGAGTTTGTTCACTAGTCAGACGGAGATACATATTTTTTAATTAACCGCAGGTAATTCGTTACCTAATAAATCTTTTCAATTGAAACTTGCAACTACTGCAGCATCCGTTGGAAAGAGTTTTGTGCATTCGTTAAAACAAATTGTGATCCTGTCGCTCACTAAATTGCTCTAATTCTATATTCAGACAACTAAAAATATTCAAAAATTGGAGTTCTTTCGTTAAATAATTATATTATTACACTCATTAAATTTTAGTTTGCATTTTTACCTTAATAAATTATCACTTTCACTGGTGAAAGCTTTATGTGATTTTTAAAAGTAAATTTGGCCTATATCCTTATGCACAAAGTTCAAAATATTTCACCCTTGCACCCTGCTTCTGCTATGCTACCAATTGGCAAGGGATGTGTGATATTCATTTGTTTACATATCAATATCATGCGCAGCGCTGGATAGGGAAAAGATTGAAATAAAAAGGGAAAATAAAAAAATTAATCATTTTGCATATCTTTGGGATTATCACATCGTTAATGCAATTTTGTTTAGTTGATTTTCAGAAAATTATAAATCTTGAGCTAATTAAGTTTTGATCATGTAATAATTTTGTTACAATCAAGAAACAAGGTCGTTTCTATTTTCCTTAGGGATTTCTTTTCTGCTCTGCTGTATTGCTCTGTAAAATACAGGACAGTATATGTGTAAAAACAAGTCAATATAATTTATTCTGTGCATGTAAGTGCATTTCAGAAAATGCACCTAAATGCTGTTCACATGTCTGTAACATGGAAATTCACTCAACAAGAATTAAATAAAAAGCAATTAATAATAATAATAATTTCCTGGTTCATATGTACATCATCCTTATCAAAATTGTATGCAATTTTGTGCAACTTGCATAAAATAAAGTATGAAGTAAGGAGAAATGCAAGTCTGTTCACTAACAAGTCTGCTCTGTTAAGTGACAAGGCAAGGTCATCATAATTATGATGTATATGTATCAAAACTATGCAACATAAATTTTTTAATGTCGGAATAGATTATAATTTCCAATTCTAAACTAATTGCAACAAATGCACATTGATTACTGATGATGATATAATCTCAAAAATTGATATAGATACTATTTCACCCTCCTCGCCCCAGACCCTATATATTTTGTACGGTGTTGTATCAGCATGAAGAGCTTGGCAAAAGTACTCCACGAGAAGTCAGGAATACTCTTGATTTTTGCATAAAATATCTCACACCATTACTTAGTCATCAAGTAGTGATATAAAAAAAATTCCTGCATCTTTTCCAATCTAACATGTTTTCGTTGGGTACTGAATATTGCAATAGTTTTAATTACTCACCTACCTCTAGTGGATTTAGTACCTCGGTTGGATACGTACCCCGAACAAGAAATTCATGCCATTTTTGTATCAAATTCAAACCCACAATTAAATACATACATTGCTCAATATTTTTCTACACTACTCACAAAATAAACTCTGCCAGATTTGTTGAGATGTTCAGATTGCAGAAAAAGAATAAAATAGTTGGCTCTCTCTGGAACCAGTCTCATTTGTTTGCAACCACTTCCAGTTTCAATTTAAATAACATCGTATCATTTGGATAATTTTATTACAACCAGTTTAGGTTGCCTACCAAAAAAATGCCTAAGCCTGAGGAAAGTTCACAAAGCGGGGAGTTAGTCCAGAATACCAATAATCACCACCGCCATCCGCAATATCTAGCATGTGGGATCCTTTGTCTGGGCGGATTCTTGGGCGGAAATGTCACAGGTTATTATTTTCCTATCTATACAGGAGAGCTGCTCTCCCCTTCATTCAGCTTTCTTTTTGAGTTCCCTTTTCCCCAAAGCGTGAAGCTTTCATCCCTCTATACACAAACACAAGCCTTTTCGGAAACTGTTAACAACCAGAAAGTTGTATTTGTATCTTTAGTTCTTGTACGTATCTCTGGGGTTCTTTTCTCATGATCCATTGTATATAGGTTGGAGCTCTGTGGCCTTACCCTCGATTATTTTAAGCGGAGACTTTCAAATCGGTCCCAGTGATTTATCCTGGATTGCATCTATTACCAACATCGGCTTGTTCCTGAGCGCCCCAACGGCAGGTTATTTGATAAGGAAAATGGGACGTAAAGGAACTCTTCTTTGCTCAGCTTTGCCCTACATAATTGGGTGGACGGCTTTAGCAATTCCCATAAATGTTTGGATGCTGTATGGAGGTCGATGTTTAACTGGGTTGGGCTTAGGGTTGACACTAATCACGGGATCAATTTATTTGAGTGAAATTGCGGAGCCTGATTTAAGGGGGACTTTGAGTGGGATTTGGTTTGTAGTAAGTCGATTGGGGATCCTTTTTTCTTACGTGGTTGGCTCCTTTCTTCCATATAACCAGTTGTCCGCTAGTTCCGCTGCTCTTTCAATTGCGTTTGGTGTCACCCTCTTTTATCTTCCTGAGTCGCCAAGGTGGCTCATGTCTGAATGGAGGACCCAAGAGGCAACTGATTCCTTGTGTTGGCTAAGATCTTGCGATAAGAGCTGTCCGTCTTCCAAAATACTTGTGGAAATCGAAGAGGTGACAAATGAAAAAGACAAATATTTGACAATTTCCTTAAATAATTATTTTGATTTTGTAAAAATAAGTTAATTTTTGTTTGCATTTTAATTTAGATCCAAGAAGCGGTTCGTAGAGCAGAAGACAGAAAAAATGCATTGACTTTCTCATCATTTTTTACAAATGGCACAGTACTGCGACCAATGGTTGTTGCCCTCATCCTAATGTTTTTCAAGGAAGCTTGTGGAGGCAACGTGTTTAGCTACTACACCGTCCAAATTTTCGAGAAAACTGGCTCAGCTTTTGATTCCCACACGTCTGGAATAGTTGTTGGGGTTGCACAGTTGATACCTTTGTTTGCAACAACGTTTTTCGTAGACAAAGTTGGTCGAAAGATTTTACTCATTTTGTTTTACTCGGTGATGAGCCTGTGCCTGGCTTTGATTGCCTTCTTTTACGAATTTAAAACGGAGATAGAGGCTTATTTTACAACGCAAGTTTCTGGTTGGCTCTCTCTCATTTTATTTGTGGTGTATCACGCATCATATTCTGGAGGTCCCTTTGTTTTGACTTGGACGGTCTCAAGTGAAATCATTCCTAGTAATGTTATAGGTATCGTTTCCGGCTTCGCTTCTGCTTTCGGATGGATATCTGCCTTTGCGTTTACACGATATTATGATGATATGAATAATTGGATTGGGATGGCAAACACGTTTTGGGTTTATGCAGCATTTTCCATAGCGGGTGCAGCTTTTATCCATTTACTTGTACCGGAGACGGTGGGAAGGTCTTTGGAAAATATTCATCAGAATCAACAAAATAATAATAATACAAAGGAAGATATTGTGTCAAAAATTTAATTAAGATTACATTTGTATTGTGTTTCATAATTTCAATTGAAATAGCTATAACTCAATGCCACAAATTTATAATATATTTATTGTCGGTTTTTTAAATGTTGAATATGAGTAAAAAGCAATAAATACACATATGTTAAAATTAAAAAAATAAATACATTCGATTTTTTAACAAAAGTGCGTCTTTGTGCAGCTATTTAAATTTAAGTAAGTGCAATAAAATATGTGCTTAGACAAATTCTACCTACCTATTCTACCTATAGGATGAATGATGGCGTGAGAAAGAGCGTAATTTGCAGCACAAGTACACGCACAAGATCAAGCACAAGAGCACCAGCTCTTCTCCATCAATTTGTAATTAGTTGTTGCACACGGTTGTTAATTAAGCACGTTTTGGTTCATTAAAAGATGCATCATGTTTTGCATCATATACGATCACCTATGTACAAATTATGCATGTGAAATTGTGATAGTATGATTATTTTTTTTAAAACAAACTGATAACTCTTTGTAAGGTATCTGAAAAGATTTGGATTCTGAAAATAAAAGTTATTATGATGTTGATAGCTAACCGAATGTTACATAATAAATATTATTGAACAACACAACGCAACAAAGCAAGATTTGGTGATTGATCAAATGTTTCAATACTTTTCCAGCTACACTTCTTTAGCATTAGCATCACAATTCACAAACTTATGGATTTCGAGAATGAATTGGATGTTATGTTGTAATACTGACAATAATATTAGAATTATTTCCATTGACGTCAATTCACCCAAATCACAGAATAATAAAGAACAAATGGGAAAAGCGAAACGTGATACTTTTGTAATCAAATTATATAAATAATTCCACACATCAATTAATTAGATTATATGTGTATGCATCCAGTTTCGTTTGAAAAATTAACAAGAGCTACTTTCATTTTGATTTGGTATGTTAATGGGTTAGTTTTCTAAAAATATTGCGCAATGAAAAAAATACATATAAAAGGTAAAAACAGCTCCCTGCTACAAAAACAATCCAAATATAGTTTTCTTGATATGGTAGAATAATACCAGTAGTTCTTGAAACGAAAACTTGTCCTAGACAAACCACTTTGAATTAGATCACTAAAATATCCACAAATCCAGTTCAATCAGTAATTTATGCTCGTACGTATACTCAGATGCATGAGGTTTGAGCTGACGACCCAACGTCAAGAAATGGAATGGTCTATTGTTCATAATTGCAAGCAGCAGTTTAGCTTTGAAATATGCATTTTAGTGCAAGAAAAACCATGCAAATGAAACCAAACAGACGCCGCATGCATTTTTATTCCAAGGTAAACCCAAGTTGCATTGCATGGTGAATTTTAAACTTGAGACAACGAAAAGTAAAGCATTCAAACTTGAGAGATTGCTTGGTTTTCAAATGTTAAAATGCATTTTTTGTGATGCAATTAATTGCAATTTTATCCTTTCCAGTCCAGAGCCCCATTTCTATCGTACATAAAAATGCAATCAGGAAGATAACAGAGAGCATCATCATGAGTGTAGATAGGTACTGCAATTAAAGATGGATTGCATATAAAATGCATGGTAAGCAGAGCTGAAATGAAATTCTCACAAGTGGATGCCGGCTGATGTAAAAACCTTCATGTAGAAATGCAAAGCGAAGTGACTACAATGTGCATTTGTGATGGGAAACTAATCTCAACTTTGGAAAAGAAAGGCGAATATTATGTACACGTTATGATTATGATGTACGTCTCATTGGCTCAGTTTTTTAAATTTGTGTGCTTTTATGGAATTTAACATGCAGCTTTTTTTGGGTGTGATTTCTATGAAATATCAAAAAAATGTATAAAAATCGAATAATCCAACTATATCAATAACTCAATTGAATGTTGCCAGGAAAATACATTAAATATATTATACAGAACAAGAACCAACACGGGAGAAGGAAATGCCTCCAATATATCTGGCGAAATGTTGACCAAATTTAAAATTAAAACGTAATTTACTACAACTGTTGAATGCTTGATTAAAGTCAAAAATAAAGAAAAATGTGCAAAACAATTCTAATCAACATTGCTTTATATTTTTCACCCGTTGCTTTCAAGAGCATACTCCAATAGCATGTGATAGCTTCTCACGGCGATTACGGATCATATAGACACACACTTGTAAAAATTAAAAATAAACAATAAAAAGATCAGTATTTCGTTTTTATAAGATAAGAAAATCTTTGTATTCTATGGAAAACAAAAACAAACGAAAACATACATTTCTCAAAGCTTGAATATTTTTTTGTCAATATTTTTCATGGAAACCAGTACAAAAATATGTGTAGATCATTCCATGCAAATTTTTTCCACCAGCAATGAAAGATGACTTTTGAGTTTTGTACATAAATTGAGTACGATTTCATAAAGATTTTCCTGTACTGAGATAATCATACGTTAACCTTACAAAATACAACTTTCTGCCTGATGAGCAGCATTACAATCATGCGCTTGCACTGCAAGATTTTTAAGATAAACCTTATTAAATGAAGGAAAGCCCAGTATTCCATGTTCCATTAGGGATCATAAATAACCCTAGGTGATACAAAAGAAAGTGGATGGATTGCAAATTTTTGCAAGTAAACCCAGAATAAAATTCTCATGAATGGATATCAGCTAATGCAGCTAGTTTCCTTCTTCTTACGTATTAAAATGCAAAACTCGTAACGATAAATGGTGGGAAAATGATATTATCAATTTTGGAAAAGAAATGCATAAAGTTACCCACTAATTCCCCACGTTAAAAAGTGATTTACTCACTTTTGGCTTTAATATTAAAATATATACATAAGCTAGGCGATTACTTAAATTTCATTTTTCACACCAAAAATATTAACATAATGAGATGATTAATCCGAACACGTTTGACGTGTGACTAATGACTTTTTAAGTAAAATTAATAAAACTTTACGTTTAACTCTGGTAATAAAATATTGCAATAAAAGTATCATATAATAATGAATGTAATTTATTACTTTAAAGATAATCTCCGTACGATTTGGGCTCCCAACTCGTTCTGCTTACTCGCAATCTCATTCATCTTGTGAATATTTTCTAGAGATTTACAAGCAGTTTCTGGCACCAGCAAATGAATGCACATTGCTCCCAACGCGGAAAGAACTGCATAAATCCAAAAAGTGGAAGCAACCCCAAACAAGGTATTCATGTCTTCATAATATCGTGCTAAAACAAAAGCAGCTATCCAACCTAATCCTGTTGCCACTCCAGAAACGAAACCTAAATGGAAATATATAATAATTTATAAAAAAAAAACATTTTTAAAATATATTAAAACAATTCAAAACAGATATTGTACGAACCAATGACATTGCTAGGAATAACTTCACTCATTACAGTCCAAGTGAGGACAAATGGACCCCCAGAATTAGCAGCATGATAAGCAACAAATGAAATCAGAGGAATCCAACCAGAAAACTGGGTCAATGTGTCAACACTTTCAATTTCACAGTTAAACTCGTAAAATAGGCCAAGGATAACTAGGGACATGCTCATAACGAGAAAGGTAACGATGAGCAACACCCTTCTTCCCACTTTATCAACGTAGCACGTTGTAAAAAGCAAAGCGATGAGTTGAGAAACACCAGCAATTACTCCAGATAAATGGGGATCCAATGCGGAACCGGTTTTCTCAAAGATTTGGACAGCATAATAGCTAAAAACATTGCCTCCCCCAGCTTCCTTGAAAATCATGAGAATTGAGGCAACAATAATGGACCTCAGCACCGTTTTGTTAGCCAAATAATTTTTGATGGTGAGATCATTGCTTTCCTTTTCTGCTTTAATAACTGCCTCCTGCATCTGTAAATTTGTAGAGTGTTTTAAAAACAAAGAAATTTGTTTTAATTGAAACCTCAAATTTTTTTTACCTCATTGATTTCCCAAAGGATGTCTGGGGAAGGTGAGAATTTATCACAAGCCCGAAGCCAGCACAAGGAATCCACTGCATTTTGAATTCTCCATTTAGTCACCAACCACCTTGGTGACTCTGGAAGAAAAGCAATGCTAGCTCCAAAACCAACTGAGAGAGCAACTAAAATAGCTGACATTTGGTTGTAGGGAAGAACCGCGCCAACAACATAAGCGAAAAGGATCCCAACTTTTATCGCCACGAACCAAATGGTACTTAACTTCCCACGTAAATCTGGCTCCGCTATTTCAACTAAATAAACTGATCCCGCGATTGCCATGAGGCCAAGGGCAAACCCTGTCAAAAATCGGCCGGCGAATAACATCCAAACTTGCATTGGAACTGCTAAAGCGATCCACCCAAAGATGTAGGGAATTGCGGAGAAGAATAAAGTCGATCTTCTACCATATTTTTTTATCGTATAACCCGCAACAATGGAACTTGCGAGCGTGCCAAGGTTGACGATTGAAGCGATCCATGATAAATCGCTGGGGACTAGATGATTGAAATGTTTGCTAGATTCTATTGAAGGTAAAGCTGTTGAGCTCCAACCTGTTACTGTGCCACCGATGAGGCCACCTAAAGAAAGGATCCCACATGCAAAATATTGGGAGTGGTGCCGTTGTATTCGATTTTTTTCTGAATTCATTTTTATTTCCAACTTTTTTCAAAAACAAATTTTGTAGGATGGATGGTGATCAAGAGAAATAATCCCCTTTTCTCCAACTCCAATCGCTTACTGAATGGATGACGAGCGGACAGAGTTTAAATACATTTGCATCTTGAATTTTTTTACGTCATTTGAATCCAGTTTAAACGACAATTTTTACCCATCCTTTTTTGTGTGTAGATACCATACGAATACCAGCTTTTAACTAATGTAGTCTAATGCACTTTAATGAGGTTGGTTCGCTAAAGATGTTATCACCAGATCATCATTCAAACCATTTTGTTTTATATGACTATCAAAATTAAATGCGTTTTAGTCTCCAAATTCCCAATTATATTTTATCTTCATATTTCATATTATATTATTGTTATCCTTGTGGGTACATAGTGTCCAGTGTTGTAGCAGCTTTATGATGACGCAAATTTCTCAAATTAAAAAAAATGATAAAACGCAACGACGCAATAATGCACAAATTGAACAAAACGAAAGTCTTCCATTAATATATGTGACAGCGTGAGATTAATTGACAACAACTCTCGTCCACAACCTACCCCCTGCGCAGTTCACTGCTTACCAAGCGTATAATCAGAAGTGAGTAATGAAATGACGTTTGAGTTGAGAAAACATATTATTTTTTTGTAATGCCATTAATTATTGGTGTTGTTGTTATTATTATTACTCTGGTATATTCCAGATTTTAGAGGTTATTAGATTACATGCTTTGTTCTATTATCACGTTTACTTATCTATTGTAACCTTCCTCATCCTGAACCTTCTTGGATTTTCAACAATATCAAGTTATCAAGTCATGTAGACGTTTATTTATAACTAATTTTTGAGCACATACCAATTTCTAAATCTTGCCATGATATGATGATATCAAGAGTTTATCAAGTGGAAAAATGTTTTTTTTATAAATTTTCCACTTGGAAAAAGTTGGGCTTTGGCGTCATTGAGGAAATTTACAGGAAAAATGTTCACATTAAATAAAAATGGTTATTAAGGAGGTGAGGTGAAAATAATGCGGATTGACAAGATGCGTTGCTAAATTACTATCAATCATACAAATCGGTGTAAGAATCAACTATTGTAACAGTCTATGTCAATACAAATGGGCCACCGGAGTTGGCAGCATGATAAACCATAAATAAAATCAAAGGAATCCCCCCTTCAAATTGACACAATATTTTTGCATAATTTTCCATTTCTGATTTAAATTGGTAAAATAATCCCAAAGATATTAGTGACATGCTCATAACAGTCTTTATTATAGTAAGAAGTTTATTACGCCCCACTTTGTCCACGTAGTAACTTGTTGCAAAAATAGCAAACAGTTGAACAACCCCAACAGCAGAACCAGTTTGATCAAAAATTTGGACAGTATAGTAGCTAAACACGTTGCCTCCACAAGCTTCCCTAAAGACCATGAGAATGGTTGCAAGCATCAAAGATTTAAAAACAACAGCGTCAGTAAAATAGACCGTGATGATTGCCCGCCTCTTTGATTTGACTAAAACTGCATATTTGATCTGTGTATGAAATTTGAAAGAAAATACTGATTAAATATAGGAGAAAGAATAGTCCATTTAAAACCATAATGTTTTACCTCTCGGATTTCTTCAAGTATTTCTTGAGAAGGGAAACATTTTTCACAGTCCCTTAACCAACAACGGGAATCAACTGCACATTGAGTTCGCCATTTAGTCATCAGCCACCTTGGTGACTCTGGGAGGAAAACGATGCAGACTCCAAAAGCGACTGAGAGGACAGCATGAATCATAGAGAGCTGGTTGTAAGGCAGAAGTGAGCCAACCCCATAAGAAAAAAGGATTCCGAATCTTATGAACATAAACCAAATGACACTCAATCTTCCCCGCAAATCCGGCTCTGATATTTCACTCAAATAAGTTGATGAAGATCCATTAGTATTAAGACCACGTAAAGAATTTAAACGTGATTTGAAGCATTGCAAGTATTGCAATTTGAATTCCTTTCCTCTGAGAGGATGTAGTGGAGTAAAAATTCTGGATTTAATTTAAAGGCAATAATAAATGTTGATTTCATAAGAATTATTGTTGAATAATTCTGAAGCTGGGATTTCCCTGTAAGATGTTGTGAAGCAAAGGTTAGGAAGGGAAAGTTTCCACAATCGGGTTTTGAAGTGTTATCTCATGTAAATCACTTATCTATAGATTCGTCGGGATGTTAACAGTACAAAGTGGTTTTATTTTATTCTTACTACAGATAGAGTTGGGTGAAGGCCATCGTAGCCATGATATTTCAGGAGATAACATGAAGGGTTAAACTTGAAATGAACTTGGATTCCAGATAAAATCACAACAGGCTTACTTTTCCCATATCAGTTAAGGTAGAAAAATAAATATGTGAAAATGAACATTGGTTAATCAATTTACAGAAATATTTTTTGCATCCACTTTCCTTTTTGTTGTCTGATAAGCATCAAAATATATGTTGAGTTTCACACCTTTCTGAATTTTCGTTTATGGGTAAAAAATTCAGTTGAGTCATAAAAGTAAAGTCTATGCATTTTAAAGTTTTATTTTAAAGTTTCCATTGCCTCATCGTTTTATTAATTAAGCTACTAAAAGAAGAGTCCGTGCCGTATAAATCTTAAATCTCCGTTTTCTACTTGTATTTTGATATCATGAATATGAATTATATTACTATCATTGGCTCCTATGAATACTTTCCAAAGTTTTCCCGGTTGTTTCAGGAACAAGAGCATAAACACAAATTGCACCCAGGCAGCAGAGTGCCGAATAAATCCAAAAAGTATTGGAAATTCCAAATGAAATGTTCATATCCTCATAAAATCTTGTCAGGATGAAAGATGTCATCAAACTCAAAGTCATTGTGAGCCCAGAAACCGATCCTAGAGCAAACCAAAAGTGATTACTATTTTTTTCAAAATTTGACAAAGTTGATAATAATAATTAAAATTTATTTTTAATTTGAATGATAACCATACCTATAATGGAAGTAGGTACAACTTCACTGCTAACCGTGAATGCTAACACGAATGGTCCACCTGAAAACGCCGCATGATAAATCACAAAAGAAATGAGAGGAAACCAGCCAAACACCTTCTGATCTACTTCATCTTCAATTTCTTTCCTGAACTGGTGAAGTAATCCCAAGTAAGTTAGAGATAAGCTCATGATAAGAAAAGCTATTATGAGCAATCTCCTTCTGCCGACCCTGTCCACGTAGAAAGTTGTTAGAAGTAGAGCAACCAGTTGTGCAATCCCAACTACTACCCCAGATACGTGAGAATCAAGAGCAGAACCAGTTTTATCAAATACTTGGACGGCGTAGAAGCTAAACACGTTGCCTCCACAAGCTTCCCTAAAGAACATTAGGATAGATGCTATGATCAAGGATTTGCGGACAATTGCGTTTGTGAAATAAGTTGAGATTGTCATCGGGTTGTTTTCCTTTTCTGAGTTTGTAACTGCCCCTTTGATCTGTAAAAGGAGAGACAAGATAATTATTGCTAATATAATGAAAGGATTTCAATATTTTCCCCCCATTTTAATATTTTTACTTCTTCAATTTCCTCCAGAATTTCTTGGGAAGGGGATGATTTCGCACAAGTTCGTAGCCAACATAGGGAATCAACAGCATTTTGAATTTGCCATCGACTCATCAGCCACCGTGGTGACTCAGGAAGGACAAAAATGCACATTCCAAAGGCAACTGAGAGGACAACACAAATAGCAGAAAGTTGGTTGTAAGGGAGGAGGGAGCCTACTCCATATGCGAAAAGGATTCCTGTCCTCACAGCCACAAATCGCATGACGCTTAGCTGCCCTCTTAAGCTTGGCTCTGCTATTTCACTCAAATAAACTGTGGATGTGAGGGCCATCAAGTTGAGCCCAAAACCGGTTAAAAATCTTCCCAAATATAACATCCAAATGTGGAGTGGGAAGGCTAATGAAGCCCATCCGGTTGTGAGGGGGAAAATTGAGAAAATTAAAGTTGATTTTCTTCCACATTTCCTCATCATATATCCCGTGATGGGTGCGCTAACCACTCCACCCAAATTGACGATGGAGGCAATCCATGATAAATCATTAGGGCCTAATGTAAAATCACCACTGGACTCGATGGAGGGAAGAGAGGTACTGGACCAGCCAGTAACGACGCCTCCAATAAATCCACCTAATGAAAGGATCCCGCATACCAAATATTGGGGATGGTGATGGTGACACTGCTGCTTGGAAGTACTTTTTAGATCCGAATTCAACGTAGCTTGAAACATTTTAAGTTTAATTATTCAAATTTGTAACGTCCGATTACAAATGATTATTGATCAAGTTCTGTTTTAGCATTTAATTATGAATGATCATTAGTTAAGTTTGGACAAAGGCAGGAAAAATAAAAATTATTTGAAAAGTTTTGTTTCACATTTCCTCTTAAAAAACTCAATTTATTTTCTTGCGGATAATATCAACATTAATTTATTACAAATATCCTATTATGATACCATAATTTAAAAAAATAAGATTCCATAACAACATCGATAACTTAGTCACACATCAAATCTACATCTAACCTGTTTTACCTTTTTTGGACTTGAATTATCATCATCATCTAAGGTGCTCTCATGTCCCATTCGTTTGTGTTCATTATCCGTGAAGTTTTAACAAATAAAACAATGGAGCCATATCATCACAATCTACATTGATAAGATTATCTATTTACTTGAGTACAAATTGGGATAAATTTCCGCATTCCATTAACAAAGCACATGTACGATACATCCATATCCATAAGCAATCATGATTCAGAATTTAGCAAAAGTTTGTAACAAAAGATAAGGTGAGAAATTTAGATATAATCAATCATTCACCTTGAGCCAAAGCCAACAAATATTTTCCAATGCACAATTAGAAATCAAAAGGACCAAAACGAATAAATTTGTGCAAAAATATGATATACTTATTCCAGACTTTAAAAAAATGTGACATTTTTTACAACATAAAATAAAAGGTTTGCCTTCACCACAGCCACAGCCACAGCACAGTCTACACCGTACAGCATACAACTGCATGCTTTTCTGCAAGTATTTAATGCATGAAGAAATAGACGCAGCCTAGAACTTTGTTCAGACCAAACCAGTTTTCAGCCTTGCTTTCCTTCTATTCTGTTTCAATGGGAAACTTGGAAGCAATAGAAAACTTTGGTGGCGCGGGCTGTTCAAATGATGTCAAAAGAGAGAAAAGCTTTCCTTAAGCATAGTGAATTCCACAACTGTTCTATAGCACAGCAATATCATTGCACTGCTGTCTCACCGGCTCAAGCTCATTGGATTTTTGTTGATGTTTTTATCTAGCAGCAAAAAGTTGAAACTTTGTGAACCCTGTTTTGGAATACTTACCCCATTTTGGTAGCTTTTTTTGGTACTTGATAGTTTACACTGCAAAAGGTAAGTTGATACAACGCAACATTAATATTTATAACATTGAAATTTTAAATTCAAACTCAAGGTGACTCAAATGTGTTTCATATTTATGATTATGATTATAGCCTAATCCGATTGGATCTGATTCGATAGTTTTTTACAGAAGCTCAGAACATGTCAGGACCAGCTAGGAACATGCTTCGCGTTTTTGTTGGAAATCTTCCATGGACAATCGGGTCAACAGAGCTTCGTCACTTTGCATCTTCCTTTGGAGCAGTAACCCATTCTCAAGTGGTGTTTGATCGGAAGACTGGACTAAGTAAGGGCTATGGATTCATTACATTCGGCAATCGGGAAGGATTCAATGCTATTGTTAAGGGAAGTGGGACTAGCTCTCATTTTTTGGAGGGTCAGCTCTTGAGTGTCAACCCAGCTAACGGATATGGATATACCAATCCTCCAAGTAGCCCTGATAATCAATAAACAATAAATAGTAGATGTAAGAAACTTAGCGAGAAGTCTCACCAGGATTTTTTATGTAATTTGTAATAGTCATCACACCACCTTGCTTGTCGTCAGTCAGTCAGTGTAGTTTAAGTCAATGTCAATGCATTTATTTGTGCTAGAAAGTCTGTTCGAAAGAGGAAAGAATGAAATTAGATTTTGTTACTTGATGTAAATTCTTTAAACATCTTTAAAATGTTTTTCTTTGTGTAACTACAATTACACAGGAATGCTTATGATTGCGTATATTCAATATATTTATTTCTTGGAATTACTTTCGACTTTAGAATGAGTGTTACTGTCAACTGTAGGGAGATGAGTTGTTGTAAATAAAAGTGACTGATACATGATAACCTAAAAATATGAAAGCCTAGATCTAATGTCTAATCTGTTATTAAGCATCATATTTTTATCTAGTAGTAGTAGTAGTAGTAGCATTGTTGAAGGTATCCTTCATCATTTCAATTATGTATTCTTTCATTAGCTACTGCAAAAGTTGTATCCTAAATTCCAAATTTAACTGGCGTGAGTGAGAAGAAGTACCAACATATTTTTTTCTTTTTATACAATTTGAATGTGGTACGATATCATTTTAACCCTGCATTTTTGTTTCTTCAGGATCCTTTGTCACTTTTGCCCTTTTGTTAGTCATTATTTCGATTTGTGGGTGAAGAAATTAGTTAAGCATCATTTTTTGTTTTGTATGGTTCTAAATATTAATATACGTTCAGATTTAAACGATCATTGTGCTCACGTTAGACATCCCATCGTGAGCAAATAAAGTGAGCCTCAGGATATTTAAAAAAAATATTGATATGGACCATTCTTTTATTTTAGGCGGATCGCTTACTATTACAGTTATCTCTTGAGTAATCGAATTAATTGAGTGACTTGCCTTTGTATTCCACCTGAACATAAGTATTAGAAAAAGGTACATGCATTTAAATGGTACAAAACTACAACAACTACTATGTACAACAAGAACCTTACATAATTTTTGTACATTAATCTGTTTTAACTTATAGATCAACTTTTCCATGTCTTGTTAAGTATTGTTATCACACAGTATCTTCCACTTCCATCTTGTTGCTCTCGTGGTTCATATGAATATTTTCCAAAGACCTGCCCGTAGTTTCTGGTACAAGTAAATGGACACAAGTTGCACCCAACCCACAAAGCCCTGCATATATCCAAAACGTGTTGGCAACACCAAAAGAAACATTCATGTCCTCATAAAATCTTGCCAAAAGAAATGAAGTCATCCAAGTCAGTATCATTATGAAACTTGAAACTGACCCTAAAGAATTATTTAAAAGTCCATAATATATTAAACTTTTCAAAAAATCCCGTTAAAATGGTTCAAAATGTGAGAATGAGAGAGTACCAATTACCTATGATGTTAGTAGGAACAACTTCACTTGTAACCGTGTAAGTCAATGCAAATGGTCCGCCGGAATTGGCAGCATGATAAATCACAAAAGTGATAAGAGGAAACCAGCCAAAATATTGATCAAGGGCAGCTTCCATTATGGGTCTGAGTCGATAAAAAACTCCAAACCAAAGGAGAGAAAAGCTCATAATAGATAGAGCTATTATAAGCAATTTTCTTCGCCCCACTTTGTCCACGTAATAAGTGGTTATAAAAAGAGCAACAATTTGTGCAACCCCAACAACCACTCCAGAAACATGAGATTCCAAAGCTGAGCCCGTTTTCTCAAAGATTTGAACTGTGTAGTAGCTAAACACATTGCCTCCACAAGCCTCTCTGAAGAACATTAGGGTGGATGCAATCATTAAAGATTTTAGGACCATTTTGTTAGTAAAAAAGTCTGAGATTGTCAATCCATCAGCATTCTTCTCAGCTCTTACAACTGCTTCTTTAATCTGGGAATTAAAGGAACATGATTATGATGAAAAACGAATTTAAAAACATTTTACAATAACATTTTACCTCTTCAATTTCCGCGAGTATTTTTGGAGAAGGAGAAGATTTCTCGCATGCCCTTAACCAACAAAGAGAATCCACTGCATTTTGAATTCGCCACTGGGTCATCAGCCACCTTGGTGACTCCGGAATTAAAAAAATGCTCACCCCATAAGCAACCGAGAGAATCGCAGAAATTGAAGAAAGATGGTCATACCGAAGAATTGAGCCAACGCCATACTCAAAAAGAATTCCTATTCGCACAGCCACAAACCAAATCACACTAAGTTTTCCCCTTAAATCTGGTTCTGCAATTTCACTTAAATACACTGAAGTGGAGATTGCCATCCATCCTAAACCAAGACCCACAAAAACTCTTCCAACACAAAGCATCATAATGTTCAAGGGGATTGATAATAAAGTCCATCCAATTATGTAGGGCAAAGCTGAGCAGAGAAGAATTCCCTTCCTTCCCATTTTCCTCATCAAATAACCTGCCGTTGCTGCACTTAATACTCCTCCCAAATTGACGACGGAAGCAATCCATGATAAGTCACTGGAACTCAAAGTAAAATGACAACTGGATTCAAGGGAAGGTAAAGCTGTGCTGCTCCACCCTGTTACATTTCCACCGATGAATCCACCCAGACAAAGGATCCCACATGCTAGATATTGGGGAAAGTGACGTGATTTTGATGACGATACCGTGGTTTGAGAATTTTGTTTTGATTCGGACATATTGGAAACATAAAATTATTATAAACTTTTGACTTTGGAAGCACAGAGGAATTTAAAGACTGCTGAGTATCATCATAACCTTGGCCTTTTTATTCAAGCAAACTTCAGAGCATTTGGAATCATTCCTTGTTTTTTCAAAAAAGCGGTGTACAACCAAATATTACGTAGTAAATGACTGATTTAAATAATACATGAGCTAAAGCATATCTGACCTTCGCATCAAATTGGAGATTAAGCGTTTGTACATGACCAAAAATAATGTTGGTTTATTTGTCGTGAGAACCTCAATATAATTTCACCATGCGCTGAAGGAAATTGAAGGCAAATGGTTATGATGCGCCACCTAAAACGAAAAAAATATGGACTCGGTATATCACTTCGATTTGCTTGAATTTTTAATTATCCTTCCTGATTACAGACCGGATAAACTTCATGTTCTATACGTCGAAAATAATAGATAGCATTTGTAGGTATAATAGAGGAGTGGAAATACCAGGACAGGAAAGAAAATCTATTATTTGATAATATTTACAAATAATAAGCATTAATTTTATTGACGCAAAAGTTTTATAATATCCAAGGAGTATGTTGAGTTGAGAGAGTTATGGGTAATCATAACGAGATGATGAGGAAGGTAAGAATTAGCACTGACAGAAATATTTGAAAAGCAAGATATTGTGTTCATTCAATACATTTTGTGATTTCTCACCACCACACCACCAATTTCCAAAGGAAATCTGAAAAGTTGTGAAGGTTCTAGAAATATATTTGAGGAAACAGGTGCATTATTATCTTTCCTACTCCGTGCCAGGGCCCGGCCTTGTCTAAGTACGGCCTAGCAATGACTTGAGGTACGGCTTCCACATATGCTAATATAATTAGATGATTTAGTTTTAGCAAGTGAATTTACTGTGAGTAGCTTTATTTTGTGTAAAAATTAATAGTTAATTACATAGCAACACGTCTACATGTGTTGGTAGTAAACTCATCGATCACTTTATCGAAACAAATCTCGTTAGCTATTTGATGTTCAATAGAAAGAATGAGAGGTTACTTCATCGCTGCTGTCCCATTACAGATCTTAAATAGTTTTTGATATTATTTAACTTGGAGAATAATCATTCATTACCTGCAACTGTCACTGGAAGTGTGATGAAAAATTTGGAGTGCCGTTGCAACATTGTTAAACTGTTGACGTAGTCCATAGTTTTACGATTTTCCTGTTTTTTTTTACAGTATAAACCAGTAAACACCACTTAGTTTAACATTTTTTGCCATCAGGAAATATATTTTGTTTAAAATTTCGTCAGCAAAAAACTCAAATTAAAAATCGTGCTCTCAGAGGGTAAAAAATACAGGAATTTCGGCCCCTGCTGGGCCGAAAACCGCACACGCTTATGCACACAATCGCCGCCCACCTAAAGAATTTCCATGCCCGGCAGATGGGCCACGAATTTGAGGGTTTCATTTGATGACTTTCCTTCAATTTCTACTGATTTGAAAAGCTTTTTACTGACAAAAGTTTGTTGTAGACACCGAATGAAGTTACAAAGCCAACCTACACCATAAAAGGATGAATTTGTAAAATAAACGACTAAAGTGTGATTGCTACAGCTGTTTAAACTTAAATGTGCAAAATATGAAGTAAACCATAAAACGGCTTGCAGCAAGGTCAATGAAACCTCTTTTTTTAAAAATTTCAACTCAAGCATTTAGATTTATTTATAAACCGAATTTTTATTGGGCCGGTACGGCCCATGTCAGCGGTCCGGCCTAGCAATCGTGTGCTAGCTTGTGCTATCGTAGGCCGGGCCCTGCTCCGTGCATTCAATTTTCTTCATTTCTTTCACAAAACTTCATCATCATGTGTGGTAATTTTACATTAAAAATATAAATTACAATAAAGAACATGAAAATTTTAGCAAGGTCAATTTAATCTTGATTAAGAAGATATCATTTTTCTGGATGGTACTCCGCTTTTGACCAACTGACATCAAATAATGAAGAAGCATTTGCTTGCTTTCATGCTTTTGTATTGCTGCAAGGCTCAAGTGAACGATGATGATTGATTATATGTTCTGGGGTTTGATTTTTTTTCTCAATGTAATACAAAATTACACCCCCCACATCGTCTAGATGTAATGATAATGATGGGACCAGGCCATTGTTGAGGCAACTCTGACGCAAAATGAACAATTAATTTATGTATGCACCTTTTTGTATAATGCTTGATGAAATAGTTTTGCACGTTTGATGAAACGGGGATTAATTAAAGTGATAAGATAACCTTTATACATAAATGAATGCATTTTAAGAGTTCAGAATCAAATAAAAAAATATTTAGTCACCCCGATCGATTCCCAAGTTACTTTAAACAAGTAATGGAAATGATCAGGAGGGGTGTCTATATTCATCGATTTATCTGAAGTTTTTTATATGTAAAAATCTAGGTCAACTTTAAGTGTAGAAAAATAGTGTAGGTCGTGCCCCAGACAATGTGAATTGTTTCTGTTGTTCAAGGATTTACTGATTGTCTCAAGGGCTGTCTTGTAAGTTGCATAAATTTAGATATTGATGATAAAATATTCTCTAGACTGCATTAATTGGTAATCATGACACATCATATCATTGATTTATCAATTGCCAGCCAAAAAACAATCAATCAAAGAAGCGATACCAGAAAATGTAGGACACTAGGTGCAGCTAGGCAAATGATAGTAGTTATAATTTAATTGGTGTGCTGGATTGTTTGTCTGCCCGGCGACATTTTCAGAATGATTTGTCCCTTTACTGTAGTATTTTTACTAGGTGAGTGAAAGCTTATAAATACCCGTTGAGATCAAATATGAGCCTGAAATTAATACTGTAACGGAATAGATTAAAAGCTTACAAATTTCTGCGAAATTTATCCTCACAAAATAATAGCAACTTTAATGAGGCATAATTAGCCAATATTGAAATAACATGAGTAAGCTGCTGTATCCCTTTGTTAATGGAATGTTATTGATGGTGCAGCAAAATATTTATAAGTTAATACCCTTGAGTGGTCCCAAGGAGAGAAGTACTGCATCAAAGTGCACCCAATTTCACACCTGCAATATGGGCATATGCAAGTCTAGGTAATTATTGCAATTTATGCTTTATGTCGTTCAACAAATAAAACTAATGCTTCTATTGGTTGCCAAACCATTTATTTCTGCAGTGAATGAGCTTCAACAGCGAATGCTGTTGTTACACCAATTCATTATGGCTTCCTTAGGCACCTCCTCTTTGCTGTACACTTGACGTTATCCTGTGAAAAAATGCAGAAAAATAGAATAACCAAGTTGATCTAAAACATCCTCACCACGAGAATAAATGCATTTGTGCTGAAAACTATCCGGGAGTAATAAAGTATCCGGAGGACACAGGAACTACCAAGCTAATAAGAGTTTAGTTTTAGAATCATGCGTTTAGTTAGTTTAAAAAGTATACGTAAGAAATTGAAGTGTACTGGTCGAAGTTTCTCGAAAGATAATATTCTAGAAACACGCATTAATTACATTAAGATATTTTCAATCTAAATGTGTAGGCATTTTTATCGAGTAAAATTTCTATTATTTTTGGAGCAACAAAATGTGGATAAAACAAGAATGACCTTTGTAAAAAACACCAGACTTGATGAATCGAAAACATGGACGACGTTGAGATTTTCCACATTATGTTTGGAAACTTTTGGTTGCTTGGAAGTTCAAAAATCCTCGGATGTAACTCTAAAGAGGTCAAACCTTGTTCGTCTGTGACTCCATGATGAAAGTCTCTAAATTAAAATTGATTTCCAAATTGTCAATAAAATTGATGATGCTAAGATAAGCGAACCTACTACATTTGAGCAAAGAAATTAGTTTCAAGGAGTTCCCGAAAAGCATGTACATGATTTTGAGTTTACGAAGGTGTAAAATAGTTTACAGTCCGACAGAAAGACATTGAAGTGATTTCCATAAAGTGGTTTATCTCACTTAAACCATAAATAAGTATGAAGCCCATAAATGCTTGCACATTTTTCATGTAGTACTTATAAATCCTTGTTTCATTACTAAACAAGTTCACTCTGCGAATGTAAGGAAACACTAAATCAATAGTCAATAATCTGCAACAAACAACTTTTGGGAAATAGCTGGATAGTTTTTATATCACATATTGTGGTTTCACTTGTATAAATCTTTGTAAAAAATAATCATGCAGTCAGAAATAGAGAAGCAAACGAAAAAGAGATCCTTAGATTTTCAAACTATTCCGGATTCTTCCATAAATTCTAACACAGAATTAGCAGGCTCATCCTCGTTATCAACAATACGTGATGCACCAGTAGCTAAATCTTCAATGGTAAGAATTTTAATGCCATTTATTAGACAAAGAATCGGTTCTTATTTACTATAATATATAAAGTTCAACACTATGAACTTTTTTTTTAGAAATCTCATCATCCGAATTGTGCCCTTTGTCAAAATCATGGAACATTAATTCGAACCAAGGGACATAAACGCTATTGTCCATGGAAAAATTGTAGCTGTAAAAAGTGCGAATTTATTAGGCACCGGCGTAAAGTAGTTGCATCACAGGTTGATTATTTGTTTATGTTAAATTAATATTCTTCATTTGATTTATTGATTTCTGCAACTTTAATCACGAAAATCTTTTTTCCTAGATTGCTGAAAGACGAGCCATGATTGAAGATATGGAAAGAGAAAGAGAAATGGGGAAATCAATAAATAACGAGTTAGATAATAAGAACAAGAGTATTTTACAACGAAACGAGTTTTCCTCAACTCCAAATTCAGGAATAACTCAAAGGCAATCATCATCATCATCAGTTAATGCTGAAATATTTTCGCCACCTCGAGCCCTAAATCTCAATGAAGGAGAGAAAGTGACAGGAGCCACCACCTCTTATTTTATGGCACAATTGACCCCAAGCGTTCATCCAAATGAAACTTGTACACCCAAGTTACGCATAGGTAAAACTAAATAATAGATTATGTCGCATTGATGATTAACATATTAATTTTATAAAAAAAATTGTTGGATGAACCCCATTTTTCATTGAAAATTTACAAATTAAAAGCAAATGAACACTTTAGGAATTCAAAGCGCTGAGAGAACGGCTGTTGCCTACAATATGAGAAAATCCCTTGAAGCTTTCAGTAACATGTTTGGATATCCATTTGTAACTAGCTATCCTCTTTATTGGCTTTGGGGGGATTTTATGGGAGATTTCAAAACTGCAGCTTCTAAAATTTTTGAAGGTAAATTAACCGCATTTACATTTAACTTTAACAATAAGAACAAACAAAACAAAAAGTATTAAAATAGTATAGCATTTACTTACTTCGAATTTCATGAATTTCAGCTCATTATAAACCTAAACCGCGTCATCAAACTTTTGAAGAAACTTTACGCATGTATTCAACTAATCCAACTTATTCGCATGAGGAACTTTCATGCACTCAACCATTCAATTCCAGTCTATAAAATAATAAACATAATATTGTACAGCATTTACAAAATAACTCTGGAGAATTATAAAAATACTTACAAAAAATTGTTTAGCAAAATATAAATAATATTTTCACCAATATTCCATCAGAGAAATTTTGAAGTGTAATGGTGAATAGTTTTAACAGTTCCTAGAGAAAATAACACAAAAATACAATTAATAAAAACGCACGGAAAGGGCAAAAAGTTAATGAAGTAAAGAGGCTTCAAGGTCAAACAAGGTAGCGTTAGCCAAAGCGGATAAGGAGAGATAACACTAATAATAAAAAAGCTATGCACAATTGAGCATGTAAATATATAAAGTATTGGTATTGCAGCATAATAATTGGATTTACTAAGGACTCTATTATTGTGCATTTTCATACTATTTTATGTGTAAAAAATAATCTTAAACGTGTGCAATGATGATCAGTACATCGTTACCACATATTTACGCCTGTGTTCCCATTTTATATTGAACATCGTTATTATTATTTTTGGGCTTTTACTTGGGTGTACTACTATTGATAACATAATTTTTGTCTACAAGCATCGTTTAGTTTTTATGCTCATTCCATGATAAAAAATAAATTTTTCACTCATTATGACTTTTACATAAAGAAAGGATGTTGAAAGAATTTTGTTTAGTAATAGCATATCAAAGCCAACGCCAACTCCCAAACAATAAGCAAAACACAATACAGAAATAACTATTAGCCATCAATTGTTATTCAGTGGTAGGATTTTATGTTTGCTGTGGGTTCAAAAAGAATGAAGATGGGCATTATGAGATGCTCTATATTTTTCTTCAATTTTATTACACTCAAAGTTTATTCGTGAATAGAAACAAAGCTAATGCATTGATAACTTATCATTTATCAACAAGTCACACGTTTGATTTAAAAAATTACAAAATTATTGGGTTTCCAGATCAATACCTACTGAAGAGTTTTGTTTACAACTGGTGAAAATATTTTCATCATTTCCATCCGTACTATACACATGGGTAACCCATAAAATAATCGGTTCGCAGTATCATTTAATTTTTACTCACGTGCTTTATCATAAGCACAAAACAGAGTAAGACCATATATGAACGGCAATTTAATGAAGCATTTGCCTAAAAATAAATTAAAAACACATCTACTGTTTGACTACACTGCAACAGATCCGGATAATACACATATTTATGTGAAGTCGCTTCTTTCACGAAACTCTCCACTTGCACTTCAGGTTTTATTGACTTTTAAATTAGTTCCAGCTTAATAATAATGTTACTTTAATATAATAATAGTATAATAGACACTGATGAAGAACTCATAAATATGTTTACGTGAACTACATGAATATTTTTACATCATTTTTTAAAAAAATACTTCATTAAGCTTTGGTTGACTGTAGGAGCTCAGTTGCAGTTATTTAATGCGTTAAATGTGACTAGATTATTTATTTGAAACGGATATTATATGGTAGGGAAGTATGTGTCGGCGAAGGTATTAAAATATGATATGAACGATGGGGATCGAATAGTCTAAAGCCTTACTTGACATTTTTCAGTGATTTCTTACATTATTTGATTTTGTAATTTATGCACATGCATTCACATGAGTGCATGACACAATGGGTTTGTTAAAAGATGCCTTCGATAATCAGAGAAAATAATATCATGGTAAAAAATGCTGAGCTGAGCATTGTGATCTAGTAAAAAAATTATGATTTGAATGTAAGATTTGAGATAGCTTTGCTTATATACTTGCCTAACCAATGGTTTGTGCATAGAACTGAAATCCTACCTTTCTAGGTGTGATATAATATGAGATATATGTGAAAAGACCTGGGGGAAAGTGAGATACAAAAGTCAGAGTCTCTTTGTTTACTGAGTCTTCTAGAAAATATGGGCATTGTCATTATAGTTTGGTTTCCTTAACTAACTGGTTAACTATATGAATACAAGAGATTCGACAATAAATTAATAACACGTCTAAGCTGGAAAACCGAACGATGAGCAAGAACTTGTTACATTTACATACAAGTGTTTTCTTCACTGAAATATGATCTCTCATCTTTTCAACTACCTTACCAACCACCTAGGATAAATATTAATGCTTTCATTACTTACAAGAGCATGAACACGGAAATTTTGACATGATGCTTTTCTGTGAACACGACATGATAAACAAAAGTGTTTTGCATCAAGAAGACAGATTAGCCTTCTAGATAAAAATGTAATAAAAATGCGAGTCATGTCTTCAAAGATAGGTTTATAGTGTAAAAAATTTAAACCGATCCGGCTGACAGATCTAACTTCATTACATGTAAAACCACAGTTAACTTTCGTGCTTGCTCTTAATTTAAAAGGAATCACTTGAGCATTTAGCACTTATTAATGGATTTTAGCTGTTACTGAAATGTTTTGATGGCAGATGCAGTTCACCGTGTAAAAATTAACAATTAAAGGGGTGGGATGCGAGTGTAAGATGGTATATATCGCTGGTCTGTATTTTTTCCCAAATAGCATGTCTTTAAGGACCTGACATTTATGAATTTAAGGTAAATTGAATTCTTAAGTAATACGAAATTAGAATTTATTGGCTTGGACACTGCACTAATTGACAGCAAAGTATGATAAAACTGCTATGTAACTAACAAATCATTGAAATGGAATCAAATTTAGCAATCAAGCATGTGGTTTTTTGAGGAATTCAAAACGTTCCTAAAAGGTACGTTAATTTTAACGGAAACATTAATTTGCTTTGTAATAAAATTTGCTTTATCTTGTGCAGCAATTGCTCGTTAGTGACACAAAACTTGATTTCATTCCTGCAACCGTGAGATACAATAAGAAAGGAAAATTAACTAGAATAAACCACTCAATTCTCAATTTTAAATAGTTGCACACATTTAACTTTGGAAACGAACAAAATAATCTACACGTAACTAAAGCCAAAAGTATAATCAAATTAATACTTATTCACAACTAATTTCCAAGTATTTCCATCCATTGTCATTCCACTTTACTTATCTTAGATAAACGTTTTTGTTTAGAAGTATATATTTATCCCCTGCCACTTAAAGTTGTTGGAACAAAACAAGACTAGAATTCAGAAAGTATTTTTTTTCAGTATTTCATTATTCTAAAAGTAAGATGTCAAAAAGCACGTTTCAGAACAAGAAAAATATGTATATTACGTCGAACATTAACAATATGCTAGTGCTGCGATATTTTGTAGTCAGTTGTATACTAAAAAGTTTGTTGGGTACGCTGAGTTCACGGTTATCCAACTACCTTTAATGATTCATTAGGTATTTGAGGACTGAGCCTAACAAACACCATATAATGAATCTGCATAGAAATTTTAAGCATAAAAGCCATCACATAATATATTATGAACACGATAAAACCTTAAGCTCATCAAAGTTCTCATAGAATGCTCATAAAATTTTGATTTAGCAAAAATATTTTTTAACAGCATGCAGCTTCTGTCGTGCGATTAGAACAGACAAGATGAAAGACAGCAAGCAATCTTAAGAACCTTGCTGGTTTATGCGATGTTGCAGGCCAACAATCTTAAGAGTAATGGGCAGAGGTGTTCAACCTCATAATTTTAAAGGTTTGATTACGGATTATGGATTATTGGCTTATTTTAATGATTTGGGATTTCTAACTTGGGTTACCAGGCCCAGAAAGTTTTAGAGATTACGAATTATTTCTGTTTTTGGATGGGGATTACGTAAACCATAAAATTCAGATTACTGGGTTTATTGGCATGAAAAACAATACTCAACTCAACCTACGAAAAAAGTCGACGCCTTTGCTTTTTATTTACATTTGATGTGTGAAATTCAGAAGTATGGGTGCCCAACGGAATACAATATAGCTTAATATTTTGTTATACTTAAACCCTAAACCTCTCATTGTGGATTAGGATAAAATATGAATTCATATCTTTGGGTTATGTATGGATTAAAAGCTCCTTTATTAGATTATTGCAAATTTTTAAGTTAGTTTTTCGATCGATCCCACATGATCTAATCCGGGATTTTTAGCAACTCTGGCTACGGGAAGGACACCAAGTAAAATAGTGTGCCAAGCGACATGGTGGGTTTCCTGTACCTTTGAACGCTGTATGCACACTCCTCTGTTGTATGCCATGTAAATACTTGCACACAGAATTTATATGGTAAGGTTGAACAGTCAGTGAGTGAATGCAATCCCATTCTCAAGCCATGCTACTTCCCATTCTGGCAAACAACAAGTTTCCTAATATAAAGTGTATGCCAAAATGTCAATAAATATTTGTGCAAAATCCTTCTACATAAGTCTACATGCAAACGATCATTTCCAATCGAAGGTATTGTTTCATTTAACACCAGATATATGATTGGTGAAAGCCTTCTAGTTTTTATTCATACGTGTAATAAAATTTCCATTTAGTTTTACCTGTATATATTCAATTCTTAACCAAATATGCGGGGGTAAATATGATCAATTAATCAAGTGACAAAAATAGATCATCAAAATGAGACAAAACATCACATCACGGACGAAAGGTAATCGCTTGAGCGAAAACGTCCTTTAACAACAACCTGTATCATTGCAAATTTTTGCATGCAATTTAACAAGTCATCACAACTACGACCATGTGTCCTTAAAACAACCTAATCCACACGTGTAAATGGTGTAATAATTTTCTTTGCGAAGATCGTGTTAAATTAATACTCATATAAAGGCATTACACCTTCGTTGTAGCACATGCAGTATATAGCAGAATGGTTTTCAGATGCGCAATTGGAATTTCCCCAAAGCATTCGTATTCTTCAACAAAACTGATAAGAATCATGTATGAAGCAAAATATTTTATATTGTGAGCTCACTTGTGTTGTGGTGTGTTTGTAACCAATGAAATAAATCGTGAAGTTTTTGCTTTATTTCTCACTATATTTCTGCATTTTCTTTTACAACATTGGCAGAAGAGTTTGAAATTTATTTGGTATTCATCATGCCTGTCCATCCATTTTCTATGGAAGGAGAGTGTGAATCAAGATACTTTTAATGATGCGATGGTGATAAAGATAACCATATAGTTCTTGCAAGCGTCAAAATTCTTGATTGTATTGCAAACTGGAACTGGTGAATTATCACACATTTCTTTAAAAAAAATTATCAAGATAAAAGCTTTTACATAGACTGCGCACTATTATTTACTAAAATAGTTAGCCTGATTTTACAAAGCTAATTTTATGGTGGTTACTCAATATTTAGGATTGTGATAGATTTCTCAGTTTTTTCCTCTATTTTTTGTAATTCTCACTGTTATGAATATTTTCAAAATACTTTCCTGCCGTTTTAGCTACCAATAAATACATGCACACAAGTATAGTGCACCTATTACAAAGAAAACTGCATGAAATCATATGATCTTTGCTACCACCAGAGAATAATCCAACTCCTGATATTAGTATAGTGCTAAAAGAAGGCAGACATTCAATTAAATGCCATTATCAAACTGGAACCGTTCATAAAAAATCAAAGGAATCCATCCGAATATCGAAATAGATGGAATATATATTTACCCCCTGCATATTTCTGTTTTGATTTAGCTATATATTCCCTTAAAAACTAGAGATAAATTCGCAATAATGAAAAGTACAATGCTGAGCAAGATTTTTCATCCAACTTTGTCTACATGGATTGTATTGTATGTAGTTATGCGAGAATGGAGAAGAGTGAAACCAAACCAAACCACTACATCAGACAGATATGTGAGATCCAAACGCCGAACCAGTTTTCTCAAAGGCCTAAGCAACGTAATAGCTAAAACTTATTGGCTTCCGTAAGCTTCCCTGACCAACATGAAAATGGATGTGTGGAATACTCCGTCTGTAAAATATGTTGAGAATTTGAATCCCATTCCTTCATTTTCTGCTGTGAAAACGGCTTTCTTTTCTTTGAACCAAAAGCAAATGGAATTATGATAAATATTTCTTGAAACAAAAAAAATCAATTGAACTTTGACATGTAGAAAACCAGTAACCACCCAACGATAACAGCAGAAATACTGATTTTATTTGAGTATTCATTCCATATTTCCAGCATTTCTTTAAATAAACTCTCAAGAATAAATTTTGGAAGAAAAAAATGAATACCAACGAGACAAATTCCTTTACATGTTTATGAAACCATAAAATAATTACTTCTTCACATCCTAAATTTATGAGCTAGTTTGTTAGAAAGATGAAGATAATTAATTGATAATATTAACATGCATAACCGTGGAATATTTTTTTGCATAAATTTTCCTAATTTACATATAAAAAACTGGTCTTGTAAAAAAGGATGGAGTTCTACAAATAAAAAAATATGTTGTACGGGTCTTCACGGTAAGTTGTAAGTATTATCCATTCTTGAATATTTTATTTTATAGCTAATATTGAATATGACTGCTCATATTTCAATTTTGACCGAATTAGCATTGTATTTTTGCCCAAAGTTTTGTCAAAATAACGTGCATTTGAGCTAATAAAATTATTTCTTACAGCTAAAAACATTTTCAATACATGTGTTTCTCGACCCTACCATAAAAAAATACAGGGAAGAATCGGTTCATAGAAATAAAAAATGTTAAATAAAAGTCTCTGTTTCTTATGATTATGAAATGGGAGAAAAGTTTACAATACCTTTCACAATCCAGACAGTACGTGATTAATTTAAAGCCTTTTTTGAGGGGGTAAATGAGTGTGTAAAATGAGTCCTGTTGTGAATTTTACAAGAGGCTTGCCGTGAAATAAAATGATAATGTTTTCTACCAGCTTCAGTCTCCAATCCAAATGATATAACGTACAAAACGTGTAACACCAAAAACACATGTTGTAATATCCAAAGTAGATGAATGTACAATGTACGTAAGTTGAAACTAAATGTAATAAATAATTCTTTTCTTGATCCGACAACAGATATTATTAAATCTGTCTTGAAACTGACTAATTAGCTGCCTCATGAGCAAGAGAATATGTTTGAGAAATGGATTGATGGATATGAAAACCTGTTATGCCAGTGTTAGAGGGTTGCGTGCCGAAGCAAAGAGTATAAATCGTGTTTGGTAATAAAGAAATGAAACACGTCAACACAAATGTGAAACTAAAAATACCTTTCCTTAAGTAAGTTTACAATGTCGGTGGGGTTTAATTGGACTGGATTATTAGCCTTCTTAAATTAGTTGTGAGGAATCGGATATACTTAAATTGAATGTGTAAACTTTTGAAGTCGAGTTGCGTTCCAGTTCTGGTTCTCTCCTGAAATGTAACGAGTTTCGGAAATTTGAGGTATTGACAGTAATTTTTGCTTGAAACAGAAAGAAGTAATAGAAAATGAGGAGAAACTGTGAAGCAGGTTTTTTAAAGGGGGGCTTTTATATTATATTAAATTAAAGTGGTTTAGGCAATTAGGCACACAATTAAAACAATACATCCTTTGTTGATCTTCATTTTATATAATTAGATTGTCTTCCATTCCAAACGAATACACTGTAATGTAACTTATATGTATAATTCGTCGTCATCATGATCATATGTATGTACATATTATCTTCACATAAAAATTTAAGCAATCATCCCCCATTTATAACCGCTTTCTCTTACACACAATATTATCAAATAGGATGAGAGATGATAAGTGGGAGGTCATAATTTTAAACAAAGTGATCACTTATTTCGGATATCATGATTATGATTTTCCGATAAAATAAATGTGAGGCTTAGTATGCGTCCAAATGATTTCATTTTAGATCTCGATTTCAGGATCCTCAACCTTAACTCAAGCAAGCCTTCAACCTTATCTGTTTCGTTTGCTCTCAGTTTAGATTATTAGGTAGTATCATCATTTTATCATCAAACATCAGGCATCAAGATTCCACTTTATCATTGAGATGAAATGAGAAAAAAATGTTGGTTCAAAAGTCATAACCGTTTCAGTTAGTATCCCGTCTATCAACAAAAAAGATGAAGGGTTCTACTCTGATCCTGATATCTTGACTCTGGCTGACTGACTCATTCTTTATCTCCTTTCTTCTAGGAATCGGAAGGTGTACATAAGCAAGGTGACGAGGAAATAATAGTATTAGCATCCGAGATGAATAAATAAAAAATAAAAATTCGTCTGAACTCAACAATCTGGTGACATTAATTATATTTAACTGTCCTCAACAAAGAGGTCGGCAGATTTGCCCCATAAGATAAGTTTTATAATGCACGATAAAACGTTTCTAGCGGCTTCAATTCCTTTTTGTAAAATTGGCATACATTTAGTTTGAATGGTGATGGCCACCAGAATAAAATCCACATCGTTTTCCTTTATGGTTTGTTAACAATCCTAATGATTTAATACAAAAGAGCCCACCGGCAAAATCTCATTACTACCCGTCTTATCTTGACTTTTGTTGTGAAGGTTTCTCCATAATTATAACCATTTACCTTTCAACAACATCAACAACATCCTTTTGTAGAGTTGCCTTCGGTGCATTAAACTGCTCTGATCTGCTCTGTGTAATCAATACTCCCATTATCAACAATTCGTTGAAAAAGAGTGGCTCATAATTAAGGGGAAATAATAACAACTGCTTCGTTCTTCAATAAACTAGCATGTGTCCAGTATGTTAAAAGTTGTTGTATTAATATCAATATTTGACAAGATGCAACAACTATCATTATTCATACACATGTGCAAAATATAATCCATGCGCAAAAAATATCTCAACCTGCTAATCAAATAGAAAATTTCTGAATTCGGTCTGTAATATTAGAGTGCCAATGTAAAAACAACAGAACGCAACTGATCCTAAACAAATGTGGTGTCATTACCCAACTAATAACTCAAATGAAAGTATTTGCTCTTTTTAGTGTTATCAAAATATTATATAGTTGGCTAATTTTTTACTAAAAATTACTAGATTACTTTCTTTGTTGGCATATCCCTCACATGTACTTTTATCTATAAAATATATGTGTACTTTTTTTACACTGGAAACTTTTGCTCATTTATGTATATAAATTATATAAAATATATGAGTTCTAACTGATTTCCACCCGGTGTTTTTTATTACACCTCTCTTTTATTTTCACTACGTATTTACTTAGATGAATTAATGTGAAACCCAAAATTATACTGATATGATATTATTACACATATCATTAGAAACAATTGAAGCATGCCTTGAGCATAATTGAAATTTTACTCCTCTACATTCATTTCATTTGCCATGTGTTTCCGCCCGTTATGACTCCGGTCCGCCTACAATGGTAAGGTAAAGCTGGCCAGAGGCAGGTTTTTTCTTTTGCTTATTCATTTTAGTTAGAAGGATGGAAAAATTCACACTGGCAACCATTACTTAGACTTACTTTCTCAAGCCCACCCTACCTAACATTATTTCATATTTTTGTAATCCCAAGATTTGTTGATATGGCAAGTTAAGAAACCAGCAGGTTTATACTGACGCCGCTGATGATGTAGTGTGGTTTCGCCTTTCTCAAATTTACACCTATTTTGGACAGTCTACGTAATCATTTCGTCATACTCCTGCTGCTCAGTGGAATTAGCTATAATTTTTAACATTCAATGTGCATGTAATATTTACGTGCTAATTTTCCAAGGTTTAAATATTAGTTACTCAGTTGCTTACATCTGATTGATATTTTTAGGGCATTAATGTTCTCTGAAAATAAAAAAAGCTCAATAGTTTCGATGAGGAAAATTAGAAAAGTTTTTGGGTTAGTTTTGGATAAGTAATTTTTTGAAGGAATTTTCTAAATTCGGAATCAAAAGCGTGTGTTTATAATAACTGGTTGGTTGTGCGTCACAGCCCCAAAGCTTTTTAAATAAAAATATTGAAGTGGAGTGCATGCATCAAGTGGAGATCAATAATCAAGGTTTGTAAAATATTCAAGTTTAACATTTAACATTCTAATATAAATTTCTTTCGGTGCCTTTCTTTAGCTAATAATTTTAGGAGTAGCATATTTTCAGCTTGAGTTATATGATGAAATGAGCTTAGTCTTTGATCGTTAGCTACGACACAACTTTATATTATATTTAAGAAATATTGTGCACATTCTTGCATTAACATTAATGCATATTTTTACCCATGTATGCATGTATACTTGTACATATATATAATATATGCTACATAACATGGTAATAAACAAGGTACCTGTCCACCTCCACTGCACCGGTCGGTTGTGGTTTGGTTTGGATTCTTGTGGAGAAAATGTGCACGTTACCCCTGACTAAATCAACCCTTTGTGATGCCGATGATTATGTGAATATAACTGTCAAGCTATATTAATGTTAATGTTAAAATTTATTACATATCTCATTACTACTTGTGTTCACAAGCAATGCACAAAAACGTATTTTTACAACGCATGAGAAATTTGAGAGGGCATCTTACTCCCTCATCTTGTTGCACCTCAGACACCAATGCATTTTTCTGCACACGTGCAGAGGCCAAGGATTCTTGCACTACTAATGAAATCATTAGTAATGATTTATGTCCTTAAGATCTAAAAAGGAAGAATGCATGATTTATTGCTTACTATCGAGACATAATAAAAATATCGTTGTCAAAATAAACATTTCAATACAACCTTTCATAAATTGATATAAATTCTGCTTCTCTAAAACTCGAATTTACAAAATTTACAGCAGCTTTTAAATCCCAATCAAACGTATTGTAAGCAAAGCATGTTCATATAGGTCATCAAGGTTATATTCTCTTTGTTTGGGTGAAACCAAGGAAAATGCATTTTATTTTGCAATGTTGAATGTGTGAATTTCTTTTGCATAGAAGGAGATAAGATCAAAGAGCACAATATTTTTAGCCAGAATATTCCCAATATTTGATTAGACGAAGTAAATCCTAATCATTGAAGTTGATTCAACCACCACAAAATGAGTTACGTTATGCGAAATGCATTAAGAATATGTGTTGATTGGTTTGATTGCAACAGAAATGAACCAATCGCGTGTCAATAATAATGCAAAAAACTGCATGCAGATACGGCTTATCTTCATAAAATACACCCTTGACTGACTCCAAGGAAGGATGTTTGATGTGAGATTTATGCAAACTGTTGAAGCAGAAAATCACGACTTAATTTTCTTAAGGTGATTGCAAACTGCACTACTGCACTGCATTAATGTCATTTGACTTAACAGACACAAATTCCCTGTCCTTGAGTGCCTAAATACCACACACGTGCATTGCATTTTTCTTTCTGATTTTATCAAATCACTACAACTTCGCAAATCCCCACCTCTTTGTTGTAGCATGAGGAATTTTGTGGAAAAAGAGTAACAAGACGAATTGATCCTTAACATCCTCCTCCTTTTATTTAGTTCTAGAATAAAGATTATGCATATTGTTACTTATACAATGGGACAAAAGTTTTCCCATGTAATACATAAAGACAGGTTTCCTTGTTGAGTAGGCTTAATCTGCGAAAGTAGCGTGGCAAAAAATCTTACTCTTTCATTTACAGCTACTAATTTAAACTAAAATTGAAAAAAAGTTCATATTTCTGTGTGTTTCCCATAATTTAATTTGTTTGGTTGCTTTTTTAATAAAAAATCATTTAAAGAAAAATATATTATGCAGCGAGAAACAGTAAAACATTTAGTATCTGGTACAACCACTTCAACTCATCAAAATTTACCAGATTCTTCCACAAACTTTAATTCAGAAAAATTGGTTGCGTCCCGGCTTTTTGATGGAGCTGTGGAAAAATCTTTAATGGTAAAAAATATTGCAGGTGGGATCCAACAGCCAACTCAAAGGAATTCATAATTTACAAGCTAATATATATTATTTTTTCAGAAACTCCGACATCCTAATTGTGCCCTTTGTCAAAATCATGGAAGTGTGGTTCGGACTAAGGGTCACAAACGATATTGTCCATGGAAGGAATGCAACTGTAAAAAGTGTGAATTTACCAAGTATCGTCGTCAAGTGGTTGCTTCACAGGTTAGTTTGAAATATTTTTCCTTTTTTCACAGCAAATCTTTCAAAATCCATAGACATCTTATTTTGAAGTCATACAGGAAAATCCAAGTATTAAAATGTATCAAAAGTCAAGTGGAAAATATTTCCTTAGAAATAAAAATGAGCATAAGCCAAAATGGTAAAAAAAATTAAGCCATGAAAATTCCTTTTTGTAAAATTGGCATACATTTAGTTTGAATGGTGATGGCCACCAGAATAAAATCCACATCGTTTTCCTTTATGGTTTGTTAACAATCCTAATGATTTAATACAAAAGAGCCCACCGGCAAAATCTCATTACTACCCGTCTTATCTTGACTTTTGTTGTGAAGGTTTCTCCATAATTATAACCATTTACCTTTCAACAACATCAACAACATCCTTTTGTAGAGTTGCCTTCGGTGCATTAAACTGCTCTGATCTGCTCTGTGTAATCAATACTCCCATTATCAACAATTCGTTGAAAAAGAGTGGCTCATAATTAAGGGGAAATAATAACAACTGCTTCGTTCTTCAATAAACTAGCATGTGTCCAGTATGTTAAAAGTTGTTGTATTAATATCAATATTTGACAAGATGCAACAACTATCATTATTCATACACATGTGCAAAATATAATCCATGCGCAAAAAATATCTCAACCTGCTAATCAAATAGAAAATTTCTGAATTCGGTCTGTAATATTAGAGTGCCAATGTAAAAACAACAGAACGCAACTGATCCTAAACAAATGTGGTGTCATTACCCAACTAATAACTCAAATGAAAGTATTTGCTCTTTTTAGTGTTATCAAAATATTATATAGTTGGCTAATTTTTTACTAAAAATTACTAGATTACTTTCTTTGTTGGCATATCCCTCACATGTACTTTTATCTATAAAATATATGTGTACTTTTTTTACACTGGAAACTTTTGCTCATTTATGTATATAAATTATATAAAATATATGAGTTCTAACTGATTTCCACCCGGTGTTTTTTATTACACCTCTCTTTTATTTTCACTACGTATTTACTTAGATGAATTAATGTGAAACCCAAAATTATACTGATATGATATTATTACACATATCATTAGAAACAATTGAAGCATGCCTTGAGCATAATTGAAATTTTACTCCTCTACATTCATTTCATTTGCCATGTGTTTCCGCCCGTTATGACTCCGGTCCGCCTACAATGGTAAGGTAAAGCTGGCCAGAGGCAGGTTTTTTCTTTTGCTTATTCATTTTAGTTAGAAGGATGGAAAAATTCACACTGGCAACCATTACTTAGACTTACTTTCTCAAGCCCACCCTACCTAACATTATTTCATATTTTTGTAATCCCAAGATTTGTTGATATGGCAAGTTAAGAAACCAGCAGGTTTATACTGACGCCGCTGATGATGTAGTGTGGTTTCGCCTTTCTCAAATTTACACCTATTTTGGACAGTCTACGTAATCATTTCGTCATACTCCTGCTGCTCAGTGGAATTAGCTATAATTTTTAACATTCAATGTGCATGTAATATTTACGTGCTAATTTTCCAAGGTTTAAATATTAGTTACTCAGTTGCTTACATCTGATTGATATTTTTAGGGCATTAATGTTCTCTGAAAATAAAAAAAGCTCAATAGTTTCGATGAGGAAAATTAGAAAAGTTTTTGGGTTAGTTTTGGATAAGTAATTTTTTGAAGGAATTTTCTAAATTCGGAATCAAAAGCGTGTGTTTATAATAACTGGTTGGTTGTGCGTCACAGCCCCAAAGCTTTTTAAATAAAAATATTGAAGTGGAGTGCATGCATCAAGTGGAGATCAATAATCAAGGTTTGTAAAATATTCAAGTTTAACATTTAACATTCTAATATAAATTTCTTTCGGTGCCTTTCTTTAGCTAATAATTTTAGGAGTAGCATATTTTCAGCTTGAGTTATATGATGAAATGAGCTTAGTCTTTGATCGTTAGCTACGACACAACTTTATATTATATTTAAGAAATATTGTGCACATTCTTGCATTAACATTAATGCATATTTTTACCCATGTATGCATGTATACTTGTACATATATATAATATATGCTACATAACATGGTAATAAACAAGGTACCTGTCCACCTCCACTGCACCGGTCGGTTGTGGTTTGGTTTGGATTCTTGTGGAGAAAATGTGCACGTTACCCCTGACTAAATCAACCCTTTGTGATGCCGATGATTATGTGAATATAACTGTCAAGCTATATTAATGTTAATGTTAAAATTTATTACATATCTCATTACTACTTGTGTTCACAAGCAATGCACAAAAACGTATTTTTACAACGCATGAGAAATTTGAGAGGGCATCTTACTCCCTCATCTTGTTGCACCTCAGACACCAATGCATTTTTCTGCACACGTGCAGAGGCCAAGGATTCTTGCACTACTAATGAAATCATTAGTAATGATTTATGTCCTTAAGATCTAAAAAGGAAGAATGCATGATTTATTGCTTACTATCGAGACATAATAAAAATATCGTTGTCAAAATAAACATTTCAATACAACCTTTCATAAATTGATATAAATTCTGCTTCTCTAAAACTCGAATTTACAAAATTTACAGCAGCTTTTAAATCCCAATCAAACGTATTGTAAGCAAAGCATGTTCATATAGGTCATCAAGGTTATATTCTCTTTGTTTGGGTGAAACCAAGGAAAATGCATTTTATTTTGCAATGTTGAATGTGTGAATTTCTTTTGCATAGAAGGAGATAAGATCAAAGAGCACAATATTTTTAGCCAGAATATTCCCAATATTTGATTAGACGAAGTAAATCCTAATCATTGAAGTTGATTCAACCACCACAAAATGAGTTACGTTATGCGAAATGCATTAAGAATATGTGTTGATTGGTTTGATTGCAACAGAAATGAACCAATCGCGTGTCAATAATAATGCAAAAAACTGCATGCAGATACGGCTTATCTTCATAAAATACACCCTTGACTGACTCCAAGGAAGGATGTTTGATGTGAGATTTATGCAAACTGTTGAAGCAGAAAATCACGACTTAATTTTCTTAAGGTGATTGCAAACTGCACTACTGCACTGCATTAATGTCATTTGACTTAACAGACACAAATTCCCTGTCCTTGAGTGCCTAAATACCACACACGTGCATTGCATTTTTCTTTCTGATTTTATCAAATCACTACAACTTCGCAAATCCCCACCTCTTTGTTGTAGCATGAGGAATTTTGTGGAAAAAGAGTAACAAGACGAATTGATCCTTAACATCCTCCTCCTTTTATTTAGTTCTAGAATAAAGATTATGCATATTGTTACTTATACAATGGGACAAAAGTTTTCCCATGTAATACATAAAGACAGGTTTCCTTGTTGAGTAGGCTTAATCTGCGAAAGTAGCGTGGCAAAAAATCTTACTCTTTCATTTACAGCTACTAATTTAAACTAAAATTGAAAAAAAGTTCATATTTCTGTGTGTTTCCCATAATTTAATTTGTTTGGTTGCTTTTTTAATAAAAAATCATTTAAAGAAAAATATATTATGCAGCGAGAAACAGTAAAACATTTAGTATCTGGTACAACCACTTCAACTCATCAAAATTTACCAGATTCTTCCACAAACTTTAATTCAGAAAAATTGGTTGCGTCCCGGCTTTTTGATGGAGCTGTGGAAAAATCTTTAATGGTAAAAAATATTGCAGGTGGGATCCAACAGCCAACTCAAAGGAATTCATAATTTACAAGCTAATATATATTATTTTTTCAGAAACTCCGACATCCTAATTGTGCCCTTTGTCAAAATCATGGAAGTGTGGTTCGGACTAAGGGTCACAAACGATATTGTCCATGGAAGGAATGCAACTGTAAAAAGTGTGAATTTACCAAGTATCGTCGTCAAGTGGTTGCTTCACAGGTTAGTTTGAAATATTTTTCCTTTTTTCACAGCAAATCTTTCAAAATCCATAGACATCTTATTTTGAAGTCATACAGGAAAATCCAAGTATTAAAATGTATCAAAAGTCAAGTGGAAAATATTTCCTTAGAAATAAAAATGAGCATAAGCCAAAATGGTAAAAAAAATTAAGCCATGAAAATTCCTTTTATTAAGATTGCAGTAAGAAGAGCAATGATTGAGGATTTGGAAAGGGAAAAAGTATTGAAGGAATCCGAATCAAAAGATGATGAGTTAGATAGTAACAACAGAGTTATTGAAAAAGCGAAGGATTTGGTTGTAGACAAAAACGCCAAATCAGTTTCAAGTCAACTTTCAAAAGTAGTAGAACCGAAGGAAGAAACAACTTCTCCTCCTCCAACTCTCAAAAATGTATCTGGATTACACTTCCAAATTACAAGTGTCCCAGACCCTCAAGATGTAAATAGCCAAGCATCATCCTCGCCCTCCCTTTTAAGAAGTTTACCTCCATTTTTTCATGCCCGTGAAAGCTCGAGAGTACCTGGACATAGTGGTAAGTACTAAGAAGGCAAGAGAAAAAACTTTGTTTCCTAACAAAAATCCCTTTTAAGCTTATAATTTTACATTGAAGGTATCCCAAGTTTCCAGTCAACGGAGACAATGTATCATTTACGAGAGTCAGTTCAAACCCTGAGCAAAATGTTTGGCTTGCCGTATGAAACGGACTATCCCATTTATAGGATTTGGGAGGATTTTGGGGGAGATTATAAACTTGCAGCTTCAAAAATATTTGAAGGTTTTGAGTCAAATTTTTTTATAAAAATAACTCTGTTGCAGCCACTTATAAAAAATTCTCTCACAAATTTTTAGCTCAATACGGACCGAGACCCCGACATCAATCCCATGCAAACTTGCGTATGTTTTCAACTACTAATCAAAGTGACATGTCATCGCGAGAACTAGCAAGTAGTTCACACCCATTCAATTTTAATGTTGATAAACGTTCATTTTGACTCTTTATATTTTTTATTTCGCTACAATAAAAATTGCATTTAAAAAAAATAATATACTTAATTCTACCTCAAAGCATGAATAATATTGTGATGCTATAAGCTATACAAACTGTAACGAGCTTATTAGATGTAAATAACAGTGATAGATTTTTTGAAATTGACTACCTCAGCCCAATAACATCATTTTAATACATAATTTTATGGTGTACGAGTAATTTTCCCTATTATTACATTAGCATTTTGCATATTTTTTCATTGTTTCTAGTATGTTATCGTTAGTAAAATAAACTTTATTTTTTCATGATACAGTCAAAAATTATTTACTTATTTATTCGTATTATTGTTATACATTCCACACACTCTCTCTGCTTCATAACTCATCCCCCCATCATGTTTCCTTCTAATCTCATCCTTCCCTTCAATAAAAACGAGGGACATTCCCCCCAAATTATGCCAATCAATATGACAATGAAACAGCCAAACGCCTGGGTTATCAGCCACGAATCTTATCACAGCCCAAGATCTCTCCTGCACCAGCAAAGTGTCTCGTTTCACCCCATTTCTTGTTAGATTCCGTATAGGTACTCCAGCAGCATTTGTATAATTCCCATCATTCCATTTCCCCAGCCCCACAATCCAAAAGTAATGACCGTGAAGGTGAAAGGGGTGAGGTCCTAAAAGTGGGTTGTTAATAACGAGTTGGACAACATCCCCCAAATTAGCTTCCAGTGGAAAAACGGATTTTGAAATGGGTTCCCCTTCCACCACACTCATCAAAATGGGTTTATCAGTTGGAGCAATAAATTGTGAGTTATTAAATGAGCCAATTCGAATGTTATTCAGGTCTTCTTCAAAATGGACATTTACTGTGAATTCCTTGTCAACATCAGAGTGAGCGGGAGCTTGAGATCCGTCTAGGGGAGTCAGCTCCATTTCATCCAGATCATCATCCAGATCTAATTTTAGGGGGACGACGTCTTCATCCGTAAACTTTTCTGACGAGGTAACTATTTGCTCTGCACCAATTCCCTTATCTAAACACCAGATTACCCCGGTAACTTCGGGCATCAAAGCTTCAGGATATTTGTTAATATTTTCCCCATCAACGATGAAAATTTCAGTTCTAATATTCGCTCGTATTAAATATCTGCTCCCATTTTTTGAGTCATTACCACACCGAAAAAGAAACGAGTATCTTTGGCCAGGAGAAATAGAAGCCACATCAACAGATTCAATTTGTACGTCCACCCCATCCGCCTCAATTGTTTGGAGTGAGTGACAGTCAACGGAAAAGTTGAAGGAGGCAACGGCAGCAGCATTTATTACCCGAATCCTATACGTTTTATCTTTATCAAGGGTAAACACTGGTCTCCTTTGTTTTTCTTTGATGCACTGATCCTGATGATACCCTTGAAGCTCCGCATAATTACAGGGATAGCGACCCATCCCGTTCATCAGCCCAGCGTCGGGGTATGGAGAAACACCTCTAGATTTATTGGAAACAAACCACTCTTCATTCTCCCGAGCTGTTCGATGATACCAATCACTCAACATTATGATGAGCTGCAGCTCATCCTCATAAATAAAAGGTGGATTTTTTGGATGTATAATTAATGGCCCGAAAAGTCCTTCCGTGTATTGACTAAAGTGGTGGGAATGATACCAATAAGTTCCTGGTAGAGGAACATCAAATCTATACAGTTGGGATTGATTTCCAGCCCCCAAAGGACATTGGGTTATCATACTGGTTCCATCCTCAAAAATTGAGCTGTGCTGATGAATCCCGTGCCAGTGAACACTTGTGTTTTGCCCATCTTGGATGTTGTTGATGACGAGAATTTCTAAAAAGTCACCTTCAATTGCTTCCACAAGTGGACCTGGAAACTGGGAGTTTACGCCGAGGATAGAGGTCTTGTAGACACCGTCAGGGGAGCCAGAAAAATATGAGATGTTAAAGGTATACCTTACAACTTTTGCGTTTGCTATTAAAAACACTTGGGTAGGATACACTACTGCTGCTAGTATAATTAAATATGTCAATGACAAATTCATTTTGAGAACAAATAATGGTTGAAATAATTATGTCCAGGATTTGAATAATTGGAACACCCAACTAACTTCATGCACCAAAGTTGGTTTTGGTCTGCAAGCAAATGCTTGAAAAAATTGGAATGACATTGAAATAGACATAAATTTATGATTTATTTTCTATTCTTGGTTTTTAAGCAGCATAATACATCATAGCATAGCATCATTAGTAATAGTAATCCTCCTACATTATTAGTAATGTATTAGTGTAGGAAATGTCAATCAAATGTTTGTATTTATCCGTGAGAAATTAATCATTCAGTCTACGGAAAGAAAAAATAATATACAATAAATCAAATTACTATATATTACACAAAATTCGTCTTATTTTTGGACTAGACCAATGATGAAAAAGCTTTTGCCTTTGTGTTTGTGTGCCTCTTATTTTTGTTTTAATTAATCATGATAATAATCAACGGAAGGATTGAAGATGCAAAAGCTTTGTGCAAAACTTCACATTGATATTGACAATACGAATTTACTTCTTGCTTCTTTTTGCGTGTCGGCATGGAAGCGTGACCAAACCAGGTGCTAAACAATACAATGGACAAATTACTTTGAACGTTTTGGACCCCCTTTTAATCTGATAAGGAGGGAGAGCAAGAGTGTCCATTAATTAAGAACTACTTTTGTAAGGAAATGAAGGTAATTTTCATTACTACCCAATTCACTGCCATGATTGATGCCAAGTGCGCAGAATTTATTTTTTCATCTTGTAAATAATTATTTTTGCATCATGTCTAAAACGCTAATTGCAAAATTAGGATAACAAGGGGATTTGCAGCTGCATCATCACCAATGCTTCTTTGTAGTATTAACAGTTGGGTGATTTGTTGGATGAATTGATTCTGATTGAGAATTTTTGTTCACACCTATATTTTCTACTCAAATGTCATGTCATGGATAATAAAAACTCTACGCAACGCATGCAAGAATTCATGGATGATTATGATTCTCAGTAAAAAGGTTTGGTTCAACTTGAACTTGGCAAATAACTTCAGGACATGATTTTTAGTTGGGTTAGAAAGGATTTGAGCAACAACTTGAATTCTTCAAATAGATAGATTTTTTTCATATAAAAAATGGGATAATGATGTTTTTGTATTCTGTGTGCCTAAGGAATTGATGTGGATGGGTGGACGTGAACAGTAGTAAAATACTTTCAACTTTTGCCGACTTAGATGCACTGATCGTGAGTAAATGTTTTCTGTTTTTATGTATATATGTGTCAGTCCGAGGAATTTCCATCCACTTCTACAAAAGACTTTCCATGTATTTTTTTGACAAAAACTTTAACATGGACAGCACAGCAGAAGGCGGAACTTCGTTTTACAAGGGACTATTCAAAAAGGACAATAGGATTTCGAAAATTCGAAATCGCAGAAAATGGCTGAAACTTAAACTACAAACATAAAACACATTGCCAATAAGTATAGTATACTTTAAAATCAAAATTTTGAGTCACTGATTATTAATCAGTGACGATTTCGAAAACTTGGAAATTCTCAGAACTAGGCGAAACTCATACAATAAGCATAAAATACATTTCCAAACAATTTATGCTACTTTAAAATCAAAATTTTGAGTCACTGAGTAATTTTCAGTTTTCGAAATCGTCACTGATTAATAATCAGTGACTCAAAATTTTGATTTTAAAGTATACTATACTTATTGGCAATGTGTTTTATGTTTGTAGTTTAAGTTTCAGCCATTTTCTGCGATTTCGAATTTTCGAAATCCTATTGTCCTTTTTGAATAGTCCCTTGTGAAACGAAGTTCCGCCTTCTGCTGTGCTGTCCACGTTAAAGTTTTTGTCAAAAAAATACATGGACAGCCTTTTGTAGAAGTGGATGGAAATTCCTCGGACTGACACATATTATGTATGAGCTTTGGACAAACCTGAATACATTGTTGGTGTAGCTTCTCACCAAAAACAACCAAGGCAAGGATGTGTGTGTCGTGTGTATTCTCTTCTACTTTCTACACTCTTGATCTCAACGAGCTGGCAAAGAAAAAAAGGTGAACTTACAGCTAGATATCCAAAAAGAAATTACCTGTATCTTTCTAAAAAGCATTTTTTGGGAGAAGAAAATTGACGCAGGGGAAGTTTTAAATATTTATTCGAAACCGAAATTAATTCCATTAATTTAATCTTAACCAATTTATTAATGTTGCCCTTTCCAGGTGACCCTATTTGTTCTGGTGGTCGTTCTGTCATTCTCCGTTGCTCATGCTGAGTGGATGCCGATGGCACAAAAAAATCATCTTGATGCTGGGGATGGGGATATTTACTTGTGGTATTGTTGCTGGGGTTGAGCAGAAGGAGGTCAACTCCAGTCGTTCCAAGAAAATGGTCGTTTATCAATCCCACCCAATTCCAACTCTAAACAATAATGTCGACACACAGTCTCCGTAATTATTGTACATTAGAGGTGAAGTAGCTATCCTCATGCAACCTGTCACAGCAAGAGCACCGCGCACCAGAGTCCATCGACATGAATAATCTTCAAAACCCCATAATTCGTAATATAAGAAACCATTGTATCGTTGATCGCGCGATCGTGAAGCTTTAACTAAAACAAAAATTCTCAAAATGAAATAATGTATTGTATCCTACCGTCAACATTGGGGTAAAGTGATAACCAATATGGTTAATGTTAAAAAATTTAATGTGTTTGGCGATAATATCATCACAAATAAACGTTCATGATTAAACCAGCTAGTTTAAGTTTAAATTGAGATTTTAGTGTGTGTGAGAAAGTTACATTTATACATGGAGAAAAAGAGGGACAAGTTCATGAGATGAGGCTTTCATACTACTTAGCCAATCTAGTAAAGTCATATACATATATGACTTTTTCGATTAGTGTTGCATTCTACTGCATCAGCTAGTTTTTAAAAAAAAAACTTTCTAGTTTTCAAAGTTGTAACAAATATCAGATCAGTTTCGAATGGAAACGCTTAAATTAGAGCGTCAAAAAGGGATTTGTGGAGCCTTATTGTTGATTGTTTTGTGACATGATAGAATTATTTAAATGGAAGGATATGCTTTCTTGGCTGAGGTCATTGACAAAACAATTGCTTTTCCTATCGATTTCACGATGGCAGCTTGAGAAGGAGCTTGACGGAAAGAGCTGAAAAGCGCATTATTCTTCGTCATCTATCATCTAGTCATCTTCAAGTAGAGTTGCTGGTTCAACTCAGTCGGTTTGGCTTGGCTTGGCTTGGAATGGCACGCCGTGAGATCATACTTAATATATTTTTTCTGGTTTTTCCTCAACACGTCCCAAGTAAATCATGCTACTGCCAACTGTAGATAGCCACTGGCAATAATTATCCATAACTAAGTTTAGCGTGGATTGAATAAAGAGTGGTAGCGGGGCGTGTTAATGGGCTCGGTTTTGACTTGACTTATGACATACCTTCCTCCCACTATTTTTTTTCGTAATTTTCAACATCTAGATTACAAAACTGTGTTCGAATTCTCATCAGAGCTCCGAGCTGTCCAACTTTAAACTTATGCTACTGTTGGGCTGAATAATTATTTTGTATTTCATTTCACCTGCTCAATCATTTCAAAGTTTGACTTCAAACGCAGCAGACTGAGTAAGCGAGGAAGCCAACGTCAAACCCGCCCACACAAGATCATGAAATTGTACTGTTAAGCTGCTGCTTAAACCACTCGATTTAAACAACCAACTTGCTTATATATTGAAATCCAACGGTTTGAGAGGTCATTTTGATTATAATTATTGTCTAGCTTTCTGCGTTTTATTTGACGCCTTCATCAGAACAAACACAAATCAAAAACTTTGAAAGGGATTTTAAACTTGCTTTTAATTGGAGTTGGAACGTTGAAAGCTATGTCTCTGCTCTGAAAAAAAAATGAAAATGATGAATCAATGTCTCCAAGTTTGCAGCGTATCACACAGAGCATGCTATCAACGCAATGTAATAAAAATGCCGAAAAAATTAGCAAAAGTGAAGGGCTCGTCCGGGATTTGAACCCGGGACCTCTCGCACCCTAAGCGAAAATCATACCCCTAGACCAACGAGCCACGGTTAAAGAATTTAATGATTTTTGTTTGACTTGTTGCAAAGTTGCTTATGCAGACTGGACCGTAGCTAAGCAATGCTTATACACAAACTTGTTTTCTTGCTTGTTCCCTTTATAGTGTTCATCACTCACTCTTCGCTCATCTCATACTTCATACATATTACATCCTAATACTTATCTACCTACAACTAAATACTAGTTGTATGATGAACTTGTACGGGTGCTTATCAATCAAGAGCATTAAATCCTGGTATTAGGTTATCAGTTATCAATAGTTGATGCACTACGTTTTATAACCCTTAAATCTTTCATGATACACGAGGAAATTTAATGGTGAATTGAATGAGCCATAATATATGCTACAATTGATAAAAATGTAAATATTTTCATAACTACTGAATATCAGTCTTCATGCTTTTATAAACAAAAATTATCTTTGAACATTGTACAAATATATATTTCAAACTAGTGTTATTTACATACAATACAACAGAATAGAATAATGTATTTACATGATAATAAAATACTTTTTATGACGTATTTTTTAAGGAAACGCAAAGGATAAATAAATATGTAAATGCATAAAAACAATATAGTGGGTTACAGACTACATGGAAGAATTTTTATGACAATAATTTAAACCACCATTAAAGTACTATAAACTACTAATTAAATTGGTTATATTAAAGACTTCCGTTGTCGTCTGAATTTTTCTAACTGAGCCAAAGAAATCGGTGATTCGAACTTTTTCTGGGTCTCGGCGGAACAAGTCCCGTCTCACTCCCACGGTTGAAATGCATGCCCATTTTGGACATACTTTGAGCTGGAATATTAAAAAAAAAGTATTGATATAATTAAGTAAAAACATAAAAATATTAAAAAGAAGTTAAATGGATTGATTATCAAGAGTATAATCAATGAATAACTGCACATACAAATTGTCCCATAGTCTTGCTACTGTCTGGACGAACAGTTTCCAGGAACTCAAGGGCATAATAGGTATATCTGTCAATGATGTACACTCCAATGCTTGAGTCAACGTGGTGCTGTAATGCAAACAGTTAATTATACTTTTAAAATGAAGCTAATAAACTGGGATAAAAAGGATTTTTTAGGATAGTTTCCATTTACCGATAACGAATCTTCTCCAACAAGGCTACTGGCTACCGCGAGGATATTTGGTGAGTAAAATTTTTCATACATGGATGCAGCTTGACAGGTATCCACCATAAAGAATATTTCGTTATATCTAAAGGAATCATCAGTAATAAAAAAAAATATTAAGAAATTATGTATTTAATCATTTTATCAAATAACAAAGCTGAAAACTCAGCATCAACTAAAAACTCCATTCCGCATGAATTTATGAAATGAACATTCCACTTTACTTTTTTTTCTGCCACATTTGCTCAAAAGCATCCGCCAACTCCACATTTGTAATCTCCTCCGAATCCTGAAACTTCAAGAAGCCATCACCTCCATGCCCCGTCATGTAAATGAGGATGTTGCTCCTCTCATCCGAAAGTAATCTCTTTGACCTCGGCGTTCCCGCAGCGACTCGACCCGTGAGCAGTCGTACAAAGTTTTCAACAGTTACTTCATAGCCTCTAAAATATAAAATTGAACCAATTTAATTCCTTCAATCACTGAGTCATTGAGATTGAAGCTCTAGAGAAATAATTAGTTTGCTGTGTTTTTTACCTATAATCTACCTCCACATCATCCCCATAAACATCAATATTTTGATTAGCATTATTGAACACCGTGGCTGGAGTAGGATTCCTTGGGTTACAAGCCATGTCATCCGCCACCATCAAAATGATTTGACTATCTGGGATCCCAAGCCGCTTCACACTTCTATAAATGGAGAGGACGTTGGCAACGTGGCGATAATTAAACCAGAATCTGGATGTGTCCACCAGCACTGCCCAGTTATTTGTGTGATTTGACTAAAAAAAAAGAAAAAAATCATCATCCCATCACACATCAATCTTCTGTTAAATAATTTAATTTCCCTCCCTGCAAGTTATTTAATTTTAAATACCTGTGTAAACTCCTTCGGAATTGAACCCTGCCCATTGCATCCACCTCCAAGAAGTAGACTAATCACACCAAAAAGTAGCAGCGTTTGCAAAACCATATTCTTCAGATAAGAAAAATCAAATAACTGCTGAGAAATCAGAGGATTCATGTTAACAGTCAGCTCCATCCACCCACCTGGCTGCCTTGACTAGAATGAAGTAGGTACAAATTGTAACTTAAAAAGCTGAAAATTAGCTCTTTAAGTTCGAGAGTAACTTAAAATTTAATTACAAATGCATATAAAATTAGAGAAAACTCTTCTTGAAGACACACACTTGTTTACAAATATATGAAGTAAGAAAGTTCACAAGTCAGGCAGATGATGATGTCGAAAGTAAATAGTGGATTCAGTGCAGCAAATCTATCTATCTATCCATGCATTTGACTTTTCGCCAGATATATGGGGCATTATGTCACAAGGGATATGCACATCCATTTATGGGATAAAGTCATAGAGCGTAGCAAAAGCTTTTAGCATGTTGTATTTTATACGGTGTTAGTTAAGTGTATAAATAAAATATATGTGCTTTTTATTTTACTGAATTGAGTGGCGTAGATGTAACACAATCGATACAGTCTCAACTGTGTATTTATTGTGTGTTTTGGGCCATTACTGACTGATTATTCATGTAAATGTAAGTAAATTGATTAGTTAACAAACTGACAACGTGCTAATTTTTCGGTGCAATGATACAAATTAATTTTTTTCATTAACATTGACCAGCTATATTTTTCTGATCCTTTCTTTGCGAGATAAGGGTAATACATGATAAATATGAGAGTTTAATTATGTTTGACTGTTGGATTTATTTAGCAGCGTGTGGTGTGAAGAAACCAGTTATAATCGACTCTTGGGCAGGTCAGGACACAAGATGAGTTCTTTGTGGCCAGAGGATAACGAATTTTTCAAATTCTACAATGAACTTCAACAATCTGCCATGTATTTCTCAACCCTAGCCCTACGTCAAATGATGCCAAGAGGGAGAGGAGATAGGGAATCTCATGATTATACTCAAGCAGTTACTGAAGATAGTGCAAGTATTACCAGTGCAAAAATTTCTAAGAAGGCTCTCCTAGCTCCCAAACCAAAACCGCTGGTTCCTGTAATCAGCGTCAGTGAGTATCAAAATGTTGGGATTGGCCTCGGACTGGGTGGTTCATCAGGCAAACAAAAGAAGGTTAATTTTGCACATCCCCTCCTCGTAAAATCTCCAACTCCCGTGATGATGCAGATGTGGGAATGTGGTGGAGGTGGGGAAGGGATGTTGATGGAGGATGGAGTGGTTTCTAATGAAAATTTTGAAGGTACAACCAATTTTGACCCTCATTTCTTTTACTTAAATTAATTAGTTTTTGTAATTTTAATGATGTGACTTTACATCTATAGATGATTATGATCCTAATGATCCATCCGCTGTGGCGGAGAGTTTGGCTCAGTACTTATCCGTTGGCGTTTGTGGAGATGAGGATGAAAGTCAGAATCAAAGTCAGCAAGAAGGATTAAATAACAGGAGAAGGAAACGGCGGAGCCGGAAGCGAAGGAATAAAGATAACCACATGGAGGAGATGGAGGGAGAGGTCTTGGAGCAGGAGTATGCGTTTTATGATGAAAATGATCCCTTTGGTGAGTTTAGAATTACCAAACAACAGGCAAAAGAATTGAATAAAATTATTTTATATTTATCAGGATTCCATTTACTGACTGATCCCTTTGAGTGTTTCAGCTTCCTTCGAAGTCCCAGTGAACAAGGAAGATTATGATTTCATCAGTGACGTCAGGCGATGTGGTGGTGGGAGCACACGCACACAGGATCAAAAACCAACCGTAATAGTTTGGGATGAAGATGGCCGCTCGCAAATGAGACTTTTATATGGGGATGGAGGTGCCCAACGAATTCTCACAATGGAGGAAGCCATCGAAGCACACTTTTTGGAGGAGTCGAAAAAGATTGTTGGTTAGACTAAAGTGCGGTGAAAACCAAAACTTTTGCTGTAGCGTTCCGCAGTAGTTTTTCATGGCCAGTATCATTTAAGCATTTAAAATGTGGTAGGCACGAATAGTAATTATATTTTTTAGTCCGTTTCATGTTAATGTGAGCCGTGAGAATAAAATGCATAAAATAAATTCGCATTTAGGCTGTACTTAACTCTTGGTGAGTTTAGCATATATATATATATTCTTTGTATCGCGATTTACTATTTGATATAGGTACCAGTTTTATTGCGAGAACATTCCTTGTCTTAAAACAATGTAACTTTATCCTACCCTACTTAAAGAAACAAGGAAATTGAAAAAGTGCAAGATGCGCAAGATATCAATGTATCGTGGTAAAACGGTTTTAGTAGTAAGGATGCAATTTCTTTTTCTTGATGGTATGAAATGAAAGTAAAGGATAGATAGGCGTCCGTAATTTCAAGGAAACATTTAAGGAATATTAGACCCAATTAACATTTAAATTAAAGTGTTATATGTTTAAATTATTAACTCTTGACTTGATGTTTTTCTGCTAATAATGAATAAATCAGCAACAAAATTTGTTTGCAGAAATCCTGTACGTTTTGTGCCTTTGATAATTAAAGAGTTAAATTGAGCAATGCGCAATGTCTGTGTGCAGTTTTAAAGTTTAGCTTCTCCCTCAATTTACATTAGATGCTGAGTGAGTTAATCAATGACGATTAAATTATGCATAGAACTAGTTAAAGCATGCATGAGAGGAGGAATTTATGTTACACTTTCATGTTAGTGGCTGACGCAAGCAGTCGTTGTCTTCTCGTCTGCCGGTCATATTTGTGGTCTTCTATAACAATGATTATATTTGTTATCATTGATTAATTAATTATAAGCTGGCCTTTTTGTGAAATAGTTGTTTTCTGTCATTAATAAAATAACTATAATGTGTAAATGGTGTTCTGAGATCGTCATTTTGTGTCATTTTTGAGGTCATCTACAGTTAGCCTAGTCAGGGCATCCATTGTCACTTCCCGAGCTTGGGGCTCTAACCGTTACCGAAATATTTGGCTGAAAGTCGGTAACAGGGAACTTTTCGAAATTTGTACCACTTTTCTGGCTTTCTCCAACATTTACTTTAAGCACTAATGTACATGACTACACGACATGATGTTGATAGCTAAACTCTAACATTGCACGGCTTTTCCCTTCGCAGAAGCCCCCTTTTAGAGTTATTGGCTTTCTTGCTTAGAAAATGAGGTGTCCTTTGGTGGAAAAATGTTGTCTCCATTAGCTTAAATTGATGATCATTTTCTCGCAACAACAAGAAAGCAAGTGCTTGAGCATCCTAGTGAGGTACACTTTTCTTTGGCTTTTTCCCACCGAAACGAGAGAAACGAGAAGAAAAGTAAGTTTGTCACCGACTTTCCCTTGACGACATGACATTAGCTTTAAGTAAGTTACATAACAGCGGGAGCAATTTGACATGACATGAAATGAATAGGAATAAAAGAGGAAAAAGGTTGTTTGAGTGTATACTTGCGACTCTCCTACTTTTTAGCCTTTTTTCCTACGAATTGCTACCAAATGGAGACGATTTGGAGTAGCAAGAGAAATTGAAAAAAATGTCTGTCCGTATTTTGCATCGCATTGTTAATCCTCATTTAAGCTTTTCTCTTTCCCCGCTACCCTTTACATTCCGTTTCCACTTTTTCCAACGAAACAGATGCAGACGATTTTGTTGATGGAGTCACGTACCTAAAGAAAGGATGGCTTTCAGTAAATGAGCATAGAAATTGTGAGAAGTGAACCAGATGGGCGCCTTCTCGACTCAGGACTCTGACTCGGAAAGGAAAATGCTTCATTCAGGTCAGGTCACCGAGGGCGAGTATAGAGTACAAATGGAGCCCAAAACCATTTTCATCATGAATGCAAAAGGTTCCATAATAATAATAATATGCAGGTTGCAATTTGGAAGCCAAACAACATCAGCATACAAATGCAACCTTTCAACTTTGAACAGAGGAACAAAACTAGAGTAGCCTGGCCTGGCCATTCATTAAAGCCAACTGTGACATGGAAAAAACCCAATTGAAAAATTGAATTTCAAGCAAACTAAAACCGTCTCTCTTCGAATAATATTTGCACTGGCTCATTTTACCCCGAATCCAATATTTTTACATTTCTCAAATAGCCACGCACGTGACGGTGACGTGACAAATCTTATAACATTTTTAATTCAATTGGCTATTTACTTTACTACGCACAAAATTGAAACCTGTTTGTTTTCTCTTATTTATTCTCAACATTTCTTGAAAAACCGCTTAAATCTGGTTTGATTCAAATTCAAACCACTTATCAACATCCGCCGACATGAGATGAGTCCAACCGTCCAACATTGAAAATTGAAAAAGCATAAAAAAGCGGATTTAGCTTGACGATGAATTGGTTTCGTTGGCATTTCCACTTGCGATAGCATAAGGATTCTAACCCACTAAAGTGACTAAAGGCAACGTAAGTGATTTGTGGCTCTTATTTATTCAGAGGAGTATGCACGGCACAAGTTTCCAATTCAGAGTGGAAAGTACACACGCACACACACACCCGCATGATCTTTTTTCCAACGTAACCCAACACCACATAAATTTCCTTTTCTCCATCAAGTGTCCCAGCATGATATGATATTATGGTACAAGGACTCCTCTCACACCTACAAATACAATACAAACACATCAATTTGATGATACAAACACAAGATCAAAGCAAACAATTGACACTCAATTCTTCTTTTCCACCACCACCACCATAATCCTTCTCCGATTGGACATGGACAATATGCTCTCTCCTTAAATGCATTTGTATCTACAATGTTTGGATGTCCATTAGAAACAAAAACATCATGTACAGCACAGCATCCTTCATCCCAAATAATTTATTTCTTCACACTACTTTTAATTTTTTCAGGAAAAAAAATATCATGTTCATCAAGCTTCTTGGCATTGCATGCCATCGACAATCGACATTTCGGCATCCCGACCTTTTTTCTTTATAGAACATTTCATTTCATGAAGCTGCTCAGCTCAGCTCTCTCACTTTTTCTCTCTCTGCTCACCCACATAAAAGATAATGTGATATGATGGCTAATACAGCTAATCCCTTTTCAGCCGAATGAGCACGAAATCGACACAGAGGAGAAAAAGAAGGGAGCTTCTTCTTCTCCCAATTGATTCCCTTTTTGTTCAGCTCTATAGCAGAGCTAGCTCTAGCATCTAGCTCCACTGCTGTTTGTATTTACACCCAAAGAATCAAAAGGGAACTCAACATCCCATACCATCGCATCGACTCAAGACTTATACTCAAACTCACCCAAAAGCCGTAAAGAGAACTAAACTGTATCATCAAAAGAATACATGGATGGATGCTACTTTGCTACTCCTTCTGTTGCTGATTATGATGGTGGTTTGGTTTGGTTTGGTTTGCTACATTCGGAATACGATGATCAATGATCACCACACCAAGCCCAAGACCAAACCAAGCTACCGTCATCATCGTCATGTGCATAGCTCAGCATTTACCTACACAACCTAGTACAATTTCCTCCCTACATGATTATCTTGTTGATGGTCTCCTCCATGAAAAAAAAACTTTATATATAGAGTCCAACCAGCTGCTCCGTTTCTCATGACCACAGAAGAATTATATGTGTACTTATTCCCTTTTCTATCCTTTAACTAGTTGGCGTTCAGTGGCAGGATATTGGCATTAGTAGCACACATTTTACTACTACTTGGATCAGAGATCTAAACTATCTAAAGTCTGCATGATGTTTTCTATATATATATAAATTTTGAAATGAGGACATGACGTGACGTGGCGTGAGTGAATTTCATTGAAATGAAGTAGATAAAGTATTATGAATGTATATATTTCTGTAGGTATATAAAGATGATCAAAGTTTGCCCACATCCCATCATATTATTCATTGAATGGAAGAGGATGTTGGCTAATTCCCTTTTCACTCTCGTCGCTTCTTGCCTCATCGCCTTTCTCTTTCCAAAATGAAATTTCATTTTAGGTGGCTCTGTGGCCCATCTTCCCGGATCTTTCATGTTCATTTCATGTGAAAAGGGGCAGCTTGTCTCTTGCTTCCCTTATATAATAAAATGTTATATAGTTTTACATAAATAAATTGCATGACTACTGACTACTGTGGTGCTATGACTCAATGAGAGTTTTGCGTCGTCACACACACACATGTCCACATCAAATAAAGAGCCACTTGGGCAAAATGTGAAAAAGCTTAGCAGGTTTATGACTTAAATATTATATGAGGATTCAAATACAAAACATGATGATGATGATCATCATCATCGTGATCATCATCACGAGGAGAGCTTTTCAGCTCTTGAAAAATGGGACTAAGCATTCCATTGATCTTGATCTCATGTTTATTCACCGGCACGTACATTTGTATGCTCTAAAGCTTTTCTTAGGTTGCCCCCAAAAAAGTCCTTTATAGTTAAAACGGAAAAGTCCTTCAGTTTTCAAAGGATTTTTTTTAGGTTTATTCCTCCCGTTTTTTAACCTTTTACTCCCTCTCTCAACTTGAGCTCCCACGCAAATTAGGTGGAAAGGGATTTTGGGGAAGATGTTAAGTTTTTTAATGGAAAACTAAAAGTTTCTTGAGTGGGAAAGGCAATTAGGAAAAATTAGGACTTAAGTTTCCACTAATTCACTTAAGAATTCTGTATTAAATTTCCTTTTTAACAAGTTGTACCCCTGTTCAATCGTCTTTGAATGAATAGTAAGAAAAAGAAAGTATATTATGAAGCAAGCAATTTGTCAAAAGATCACATAAAAATTGTAGTACACTTTCACAATAAAATAAAAAAAGTGGGGGATTTAGTCTAGTCCAGTCTACTCTGGAAAAACAATATGGCCATCAAAAAAGAAAGTGCCCTTTGTCTACGGTTCATAAACTTTGGAAAACATCAGTTGCGTTGCGACCTTACTATTCCAGTATACATTTATATTTTTGGGTCCAGCTTCAAAAACTCATAAAGTCTGTAAAGCAATAAAAAACAGGTTTATTCCATACGAGTCTCAACTGGACCATATTGACCATTACTCGTTTACGCTTCGGCTGCTACTACTACTTGCATTTCACATTTACTTTATACTTTTCCCAAAAAGAGAATAAAAATGGTTGATCCGAATCCATGGAACAAAAAAGGGGATATTGTTTTTTTATTGTCTTACTTTTTTCATGGGGTTTATTGGTGTCGTGTCCAAAGTTTACTTTTGCTTTATTGCTCTTTCCACTTGTCCACTTTGTTCCTTTTCCAGTGAGAATATTTTTTCTCTGGGTGTCCAGCAAACAAACAACTTTTGATGTCTTTCTTGTGTTTTTTTTTCTCTCTCTCAAAAAGTGTGATAATAATGGGGAGGATATGTGGTGTGGTGTAATGTGATGTGATCTCTTATTCTTTTGCGGCTTTCTCCCTTTTTCATTTCACAGGGAAGCAACCAAACACCAAACCAAACCACAAACTTTCTCCTGGTTGGTGAAATAACATTTTATTTCTAGTGGACAAGAGTAGAAGGGAAGGGATCAAAAAATGAGATAGCTTCACATTTTTATGTCACATGTTTGAGTCCGAACAAAAAAAAGAAGTTTTAAGATTAAGCCGTCCACTTTCATCACAAGTTTGTTTCCAGTTCTGGTGGATTTAGCACGTTCAACGGCCCTTCCTTCTAAGATGACAATAAGTTTGAAAGGAAATGGAGTGGACTTTGAGAAAATGGGAGAGAAATGTGCCGAACGGGGAAGATGATAATGGCTTTTTATGAGGGAGTTTCCTTTCTTTATAATGTTTGTGGAGGTGGCTATCCAATGGAATTTTCGATGAGCTTTTAAGCTCATCTCTTTTTGTTGCTGATGGGTGTTCAAAGGAATTTTAAAGAAAAATTAGCTAAAATTTTAAATTGGGACAGTAAGACAGGAAACTGAAGACGAATTTAAATCAGTAAAGGTTATTTCTTCAGCATTGTGACATCATTCTCCACATTTATTTTTCTTATGTGAAAATTATCACAAAACGTGGGCACAAACAAGCTTTGTTTTTGCACACACATGTCGATTCCCAGCCTTGTATGCATTGTTTTGTTTTCTTTCAACTAAATTATCCCGTAATTTAATGTATAATACTACAAATTTTACTACGAGGTTGTACTTTGAGGCCCACGCACACATAGTTTATTTATTTATCCACGCCTTTTGAACATTTTCAAGGTAAGATTTTTACCAAAATATAAGTTAGTACTCGTAAATTTGTAGCTAAACATGCATAGGAAACGGAAACGCCAACATCTCAATTTCTATCTCCAAACAAAATAAATGGCTTGTGCCACTTACTTTAAGAAAAAAGCGTTTCCTTCCTTTTCATGATGCAAAGTAAATATATGCTGTACTACTGTGTTTTCTATTCACAAATAAATCAAATCAAGATATTATTTGTGTGAGAATTCAACCCTTCAAAAGATTTTTTAACGAGTGGATGGAAATATATTATGCTGGTTTGCGTTTCCCTCCTAAAAGCAAACATAATTCATATGCTCACATCAACATCACGGTTAGTGCTCCATGTTTCCACTTGATCATTTCGTCATCCTTTTGTCATTTTGTGAAAAATAGAGTCATCATCCATATCTGTATCCATATTCCGTCACCAGACCAGGTAAAATATTCGGCTCTCCTTCCATCTTTATCATCCACCACACATTTCCATTTTCAACGGGAAGAAACACAAAACTTGCATAAAAATACCCGCATTTTCTTCTCATCCTCTGAATTTTGTACTTGTGCCTTTTCCATTAAGAACCACAATGCCTTTGAGCACTTTCCATTTCTCAAATCCCATTATTCACCATCTTCCACAATAAATAACAAATTTCTTCCCGCTAATTTATTAAATAGTCATCCATCCCACGAAAAAAACTCCTTTTCACATTAACTAATGCATTCCTTCAATTTTTCCCGCGAGCTAAATTAGCAATAATTCTTTCAAATAAAAAATGAACGGTGGCTAATTCATGAAACAAAAAATATTTGAATTTTCCCACCGAAAAAATAACAAGCAATTACTTTCTTTTTCTTGCTTTTTTGTTTCCGAAGAGAAAAAAATACGTTTACTTTCCCTGTAATTTCTATGCTTGGCTTCCCATTTATGATGATTCTTAGCAGAGAAAAGGTTGTTGAGGTTAGAGAGTTAGAATTGAGCTCACAGCTTCTTGCTCGTCAAGTTGACTGCGTGATTTTTCACACTCGACATAACCTAACCAAAGCCCATCCATGCATCTCTATCCAATAGATTCGGAACAAAAGAAGCAAGACGATAATAGAAAAACGGTTGATCCATCGCATCGCATGTTCCTACCCTTTTTCCCAGGAAGAGAAGACAGGTACACATTCATCTCATTCGACATGAACTCAAGGCAGAGAAGCAGAAAAAAACACACAGGATATTTCTTCATCCCATCCCATCCCGTCGTCATCATCGTTTTCATGTCCGTTGTTCAACTATCTGTGAGTGAGGTTTATACGGGTAATTTCTTTTGTGAAAAAAAAAAGTAGAGAGAAAGAAAAGAAAGATGGAAAAAATACACATCTTCCCCACTTTTTCCGGTGAATTTGACCAAAAACTTATTTCCACTTTGTTACTTTCCTACTTTTTCCCTTCTGGCTTGCTGGTCTGATGAAATGAACTCAACTCAACTCAACTTTACTCACTCCCTGCATTTTTTTGTCTAGAGAAGGAAAAAAAGCTTCATCTTTTTCTACCTGTCTTCCAAATTCCTTCATCATTGTATTCCATACTCCATCCCATGTCAAGCATCAAAAAGAAAGTAAAAACTAAATATAAAAAGAAGATGTTTTCTCATCCCGGTCTGCTTCTCCCTCAGTCCTCACGCATTATTATTATCAAGTCTCCAGCTGAAATTTTTTTATGCTGGCATTATTTTTCTCTCTCTCTCTCTCTTGAAGAAAAAACTAAGTGCTTCTTCACCTCACCTCAATTCTCCTCATTCTTTTGAGGAGTTTCAGGCAAAAAGTTTTAGCTCGCCTTTTTACTTTCTGATGATGATGATCATCATCATCATGATCATGACGTTGATGACGGTGATGTGATGTGATGAGAGAAAGTTGAAAAATGTACCTTTTTCTTTCTCCAAAGAAATTACAAAGAAAACCTTTCCCATTCTCTGGAGGCAAATTAAGAGGGAAAACTTTTTAGAGAGAGCTTTGCTAATGCCTTCCCCACTTTTACCTTTCCATTTCCAAATGTTTTAGTTTTTCCAAATGAAAAAGTTTTTTTTGTTGGATGATAAATTGAATCTGGAGAGAAATTAAATAAATTGAGTTTTCTTTTTTCTTTTATTCATTTCTTAATTGAATGTGAGGGTATTATATATAGTTTAAGTGTGCACACAGTAATTAAAAGTTGATTTGATAATGAATCTTTTTTTTGTAAAGTTAGCAAGTAATTCTTTTCTTTCTACTCTCTACACAAACTTGTCCATTTGGTACATGTCGATTAGGAGCCTTTGCATTGGAATCTCTCCAATTGTGTCCTTAAAAAAGAGGGTTTCCACGGTAGCCTGACGTACAGCCTGGAGACTTGGGACGAGAAGCAACATTCTTCCAAAGCGATTAGGTTGACGAGAGTATTTGTCCCGGATGTAGTCGCTGAGAATGCATTGGGCTTGATCCTGTAGCATTTCCACGGGTTGGATATCTAATAGCCCGGTTGTCTCGGGTTTGAGGAGAATGATGGCTTTCATACATCCACATTCTGATGGATCTGGGGAGAGCTGGCGGAATCTGCCCATGATGTCTTGAATGGCATTGATGTCTTGGCGAACGAGGTCATCTTTTGAGAAACGGTCAGGGACTTTAGCGGTGCCAAGGAGGGACGGGAGGTCGAGGAAGGCGGACCATTGGGCGAGGTGGAGGAGGAATAGCTCCTTCCATGATTCGCTCAGGAGGAGAAGCTGCAAAATAATGTAAATGAAAAGAAATGATTCAAATTGCCCCAAAAATGCCAAAATGTAGAATAATATTATGCTTTTCGGAAATTTAATATGGTTTTACCTGATCACGCTTTGATAAAGTTTGGAAGGGCTCCAAACCCTTGACCCATCTCACTGCCATGAAGAGGAGACGAGCAGAGGTCTCCTGAACTGCTTCCCAAGTTGGGTTCCAAGAAATGAGGGAGGTGGCAGTGTAAAGAGGACGATTGTTCACGCCGTTGTTTGAGGACTCACTTGATCTCGACCCACAAACGATTTCCTTGCAGAAAAAAAAGAAAATAATTACTATTTTAATTCGGAAAGCGGGCATGGAAATTCCCGAGATTTTATGCCGGATTGTTTTTTAAATGTGAAGTTATCTTACTTGATATTGCTCAGCCGCCCTCAAAGTCTGCAATAGTTTTGCTGAAGGATGAACAAGCAACGCTGCTGCGGCAGCGCTAGCACTCGTAGGACTAGGAAATGACGATGAAGGTGGGCCACCACCTGTCCCACCTCCACCACCCCCACCAGCACCATTCTCAATCAAAACTGGATGTCCAACAGCAGCTGCGGCGGCAGCCGCATGCTGAGCAAAAATATGTTGTGCAGTAGCATGCAAACTAGAGAGGTGGTGAGCTGCCATAGCGGATGGTAGTAAACTAATAACATTAGTTCCTGGGTGGTGAGGTGGTGGTCCACCATTTCCTCTTCCATCTTCAGAACTATTCCTTCCACAACCTCCCGCACCAGATGTGACTGAAGGAGAGCTAGAATTTAAAGCGGCGGCTGCAGCCACAGCTGCTGCCCTTATCGAAGAAAATTGGGCGGCCACCGCATCCCGTCCTAACGGACTCAACGTTAAGTTTGACGCCGAAGAAGAAGATGAGGATGATGAAGAAGCTGAGATTTGTGATGGGTGGTGGTGATTATTCTGATGATGAAGTTGTTGATGGAGTTGAGGTTGCAAAAGTGGGGGAGGTGGTGCATGTTGCTGCTGTGACGCTTGCTGCTGAGGTGGTTGGAGAGAATGATGAGAATGAGGATGATTATTATGATGATGCAAAGGAATATGATGGTGATGATTGTGAGTAGAAGAATGGTGGTGGTGATGATGATGTGCGTTGTGATGATGGTGATGAGCTGGATTCCCAGAAGAAGCTGAACTATTGTTTGTTGACTGACCCAGCAAATCTTTGGGTGGCTTTGGCTTCCTCGGTCCTCTCTCGTGCTGTACAGCTGCTTAAGAGTTGGAAAAAAGGAAAAATAATATTATGATATGGAATTGTATTGTGCGAAATGCGTGCCACTGTCAAATAAATTTATTTTAGCAACAAAGGGGCACTCTGAGATGATATCACATGCACACTTCTTTCTCCGCTTTCCCACTAACTTATTGCTTTTCTAATCTTTTGGCTACTGGTCTGGCTTAGCTTAAATTCATTCCCAAAATTTCAAGTTGAAATTCAATTAAAATCTGATTCTTCATGACTTTCACTAAAATGAGTAATGGGGTTGCTGCACGAGCTCATTCTTGACTTGACTATACACTAACCGTCTTTGTTCATCGACGCTTCAAAGCATTTGCGAAGGCGACAAGCCCGACACTGATTCCTATGCGTTTTGTCAATGGGACAACGGCCTTTGAGATCCCCTTGGGCTTTGCATGTGTACACTCGATTCCGGTGAATGCTCCTCTTGAAGAAACCGGAACAACCTTTGAAACCAATTAAAACAAATTTACAAAATGTAGCTAAAACTAAGAAAATGGACAAGTTTCTTGAAAACTATATTTTTTAAAACGTAAAAGCACACACCATCACAAGAATAGATCCCGTAATGCTTTCCGGAACTCCGGTCTCCACAAACTTTACACGGAATATCGAGGAGTCGATCACCAGTACCCATTATATCTATTTTCATTGGTGTCTCACTTCACCCCACTTGAATGGCTTTGAATCTAGTTGTAGATGAATGATGAATACAAATATTCCCAACTCTTTTAGAAGAGGAACTTTGGAGGTGTGGAGAAAGGTAGAAAGTGGGAGCAAAAGTAAGTCGTGAAAGCTGGCTAGTCATCCCTTTTTATAGTGAAAAGGCAAAATGTATACTTATCATCATCATATCATCATGTGGTGGTTTGGTTTGGTTCTTGGTTTCCTAAAGGAGTGAGTCGTCCTGTTTTTCAAGGATTGGCATTGGCTGTACAAGAGTTTCAGTTTGATACTAGCTCTTGGCTTGCCTGGCTTTACTTACACACGCCAAACCTTGTATACATTACAAGGATGGAAAGTACCCACGTAAAAGTAGATTGCATTCTGCAGCATGGGATTCTCCCTTCCTTCCCACCAGCTCTTGCTCGCTCACTCACTCACTCTCACTTTCCGTTTCTTTTCCTGGAAGAAATAGAATAGTTTTCAGCGCACGGAATGAACATTTATAGCAAACAGAATGAAAGGCAGAAAAACGTAGTTTTCTGATGTGAAGACTTTTATGTAGGTTGGCGTTGGAATTGTATGTGTGGTTTTGGTTTTGGTCCATGCCTAAATGAATATAATAGGCTAGAAAATGAATACAGCTAACACATCACCTGCTTCCCCAAAATATTTTAATTTTCTTAAAAATTTGAATTATATTTCAGCAGCAATTTTATTCCTGTTTTTTATTTCTGGCTTGAATGAGTTTTTCACGCAGAGTCAAAAAGTCAACAAAATTGTAAAAGCCAATGATGATGACTCTGCGGATGGCAGTGGGCTGGCGTTGGGCATTCGCTCAACAGTTGACTTACTGGCTTTTCCCCTATTGCAGATCATGCTTTCCTCTTTCTCCACCCTTTTCCTTGCAGCCAATAGCTGACTTTTCACTTTGGGAAACTTTTTGTCCTTATGTTGACTCCGTATTAAAAGTATTTTTATGTTTGATAGGAAACCATATCAGCTCCATACCATAATATTTAATATTTTATTACAGCACTAATATGAAAGCATGTAAAATGTATATCATATCATTTCACACCAGAAGCATAACATATTTCGACTTGACTCAAATTCATCTCTGCTTCCCTTGAGCCAACTTGCCTCCTCATTTCTAATTTAAAATGGAGCGTATCACCCTCAAAAGTGTTGGAGTGGAACGGAATTAGGATCATGCAATAATGAAGTGAAAGTGTGAGTCAATGGGAGCCTGAACATCTGACTGACCGCCCATGCACCCTTCAAGCAAAATGATGCATCATCATTCTCACATCACATCATCATGATATCATGATACAATTTAAGTCTGGAAACTTTTTGTATCAAAGCAAAAAATTGCTCATATGCAAAAGGGTTTTTCTTATTCGTACGTAGTCTAGCTACAATTATTAATTTTGAGAAGAAAAAATATAATTAATTAAATTTAACTTTTCTCTTCAGTTCCAATCCAACTTCCAACTTTTGTTTCCAGTTTTATCTCTCTGGAGGAAAAGTTGGGAAAGCAAATGTTTTTGGTTGACGTTGAACGTTGACGTCTCTCCCAAAACATTACTAATCTGGCTGGCTTTATAGTGGATCAAAAACTTAATGTTTGGTGCTAATGCTTTCGTATACATGAGTGAGAGCATAAAGTAAAGTAAGTAAGTAAAATATCCCGTATGAAAAGTTTCCCTCGCTTGCAAGATACTTTTTTGTAGCCACAAAGCCTTTCATTTTTTCTTCTCCGCAACAAATAATAATACTGTTTCACAGTTTGAAGTGAAAATGTTTGAGTCAGTTGCAGTTGTTGTTTTTCGGCATCATTCATTCATGTTTGAACGAAATATGTAACTAACTCGTTTCATGGCATGGCGTGGCGTGGTGGTATGGTGTTGCAGAAAGTTGGAAAATTTTCTAATCCTCTCATTTATTTCCCACTTGATGATAAATTCCAGCCAGGCAGCCGGAAACTTTGGCAGCTGAAGCTGAAACAGAACTCTTATATAATATAAAAAAGGCCTACGCCTCACATACATTTATATTTTGTCGTCATTGTTTGTCTTTGGGTGTTGATAGTAGTCAGCAGCTTCTTGTAGGCTTTAACAAGTAAATGTAGCTTAAGAATGAGGGATTAGAAAGGCTTACTGCCATTCCCACTTTTGCCACACAGACACACGAGCATAATATATATATATTTACAATCTGCATAAGCACATAAGTACATACAATAATACACACATGCTCATATTTATTTATGCAAATGTTGGATGATGTGACAATGACAACGAGCAAAGCGGTAGCAAGAGAAAAGCCACAGATAGACTTACAGACAGTCGCAGTTTCCTCCATGATGGTATAGTGGTATGGTATGGTCAACAGGACTCGCTCTACTTTTAGTAGTTTTTGTTCAGTCCATGTTGATGTTCAGTGCGAAAGGGAAAAAGAGGATAATGACTTTTTAATTAACTCCACGCTCATCATCAATTGTCACCAAAATAAAGGGGAAAGATAATAAAATGGTCATGCTATGCCTGCCTTCCATTCAATTTAGTTCCAGTCACCCCATAAAATAAAAACATTAGGCATGGATCATTTGAAACTGAATTTGTTTCCAGTTCAGTGAGAATATCGTATTACTGCTTAAATGATATGATCGGGATGAGGTATTATGAGTGGGAGAAAAAAACCTTGTGTGTTTTTCAATAGCTTTCATTCCATTCATGAGCCACATCCACCGATCCATCCCATAAAAATTTATTGTTGGCTAATCTTTCTGAATTTGTTCTGCATGCACACGCAAAGCTACAAACATCAAGGGTGACACTGACACTGGAGGAGTGCGAGTTGCGAGTGGGGACCAGGGTTTTCCTTTGAACTGGCAATGCGATGCGATATCATCTTGATCGGATGAATTTGGATTTGTTATGAACATGAACTGTTGCATACTCCATTATTTTGTTTATCTCAAGTCTCAAGGCAAGTGTAATACGCTCAGTTACATGCCATTTCAATTTGTATGCAGCTGTGCTCAATGAATGCATACAAATCGACAAGGTTGGCTAAACCCAACCGAGTGGATGTAAACACGGAAAATCATCCGCCCACACATGTCAGTCGACATCGAAATCGACATCATGATGGCATTCATTCAAAGCAATTGACAAACTCATCGCTTAGTGCGTTCCTCTTAGTACTACTTCCTATTCTAATTTTTTCAACTTATTTGATATGCTACCGCGCACGACGACGCCAGCATATTTTTTCTTTGGATTGAAAGCAAAACAAATTTACTTCTATTTTCCAGACATGATGGGATGATGACAGCAGTTGTAACTTTTCCCAGATTTGTTAAATCTCCCTAAAACGGGAAAGGATGTGTGGTTGTCTTGTTCCCAACATGATCATGATAATACGCTACATGTTTTTGTTTGTTTGTTTTTCGAAAAGGGAGATGAGATCATGATATGCTTATGTTTATATGGCTGATGCTGATGCTCATGTTATGTTGTTATGTTGGTCGTGAAGCCGAGCCGAAACAAGTTCTTTGATGCAATGAAAAACCCAACAAGACGGATCAACATGACAAAAGAAAAGAAAAGCAACTTATTTTTTTTAAATGTTTTCCTTTCACAGATTTTTTTCATTTCCTTCTTACAAAATAAAAGTAACCTAAATTTATTTTCTTGAGAAAAGCAAGCTCAGATTTCAATAACAATTTATTTCCTGGTGGGCAGAAAATGGAAAGAAAAATACTACTGGGAAGTGGAATAATAAGCATAAAAATATGATGTATATTAATATTAAGTTTTGGATGGAGAAAGCTTTAGCTTTCCATTTGAAAAATGGAAGTTGAAATGCAAAAAAGGTATCTTCTGCTTTTATGTAATAAAATAAATATGATTTTCTCCTTTCTGAGTAGAGTTGCTTTCATTTTCCCACTTTTTATTGTAAATCCTCAGCGTGTGACCATGCATATGTAAGTTTTTTTTAGGAAAAGGACAATGAATGAAATTGAAAGTAAAAAAGTGGAAAACGAGGAAGCGGAAAGTGATTGTGAGAGTTTAGTTTACATAGTCAACTTTCTTCGAGAATGATTTTTTATGTACGCGTGGGCAGAAAAATGGAATGGAAAAAATGAATTTTTTAAGCACCACCTGAATGCATCAAAGAAAGCAGGACATAAAATGTAATAAATATGGTAATAGGATTTACAATTGAAAATCAAAACCATAAACCACTACTACAGTATTTGCAAAGGTTTTGGTGAGATTTTATGCGGTTTTTGTAGCGAGTTGAAATTACTTTAATTCTTTTCAAGCTGTTTTATGGCCTTCCAGTGTACAATAAAATCATGTCGACACTCCATCCCATCCAGATGTTCTTATACTTTGATACATTTAATTGCAAATTTAGAATCATAAGGGTTTCAATCAAATATTGTATTAGATATTAAATTATTATAATATGATTTATTTGGGGGATTGCCAAAAACAGTTGAATGAATTCTTAATTTGTCAGCGCTTAAAAGAATACGTAAAAATATTCAAAATGGTTTTTTATCGTATTTCGTTTTTCCTCCGAAAAGCAAGTTTTATACCGTTATATTTTTTTACGGGTAACAATAATGTACTGGCACTTGAAAACAACTTTGTATTATATCATTTCCTGACATGAGATATGAAATAGTTTCCAGTAGAAAGGAAACATAGAGAGCCAACTAGCAAGATGGTTGTTTTCACACAAGCCAAAAATTACAACTTCAAAAAGTTATTACATTTTCACTTTTCCCAGAATCATCAGTTGCCTTGGGTCTGCCCGTTTGAATCATTGTGAAAGATTGTTCACTTATAATGTTTTTCTCCTTGTGTGATGATGAGCGAGAGACTACGTAGGTGTGTGCCTTCATGCCTTAGTAGCAGAGAGAAGAGAAGCTGCAAGGGAAAACGACTCTTGTACATGACAACTTTTGTAACATAACATGATCATGATGATATGATGATGTTACATGCTATGTTGGGAGCCAGAACAGAAGAGGCTTTACTCACTGTTGTAGTGAGGAGGCTGGAAGCTGAACTTAATCCCTTTTTGGTCTTGTTGCTTAAAACTCATTTCATTTTCATTCTCCCCCTCTTGTTTTGCAAAACATACAGAGAGAGAGAAAGTGAGAGTCATGATAATGGGAATTTTCGTATAAAATATATGTTAGTTGCTTGTGTCGAAAAGGCGTCCACCTGACAAAATTCTCATGATCAGAGGAACAGAAGCTGAGCTAAAAGCTCCTGTTCGGTTTCCAAAAGAGCAGTTGTGTGCAAGATTTACCTTCATTTTCATGGCCAGTTGTAACTTCCAACAGCAATGGCAATGGCTATTTTGTGCGTCAGAAGAATATTAGTAATAACGTCAATAAATTATAAGCTTTGAGATTAAATAAAGTCAGCCAAAAATATATTGACATAAAGCTTGCAAAAATTAAATGAATATTTTTAGAACTTTCTATACATTTAATTCAAAATTTCAAATCCATTATTTCCTTTATTCCAAACAAATTTAAATAATCCCTTCTTTTATAACACGTTTCTACCAAGTACGACTTGCTTTTCGTTTTCTAAATCAAATCACCGCATCACTTTTTCTAAACCATTTCTATATTCAATCCTCATTTGATAATTGTTTTTTAAACGAGATAATAGGATTTTTCCACTTTGTTAACGACTTCTCATGTAGAATTTAGGGAAGATTTTGAAAAGACAAAGTCTGAGAAAAGAGCCTCTTTTTTTAGGTTTGACGTCTTCTCTCCCTTCTCTTACAAGAGATAAATGGAAATGTAAAGAAAACAAAACCAAATTCCCATCTCTATTTTATATACACATCTCTTTAGAAAAGCTACTTAAGGCTTAGAGCTATAAAAGAGCTGCTGATAATATTATGATTGTGAGAATAAAAAACTCTTCGACGCTAATTAGCTGGAAAGTTAGAAGTTCCTTTCCATGCTCAAGCTCAACATATTTATAGAATTCTTCTTACTTCGCTTCCACTCACCGCACTACGAAACGAGCACAAAAAAGAAGCAGCAAATCTGCTCAGTTCAGACGCTCATCACTCTCATCAGAGTTGATTAGAGTATTTTTTCTCTTGTGCATTTTTGCTCCAACTTTTCATAAAGGGAGATTGCATGCACTCTTGCGGAGCATTAAGTTACCTAGCTCAACTGAAACAAAGACAGAAACTTTGGTATTTACCAATATGCACCCCTTCACTCAATGATTTGGATAGGGTGCTGTGAGACTGTACTACTTGGTTGAGGGAAGCATATTGTTTGAAATTTTAGTTGACTTGCGTGCATTTGCATTTGACAACGAAGAAGAAAATGAACTAACAACAAAAAAGGGATAAAAACGATTTGATTTATTACATTGCAGCCTGATCGACGACTTACAACTCAAGATATTGAGTTGGTGCGCGAGTCAGTTTCAATTAATCTTATGATTATTTAATAGGTAAGTTTATACAAGTAGAATTGGCTTTATTATTTACAATAATTTGTGTTAAATACTTGGTTTAAATACTGATTTATTTTCCTTTCACCTTTGAATAGATAGGAGGGGACGGGTTGCTAGGGCGTCGTTTGTCAATCTGAAGTCTCTGGGGGACAATGGAGGATTCTCCAGATAATGCCATTTCGTCAACGAGTGATCAACAAGAGGAGGAGAACGGAAGAGGAGACGATGGAGAAGCGGAGGATGTTAGTTCTTCTCGAGAAACAACGGAATCATCCCCACCGCGACTACCACGAGCATTGAAAGAACCACAGATAAGCTCATCTGTTGATTCAACAAGTCGTAAGTAGAAGTAGCTACTTAACACTAGAAAGTAATAAAAGCAAATATACTTTAGGATGATTAATAATTTATAATAAAATGTCTTAACTTGAAGGATCTAACGATAATGATGGATTTGCCCAACCAATGTTACCACCCCTTCATTTACTCTCAAAATTGGCATCAGCCCCTCGCTCCTCCCCATTCGATGGGAGTAAACAAAGCCCAACGTCAACTTCCTCCTCTCAACCATCTTCTTCTTCATCATCATCATCATCATCCTCATCTTCTTCATCATCAGGTCACGGTCATCACAAGAAGTTATCCCGTGAGAAAAAGCAGGAAAAGTACAATGCAATCGTCGCCTCCTTAAAGTACAGTCCTCCCTCTCATGGTGCTCCTTCTGCAGATTCACGCTACAATTTGGAGGTGCTGAAGAACGGGACGATTGTGGAGTCAATTAGTTTCTCACCAGATGATAACAAAGGGTACTACATCGTTGGGAGGGTTCCTGGCTGTGATATTGTTGCAGAAAATCCAACCGTTTCTCGCCTCCACGCCATTCTCCAGTTTATTATGGGACCTGGTGGTCAAGATGATGAGGATGATCAGGATCCCCAGGAAACAGGGTTGTACCTTTACGACCTCAAGTCCACTCACGGAACGTTTATCAACAAAAACCAAGTTTTTCCTCACAAATTCTATAGAGTGAGAGTCGGACACGTTCTCAAGTTTGGAACTTCTCAGAGAATGTACATTGTCGGTGGTCCGAGTGAAGATGAGGAGGAGGAGAGCGACAAGAGTGTGAGTGAACTTCAAAACGAGAGGTTGGCGAAGGACCTGGAGAGAAAGAGATTAGAGGAGGAGGAGCAGTTGAAGAGAAATCCGGGTCAGAAACCACCCAGAGATGTGGAAAAGGAGGGGATTGACTGGGGAATGGCGGAAGACGCGGAGGAAGAGAGTGACCTGAAGGTCAACCCTTTTGCTGTGGATTATGAGGCTAGTGAACTGATTTTGAATGATCCGAAAAAGTCCCTCAGGTCCTGGTTTGAGAGGGAAGGGCATGAGCTCGAGTACGAAGTTAGGGAGAAAGGAAGTGGCCAATATGTTTGCAGAATAGGGTAATTGTAATAATTATAGAAATAATTAATTTTTTAAACTCATTTTTAACTACATTTTTGAAAAATTCCAGTCTGCCTCTCGATGGACCAACTGATGCACCCGTTTATGCGGAATCAGAAGTCAGGGCAAAGAAAAAGGAGGCAGCTCTTGATGCAGCTATGAAAGCGTGCCAAATTCTTGATAGTCATGGATTACTACGTGGTTCTAATCAAGGTAAATATTAATTTTAAACTTTATTATAATTACGTTTATTTATTAATTAATTAATTATTTTTTTGTCGATTTTAATTTTAGAGAGTCGAAAACGTAAGGAAAAAAAGTATGAGGATGAAGACTACTACTCCAGTGACGAGGACACTTTTCTCGACCGCACAGGCACGATTGAAAAGAAACGAGAAAAGAGAATGCGAATGGCAGGGAAAATTGAAGAGAAGGTGGAAACCTACGAGACTCTTTGTGTAAAGCATTCCCAGCTGGAATCCGAAATTGCTGACATTCAAGAGAAACTTGACAAATCATCAAAATCCAAAAAGAGTAAAAGTGGAGGTGACGGTGATGGTGATGCAGAAGAGGATGAAATTGATATTGATGACTACGTTAAATTGCTAAAAACTGGAGCATTTGACATCAAAAAGTTAAGATCAAGGCTAAAGGAAGCTAATGAAGAGTTGGGAAGAACAAAGAAACTTATGAATATTGCCAAACCAGTTGAATTACCGTCATATTTAAAACCTTCAGCAGCAGCTTCATCATCAAAGCCCCTCGTGAAACCTCCTCCACCTGACTCAAAGGAAGCTTCAAAACTAGCAGAGTGGTTTCCTGACAAGGATCATGTCTCATCCACAAAGTCACCCATTGACGAAGAGGAGGATAAACCACGTCCACCACTTCAAAGAAAATTAATTGCGCCATCAGTTGGACCAATCAAGTCACCATCATCATCTTCTGGTGAATCATCCTCATCCAAACAGAAATTGTATGGTCTCATCAAGCCATCAGAGTTGCCATCATTAAAACCACCAACTTTACGACCACCACCACCTCCTCCTCCAACTGGATCTCGAGATGTGGAAGAAGAGATGGAGGAAGATGATGACAATGATAATTCCTCAGAAGAGGAAGAAGTGACGACCAATACCGAAGCCGAAGTAAATGAGCAAGAGCAACCTACCACTTCTGGTGGTGGTAGCAAGCGAAAGCGTCAGCGTTACAGACACCAAGGCAAGAAGCAAAAACAAGAGGCTGCCAGCTCTTCATCATCTTATGATACATCAGACCCCAAATACTCCGATTGGGTCCCACCATCTAATCAGAAAGGGGATGGGAGAACGTCTCTCAATGAGAAATTGGGATATTAAATCAATTATTGATACTGATAGATTTATTTATTTCAATCGCTGTTGTTGTACAATGATTTAATTTAATAGGTTAAGACACACTTATACATGCATATTATTAAATTGTACATAAATACTTGTATACTTAATATTTAAGTAATAATGCAGAGTTTACAGTTGTGTAGTATTAGTATTACATTTACATAGTAGTTTTATTTGAGGAATGTTCAAAAATAAATTAACCTTCTGATTGAATTAATACTGAATAGTTGGTAACTGTTATAGTTTTACTTTAAATCCTGTCTCTAGGCAGGTTGGTCATACTTCTCCTAAGTTTGTATTATTTGATAAGTTCATTAAACTGGAATTATAGGAAATCTGTTTATTATCCTCTCAGGATAGGACAACTAGCTTAACTTGGATGGATAGCTTATGGTGATACTTTTAGCCTTGCATTTCATGATATGTGTATCAAGTGTTTATGGTTGAAGAGAACGTGTCAGTTTGAATTTCAAGAGGTGTGTAAGTAATGTAAAGCCTAGTACTACCATCACCTCTGCTCCATTCCAACTCCCAAGTATCATGACATGTCATGAGATCGTGTCAGGAAAATTTAAAACAGTAATGTTTCTCTAAGGAGGAAATAAAAAGGCAATTTCTTGTCAGACAGGCGAAACGATGAAAAGCTAGGCACAAGGGAATTGCGTTATATTACATGTACGTCTGTGTGAAGATAACAAACGAGCTGAGCTAGCATTGCATTGCATTGATAAATAGGTACATAGGTAAAAAATGTATGCAGCAGCAGTAACAACTCTACGGAGCTGAGTGAAGCTACGTGAAGTAGAGCTAGTGAGCACACTGGATTTAGTGTACTTTGAGTGTGACTCATAAGGCCGTTAAGCAATCCCCTGCTTTTGAGTATGCATCTGCTTGTTCTGTACTCTGTATATTTCTCTACTCCTACCACTTCCTTCCAGATTGCTTAATTTGTACCCTCTTTCTCAGCTATCTCATCTCATCACATCACCCAGGAACTTGTTATCAAAAATTTATAAATTACATTTTAGTTTCTTTGTCCCCTTTTGCATTACTCTTGTTTTCACTACGTTGCGCGTTGTAAGTACCTTAACTTCACCCATACAAACTAAATACGTGAAGATAAAATGCATTTTCTTTATTAGAATCTTGACATAGCTTTTTGCTTTATCAGCTCGGGATTAACTAGCTCTTTTTCCTTCCTTCTAACAAAACGGACGGGTGTCCGTTTTGCTATGATACATAATACAGATCCCCCAATACTATTGACCACCACTTTCAACAGTCACGTCGTCACGTTACATCTGCTCAGCGTCAACAAATTGCTCGTTTTTATTGGTCTGAGAAGTTTTATGACCGGAATGAAAAGGTAGTTGGCACCATATACATTCTATTCTGGTCGGGCTCCCATTTTCATTTTCATATCATGATGCATTCCTATTCACATCACAAATTGACTGTAGTGCATTTTATTCTGCATGTGCATTTTGCAAAACTTGTGTAGAAATCATCTCCAATTTATCATTTTTCTCAGAGTGCCCCCAATAAAATGGGATTAATTTCCTGTGCGATACGGTCAGCCCATGATACTATGCAAGATGCAAGCAGAGCATCTCATTCTTCACATCACATAAATTCTTATTTTTCATTAAAACTGCAGCAGTAAGGAAAGCAGTGCGTGTACTAGATGCAAGCGTGAGATTCATCACACTTTGAAACGAGTCCTAAGAGAATAGTAGTGCCTAAAGCAAAGCAAAGCCAGCTAACCCAATGTAATGTTAATGTACTGCGTTTTATATACGCTGTTCGCTCTTGAGCCTCTTGCTCTGTATATTTGTATTTGAATGGTTATATATCTACTGCAACAACCTGCAAGGAAGAAGTGAGGGAGTCAAGTCAAGAGAGAGGATGGGAATATTGAATGTTAGTGAGTTGATTCTTGGTCAATGCCAGTCAGTCTTTGAAAGGCTTTCATGAGCTATACAACTCCATACTCTGCTGCTCTCCCTTTACTTCTCTTCTTGTAAGCAAAACCTAGGGTTTTTGTGATCCCGTCAGGCCGTTGCTATCTGATCGAGTTCTCAAAAATACCTTGATACCCCAACACCAACCAACTCTTCCTCTTGCTAAGGAAAACATACACACAACATCTACTACTCTCTACCTCTGTCTTGTGGATTGGAAAAATACGTTTCTTTTGGAACTCAGCTTGTCTCAACAATCTCTGTGACCGTTTATTCTGTCAAAGTCAAGAGACTGACAAAGCTCTAACTCTTCCTCCAAGTCCTACTCCAACCCAACAATTTTGCAAGATGGTAAGAATAAGACTCTCTTTCGTATCGGCATATTAATATTTTAATTACGATCGTTAAAAATGAGACAAAAAATTTGCATATTGATATTGGCATTTGGCATACTCAATACTATTCTAAAGGGTAATTTTTCTTGCTGAATTATACCGCCTACCTTGATTCTATCTTCTATCCGCATTAAATACAAATACGAGACAAAAAGGAGACGATGTATAACTATTTAAACTGATACACAAAGAATATTAGTTTGTTAGCTTGTCAAAAATCTGTCAGCGATTTGACGCTACTGCTTGAAAAGTACCTTAATTTGTTTTTTGAACACAGCTACAGCTTTTCGTCATGCATCTCCTCATCATAATTGTCAGCATCCATTTGTAACGATATACACGATGCGATGTCATTTCCTGTATGGAATTTCCATGAAAAAATATTATGCACACAAGCGAGCTGACTAATAAGAACAGATTCAAAGCAGTGGTTCTGTTTTGAAAAATATTTTCCATGAGTGGTTCATGACGAGATGGGATGGATGGGTACATTCAAATTTATCCTTTTCAATTTCAAGCATTGATGCTCACGATCACTATCCCATTCCCATTATACGAATATTATATTATCATTTAGCAGCATTCGTACGAACATATTCAACATTCCCATAAATCTTTTTTTTTTGCGTTCGTGTTCCAATATCATTTCCACTTCTATGGCTGGCCAACCACATAAATTGAATATTAAATACAGCTCTCCGATCATCATAATCACCAACATCTCTCCAAGTGACTTTGCACTTTCCTTCCTTCTCTGATCTTGCTGAAACCACAAGAATCTACGATGAGGGGAGGATAATTTTGGTTCACAAAAATACTTTTCACTACACCGCAAAAAAAGCTATAAAAATGCAAGTAATTTAATGGTGTCTGGCTCTGGTTTACATTTGACATTGCATTGCAGGTAGGTTTGCGCATATTAAAATCAGTAATATTTTTTAAATGCTGAGCAGAAGTTTTTCCGATTGAAATACCATCTCCACATTAAATAATATTCTCACATCCCCTTTAAAATATCATTATTGTAGATATTACATTTTTTACAAGGGTGAATAGAATCATAAAAAATTATTTTTAGATTGGTTTTGCCCAGTATTTCTTCGTTCTTTCTTGACATTTGAAAAAAATATATTTTAACAAGTGACCAGTAAGTAAATAAGGAAAGAAGATGGACTAAGTTAGCTCAGTTAAGATAGGAAAGAAGTAAAGATGCCATGATCACGAGAAACGAGGCTACTGCTTCCCATTTTACAATATTCCTTTGCTCGCTAAAATAATGAAGTACAAACTAGGGTTGGCTGCTTGTTAAGATGTGTACTTGTGATATGATAGGAACACTATCATAAAGATTCGAATTTGCCATAAAATTCCATCCCTCTTTTTCAAGAGATTTTTTAACTGTTATAGAATTTTTTGGGAGAAACAGAATATTCGTGAACAAGAGGAGGAGGATAAATGAAAATGCTTCGAAGCAAACTCAAATTAGAAGGTAGTATACAAAGAAATGCTATATAAGTTTAGTTTCGTTGCAGTTTTAATAGAAAGAAATACAGAAAGGATGAGTATTTTTAAGAAGGGATATATGATATTGAATTAGATAACTTCAAACTTGGTTTCATTTAATGACAGAGCTAGAGCTAAAGCAGCCAGGTACTTTTGCTTCTGTGCAAAAAATAAAATGTATGAAAGTTTTGCAAAATAAATGAGAGAGAAATAATTTATATTTTCAAGAGAAGCTGAAGGCTGAATATCAAGATGATGGTGATGATGATCATTATTATTATTATGAGAGAGCGCAAGCAAGCCATTGCCATAGCCAAAGATCGTTTTTCGTTATCCATGAAGAAACATCAATATTATTATTATGGGAGAGAGGAAGTGGGGATGTGGATACGATACAACTATAATATGCGATGCATGTGTTGCACTTGAACCAAAAAAGCTTGGGATATTTTATTTTTTTGGGAGTGAAGCGAAACAAATCAGGCTCTTGTTTCACTCTGCTTCACTCACATCATCATCATCATCATCGCCATTATAATCGTCGCCATACATATGTAATACTATGCACGTTTATAAAGTTTGAAAAGTTTCAGGTAGTACATAGTGGAACAGCGTTAAAAATCAGTTTTTCGATGATATAAAATTTGAGTACACACCCCAAAAAAGGTTGAATGAAAAATGGGAAAAATGATTTTGCACACAAGGGCGAAACGGACGCGTATAAAATTGAAATGTAAACTTGGGCTTGGGGTTTCAGACAAAAAATCCAACTAAGAATTTTGAAAGAATGAATGAAATATTATTCTTAAGCTTTTCGGACTTCAACTTTTTGTATTTGTTTACCTTTTACAATTAACTTAATTAAGAATTAATGGTTTCTTTCGCAAGCAATAAATCATTTTTTTATGAAATGCGTATCAAACTAGCATAAGAATAACAATGTCCCGTTATTGAAACAGAATTTTGCAAGATTTTTTTTTTTTATATAAAAATGGTTTTGTTAGCGTCGTTGAAATGAGCAAAATTTCTGATAGAAAAGCTTATGGTTTTGTAGTACCAACCTTCCTTATTGTACGGGTGGAGTAGAATCCAAGCAATTTTTTTTTATATATTGAAGAGAAATTCATTGAGAAAATGAGATTATTGGGTTTGATTTCGTGGCGTGAGATGGACCAATATAAATATTCGTAGATAGGATGTAGGAGCTAATTTATAGGAATATTCGTTTGCTCGTTTTGATCAGCTTCAGCCCAGCTTGTAAAATAAATTATATGGTATGCTTAATGCTGCATTCTATCATAGTCGTGTGGTATTGAAATCGAACAAAGGTGAAAAGTTTTTGAGATTTACTCCACTTTTCTTTTGCTTCATCATAACAAAACTCAATAAAAAAGGCTCTGGTTTGGTTCACAGCTGGGTATATTTTACATGTGTTTTCTTTGCTTGTTCAATGTTTGCAACTTTGCAAGATAACAATTGTGTTTGTTCCTGATTTCTTTTCATGATAATAATAATAATAATAATTGTCTTTATTTACGTGTTTTCTTGTATCAACCAAAAGGCTGTTCTCCCTACAATAACACAATTTAAGTCATTCCAATAATATTAGACAAGTTCAATAAATTCAGGCCGGATCATTAACATGTTAACAATAACGATTAATATTAATATACATATATAGAGTTTCTACATTCCAACAGATAGTTTTTTACTCTATCAACAAACATTTCTGTTGTTAAATCATCGTCGTCGAAATTAATACAATTTTTTTGCACAAGTTTATTCCATTGACTAATTGTAAACCATTTCACCGAATTTTCATACAGTTTTGTTCGGTGTGTGCAAACAGCATACGTTGGATTCGATTTTGATCCATGGTAAGAATATTTATACCAATCCTTAAAAAGATAGCTGCTTCTAAACTTAAAGACGAATTTGAGAGCGGTTAGGATTTTTCTTTCGGAAATCGTTAGTAAGTCTAATCTCTTATACAGTGTTGAAATTTCGAAATTGTTGACCTTCTTCTTTTTGCTATAGTAAAAGGAGTAAATAAAACGGGATATTTTATTTTGCAGATAACATATAACATAGCTTAGCTGGCAGTAATAAGCCAAAGAAAAGTTGGGTGGATTGGTTGGTGAATTGATCGATACATCAGCAGTAAAGTAGAGTAGCTTGCGTCCTTCTTTTCATTACACTCTCTCGTATAGTCTGCAAAGCTTCTATTCTCCCCCGCTCTGATTTTTATTGAAGGAAGTAACCCAAAATAAATTTGCCAATTGTGTTTCCGGCGATAATGAATGACAAACAGTTCACTGTCCAGTTTGTCCATTTCATCCTTCCCTGTCACGCAAGAGAAACAAGCATATGATTTACTTTTTCTCCTTTCGATATACGCATAATGATGAGGTTTTAGTTTTTATCTCTCAGCAAATTTCATTACGAGAGAAACTTTCAGCAAAATACTTCCTTCTCGTATGAAATATTATCTTCACGGGGAAGTTTGAAACGGTTATAAAAATCGATTTAACTTTTGGTGCAGATTATTGCGATGATTGCATACTGCATAATTATAATGAAAGCTCGACTAGAACTAGAAAGGAAGGGATGGTCAGGTAGGACAGCGAAAGCGTGACATGACATGCTAATCATAACAAAATTGAGGAGAGAGGACGGGACACGGAACAAATTTTCTAATCCAATCCAATCCACCATGCTGCTGCTCTTCATTCAGAGTCAGTGTTAAATTATCTTCCTGTTTGGACTCTTTTTCGTGTCGTGTCGTGATGATAACATAACGATAATCATTTTCATGAGGATGATGATTATGCTCTGCTCATGTTCAACCAAAAAATTAGTATGTGGGGCAAAAATTCACAAGTTAAAAAACTTAATGAGAGTTGAGCAGCAACCTGAGATGAAATGAAACAAGACAAGGTGCAAAGTAAATTCAAAAACAAACCCAAGCCATGCCAGACCATCTGAACTTGACTCGTCAAAAAAATAATATTCACAGAGAAAGAGTTCAAAATTTATTTTTTTATTTCAAAATCTCATAAAGAATTGCTTGAACAAGAAGGTGAGCTGAGAGCTGTGAGGAAGCACCTCTCCTTCTCGTTTTGTCACGTATTCCTCGTAAATCCCAGTTTCACTTCATTTCACATTTGTTTACGAGACAAGTCTTGTGATTTTCATGGTGTTCGTTTTTCCTTTGCGGTCGGTAACACAAAACACAAGAGAATGATTTAGTGGAGAGAAGTCTCGACCAAAATGAGTGCAGCAGGTGGTTCTCTCCTGCAGATGCTGATGATACTTGAGATTTGCAATTGTGCAGAATGTGAAATGAAGCCAAAATAACAATGCAAAGCTCGTCTTATAATCACTAGAATTATTTTCTGTACATTTACATTCCCACGTTTCCTTCCTCACGTTCTTATTTAATATCGGGCTTGGTTTTCATGCTTAATTGTAGCTGTGCTATTGAAATTAAGGAAGCGAGAGATTTAAAAAAAAACAATTCTATTGTTTCCCTTTATTACCAATTTTTCAGCGTGAATGCATTTCTGTCCACATTGGACAAGCTGGAGTCCAGATCGGTAATGCCTGCTGGGAGCTTTACTGCCTCGAGCACGGGATCCAGCCGGATGGGCAAATGCCCTCGGATAAAACGATTGGCGTTGGGGATGACTCTTTCAACACCTTTTTCAGTGAAACCGGTTCTGGAAAACATGTTCCTCGTGCCGTCTTTGTTGATTTGGAGCCCACCGTCGTTGACGAAGTCCGCACAGGGACCTACCGTCAGCTCTTTCACCCCGAGCAGCTCATCACCGGGAAGGAAGACGCGGCCAATAATTATGCTCGTGGTCATTATACTATTGGCAAGGAGATTGTCGACATTGTTCTCGACCGAATTCGCAAGTTATCTGATCAATGCACGGGTCTCCAAGGGTTCCTCGTGTTCCACTCCTTTGGAGGGGGAACTGGCTCGGGATTCACTTCTCTTTTGATGGAACGTCTCTCTGTTGATTATGGAAAGAAGTCCAAGCTGGAATTTTCCATTTATCCAGCTCCCCAAGTGTCTACTGCTGTCGTTGAGCCATACAACTCCATCCTGACCACCCATACTACCTTGGAGCACTCTGATTGTGCTTTTATGGTGGATAATGAAGCCATCTATGATATTTGCCGAAGAAATTTGGATATTGAGAGACCAACTTATACCAATTTGAATCGGTTGATTGGACAGATTGTCAGCTCCATTACGGCTTCACTCAGATTTGATGGAGCACTCAATGTAGATCTTACTGAGTTTCAGGTATGATGACGATGATGATGATTAAAATTATTTTTTCCAGGGTTGGCAATAAAGCAAAAAAGCTTCCAAATATTTTCGCTTTATTGCTTTTTTGCTAAAACAGCAATGAAATGAAGGAAAAGCTTTTGATTCTATAAGTTCAGCTCCCGTCTTTATCCTCCTCCCTTTTAATTGACAGTTTTGATCAAAGAGTCAAGAGTAATGGGAAAATTTTAAGCTATTATTTTTTGCAATTTTCTGCTCTGTTTTAAAAAATTATGGGCTTTATGTTGATAATGGATGGAGGATAATGACGAGTAATCTGTTATTATGTATTGTTTATTTCTTCTTCTGTTTCTGTAGACCAACTTGGTACCTTATCCCAGGATCCACTTCCCACTCGCAACATACGCTCCAGTCATATCCGCTGAGAAGGCGTATCATGAGCAGCTAACCGTGGCGGAGATCACGAATGCTTGCTTTGAGCCTGCTAATCAAATGGTCAAGTGTGACCCTCGTCATGGTTAGTTTAACAACGAAGAGCAAACCTCTCTCAACTTAAATTATATTATTTTTTTGGGAAAGTAGTAGAAAAATATTAGTGATGCTGCGCAAAATATTTTTCAACGCCCTAAAATATATACTTTCCGAGGTAGAAAAGAAGAAATCCTTTCCAAACGTCAAGTTAGAATATAGATGCACGACTGAGATTTAAAGATGAAATTTTGAGATATGAAAAATGATATGGTATTAGACAGATGACGATGGCTTCTTCTTCTCATTTGAAATTTTTTTAACAAAGGAACAATTCGTTGGTTGTTTATTCTCTTTTATTAGGAACGGGAGCCGTGCATCATGTCCTGTCATTAAGAATCAGGCTCACAAAAATGCATATTATTGAATTGAAATTCAAACCAAACCAAACCACAAAACAAAAAACCGCAAGCAACCAAAAGCATTCTGTTTCTAAAAATGCATGATAATAATCATCATTTGCTTTGCAAAAAATGCACTCTTTGTTGTGATTGGCGAATAATGAAACGAAGTTAAGTTACGTTGCAATTGCAAAACTACATCTCATCACGAGATGATGATGATCATCATTATCCCAAGAAAATATCCTCCTCATCGTCTTCAAAAGAAAGAGAAAAAAGGATGAGTAGATGAGTTGCAAAAATTTTTTTGTGAGCATCTCATCACATTCCATTCTCTTGAAAAAGTGCATTTGTGCAGTTGAGTCAAGTCAGGTTGGCTTTGGCTGCTGCATGGATGGTTGACGCTGAGAATCTGAGCAGAAAAAGCTGCTGAGTTGTGATAATGACAATGATCAATGTTGATGAACGAAAGGAATTCAATGCACCTTGCAATCATCTTGCAGTACTGCACTAGCTGTAACAATACCAAAACCTTCTTTTTTTGCAGGAAAGTACATGGCATGCTGCATGCTTTATAGAGGGGACGTCGTTCCAAAAGATGTGAATGCCGCTATTGCTGCAATCAAGACCAAGAGGTAAAAGACCTCATCAAATTATGATTTACTTTAAGAAAATATTGTTGTTTTTTGTTTTGTTTTTTCCAAACTAATCCATTTTATACTATCATGATCATGCTCTAGATATTTGGTGGTGGTAATTGATTGTCACAATTTAATTCAATTTTCAGAACGATTCAGTTCGTGGACTGGTGTCCAACCGGTTTCAAGGTTGGTATAAATTACCAGCCTCCAACTGTTGTCCCAGGAGGTGATTTGGCCAAAGTTCAGCGTGCTGTGTGCATGTTGTCAAATACCACTGCGATTGCCGAGGCATGGGCTCGTCTTGATCACAAGTTTGACTTGATGTATGCCAAGCGTGCCTTTGTTCACTGGTGGGTTAATAAAGACGACTAATAAAATTTAATTGATTTTTTTAACGAGAGCAATCAATATTAAAAATGATCTGATCTGGTTTGGTTTTAGGTACGTCGGGGAAGGAATGGAGGAAGGAGAGTTTTCTGAAGCTCGTGAAGATTTGGCCGCTCTTGAGAAAGATTATGAGGAAGTTGGGGTGGACTCTGTTGATGAAAATGGGGATGAGTTCTAAAGGAACTGGATGGGGATGAAGAACCAACCCGTTTTTTATGATCCGATGATTAATATTGACTATGCAAAATGCCTAATTATAATTATTATCAGCAGCTAAGTTATTTGTAATCTAATCTGGGCTTAAACGTATAGATTCCATTTTTTTTAATTTGTGACATGACATGAGCAACTACTGCTTTTCTAGACAGGAAATAAAAAAAGCTCTAAAAACTGAAATACTTTTTTGACTGAGAATTTGGCGTTTTATTTTTGGCATATTACTGATAAATTTTGGTATAATTATGCAAAGTAAACTTTTTGATTTTGTTTCTGTTAATTCTACTTTTAATTTTTATGGGCAAATGGGAACTTTGGGTTTAGGTTTGTGATCCATATCATATCCAGCTTGTTCCAAACATCGCTTCAGCAAACCCTTTGTGCTCTCCGGAGCCACCCATCCCACCGGAGGTCGAGTCTCACAGGTTTTGTACTCATTCACTAGCTCCGTCACCGCTTCCTGAGCCGCACTAAAGTCATCCTCTCCACATCCTTCGGAGCAGTACCTTATCAAGCCCAAATAAAATCAGATTATTTATTCCGCAAAAACAACACCTCAAATTATTTTTCAACTATTTTTTCTCTCTTACCAATGAAGGAACGCCCTCCTCTTAAACATTTTCTTATACTTGGAGAGCACCCTCCCCCAAATATTCCTGGAGCCGGTATGATTCGTTAGAAAACTGGCCGAGATCTTCATCCCTTTTGGTGGCGTTTCACAAGTTCCATGAAGAAAATGGTATGGCATCCACTCAGCAAAATAGGATGGATTTTTTTCCTCAAAGTTTGTGAGCGTCCTTTCAATATCCCCCTCCGGAAGACCATATCCTCTAAACAAGGCTAAAGCTGAGAGATACTTTCCTCCACCAGCAGACTTTTGAAACTCATTTCCTCCCAGAAGAATATGTCCATTGAGCAACTGGTGAGTGACATCATGAACGGAAAAGGTTCTGTAAGGCTGCACCCCTCGGGAATTTATAGGGGCATATGCTGGCAAAAAGAAATGAAGCTTTGGGGACGGAACCATAACGCACCTCATCGCTGACCAGTCTACATGTCCTCTGGATGGAAATCTGTAAGTCGCCGAGAGTCCCGACATTGCCTTGGCCATCACAAAGTTCAAATCTTCAAGAAGAGGAGACTCGAGCCTGAGCGTCTTTTGACAAATCTCGTAGAGACACTCGTTATCAAGGAGGATCGTGACGTCGCTATTCTTTATCAAGGAGGGACAAGCCAGGATGGAATTGTAAGGCTCCACAACCACCTCACTAACTTTGGCAGAGGGGATGACGGTTTGGTTGAGCAGGAGAATCTTGGGATATTCATCTCTCAACATTTCGAGGAGGAGAGCACCCATGCCTGAGCCTGTGCCGCCGCCAAGAGCATGAATCATTTGGAAGGCGGAAGGAACGTCACAAAGTTCCACCTCTTTGCGAATAGCTTCTAAGGTCATGTCTCGGATGTCCACGCCGTCGGTGTACATTCCTCTCGCGAAATTGTTGCCGGCGCCGACCTTGCCAAAGATGAAGTTGTCGGGGCGAAAAAGTTGACCGGTGGGGGAACATCGGGAGGCTTCCAATGAGGAGGGATCCAGGTCCACGAGGATGGAGCGGGGCACGTAGTTGGTGGTTGCGCCGGCGGTGAAGAAACTGCTGATTTTGTTGAGTTGGAGCTCGTGCTCGCCACACCATTGGCCGGAGGAGAGGAGACCGTGCTCTTCGGAAATGTCCTCCCAAAACTGGAAAGGAATAAAATCAAGATTAGTAGTTTGAGACAAAATGTTCAGCTCAAAAGTCAAAAGCATTCGGAAATGTAGGAATTACCTTGCTCCCAAGTGCATTCCCACAATGCCCCAACTGAATAGTTACGATTTCCTTCATTTTGGATACAAAAAAGGGAGTTTAAAACGTTAAAAATTTTGATAAAAATGCTAGTGCAGTTAAAACTTATTTGATTTAGGGGACTTAATTTTAAAATGATATGATTGATGATGGTTGATCAGCTGGTTGGAAAATGATATTATTATTCTTAAAAATTTGTATAACTTTTGAAATTAGAATTTTGGTAAGGTCATGACAACCAGTGATATTTGTGTCCCAAACCAAGCCCAACCTGGCCAACTTGTTTGTTATCTCTATTTGCATGCATGAAGGTTCCTCAGAATCCATTTACTCATATCCTCAACTTCTTCATAATTCCAGATGTGTACAAGGCTTTCATTCTAGCCACTATCTTAGGATTCACCCAATTCAACATGGTTATCCCTTGAGTGATTGTAGCCAACACATCCTTTCCAAAATGACAAGGGAAAGTTGAACCTCGTATTTGGCTGTGGTGGAACAATTGTAGAGGAGAGAAAGTCCAGAGTAAGTAGTCCACTTGGTCCCCTCCGCGTCTTTAATGCGGAGTTTTAAAAACATACGGGAATTATTGAGGATAAAATGTTCCCGTTGAGAAAGCCATTGCCCTTCATCATCATCATCTCTCAAGTAAGTAGCCAAATCTGACATCATTTCTAATCTGAAGGTGTCTCCAAATCCAGTCTCCTCATCCAAATCCAATGAGTCGGTTATATCAAAGTAATGAACCCCTTTGGAGTTGAAACTCTGGTTTTCTAGATAATTAAGGACGGGCCTTGAGAAGTTTCACGTGTGAAATGTCACTTGAACTTAAGACTCTGAGAAGTTTAGTGAAAAAGTCATAATCTTTGGAAACTAATTCTTCAAAGAGGGAGAAAGGAACTGGGGGAATCGGAGACACTAATTTGGTGATGTTTTCCCCTTTGTAACCATTAGCATATATTACATCTAGAATGCCGATTACGTGTATTAAACTTGGCTCACATTGCTAGACTAGACTCCGCCCAGAAAATTCACATGATCATTAATAAACAATGAAAACACCTGATCCCTCTTCAATTTGCACAAAGACCGGAGTAAAACCTTGCAAAGAATTGCATCAACAATATAGATCTTCGCGCGTCTCAATTCCAAAAAATCCCCGAAAGCTTTATTAGGTACATATACATGAATGATTGAATGATTATGATACATTTATATTTGCAAGCTTGCGATTGCGAGCGCGTGTACGTCAATGTCAATGTAGATAATAATGAATGATGATAATGAATATAAATAAAAGTAGCAGAGCTGTTCTGGCCGCGAACCATGATACATCTTCTCGAGATTGAGCTCATGATTTATTTGGGCTATGAGTTAGCTCGTCTACGACATTCACTTTGGGTTTACTTGTAAACCGGATCATAGTTTCATAATTGTGAACTATTCATAATTGCTTGCTATTGTATTTTATGAAACCAATGTACAGGTCGCGGGGATATTTACAGGAGCCAAGTATATAACATGCAATCAGAATTCTAGATGTAATATGTATATTCTTTGAATGAAATTCGAAGTGGAGTGTAAAATGCGAAGGCTACATATATTTCATCAGGACCCTGATCAACCAAAGGTTTCAGAGAAACAAGGACATAGTTGAAGTATGTGGCTCTCCATCTCATCTCTTTTTGGGACTCAATAGTCTTGGACAAACTATGTGAAGTCATCTCAATCAAAGTGAATATCATATAGGGAGCTAGAATTTCCATGTATGGTAAAGTGCCAATCAAATGACCACAACTGGTCCACTGCAATTCCTTGTAATGAAATGGGAAATGGAGTCGTTTGAATGAGCTCCGTTTTCGGTATGATAAGAGAGGGTATGATGATGTGAATGTGTCGTTGCACATTTCGAACCAATCATTTCCATCCCTCCTTTTGCAAAAACTACCTTTCCTAATCACATGAAAGAGTAATTGCTCATCTTCCAGTTCACGAAGTCCGGTCCCTTTATGGAACAACTTTTTGGGTATTTGAAGTTTCCAAATACCTTCTTGGGATTGATGTGACGGTAAAGAAGCCACGTTATTTCATCAGTGTTTGAGTTCACCTTTATGATAGTTTCATGTAGCTTTTCTTCCGTGAGATGATGATGATGATGATGATGAGTCGGTTCGTCTGAATGATTTATGAGGATTGGTGTAAGTGGGTACCCGGTACCCTTAAGGATGGCAATGATGACAAAGTAGCTTCACCGATTTTATGATATACTCTCCTTCTTCTTCTTCTAGCGCACAGCTGGATACTAACACTTCCGTTTTTAAGTGTAGCAGCTCCCATGAAACTGTGGGAGGAATTGCTCTTTGGTCTATGCCTGAAATGAAATTTTCCACTACTTCGACAACCCAAATGTCCACCAAGTAAGGTTGGGTATTAAAGGTGGAAAGGAACGTTCTCGTAACAAATACACTTTCCATGAGAAATTCAGAATTAATTGTAATGCCCAATGGCCATTGTGCTCTATTTGGTACAGTTATTACTGTATCATTCTGTTCTTCTGGGTTAAATATGAGTATGTGAGCATCACAATTCTGCAGGTGTGCAGTCCTGTTCTCGTTCCACCTACCCAATGTAGTATTGTCAGTGTAGTTGTCGGATATAGATTCAAATTTTGACAAAATTATTGGCTGGCTGAGCTCAATCAAATTAGAATCTTGATAAGCGACAATGTTGATGAAACAGTTTTGAAACAAGTTCAAATACAAGTTGAGATTTGAAATCATTGTATGAAGATGGACGCTAGTAAGTTTATTATTATTAGAATTGCTGAGGACATAAAACTTGGAAGTTCAGTCTCGTTCAGTTCAGTCAACCACTATGTGTATGTCGATAAAAGGTTGCGATCAATTATTGACTAGCTAGATTCTAGATATCAATACAATTAATAATATCAACTAAAAAAGCCATTACATTTTGGACAGGAAACGATTTAGACTGTAATTATGCAACAACAACAAAATACATAGGAAGGGCTCTGGTGCTATTTAAGGTTTGTTCCATCAGCTACCATAAGAATACATATTGTATTATCAATATTTTATTCCTTATCTCACTTTTATGACATTTCACGTAAGACACTTACGTTCAGAAAAATAGGCCAAGTACCTAGTATTTATAAGATATCTAAACTAAAATATTTAGATTTCCTCAAGCCCATCAATACATAAAAGTTCTGCTGATGTTGCGCACAATTACACACGCGAGCCTCGTAATTAATAAGACAAAACAACGATTTTTCATGGAGTGAGTGTTTCCCCAAGGCAGGTCAAAGAGTTGGGGGGATAAGCCAAGATGTGGTCCTGGCCCTTAAGACCCGGCTCATCCACGCTCATTCAGTCTCCAGTTTTAAATTGTCGAGAAAAGGTAGGACAGCTCAATTTCGAGATTCTTAAAATTGTCGTCTCAGTTAACGCAAACTTGATCCTTCTTTAAAAGAAGACCTGAATGGGGAAAAATTGGTTTATTAGAAATCAAATGACGTTTACGTCTACAAACACAAAATGAGAAGGTATAACTTACGTTCATGGACATTCTTCATAATATGAGGATCCCGTTCTGAGACTTCATCAAATAATTCCCGCATTGAGCATCATCATCATCATCATCATCAATACTTCTGAGTTTCATGTCATTAAATCAAATTCTTGGTAGTGGTTATCCCAGTTTTCTGCATCTAGTAGAAAGTAAGCTTGGCATTGGCTGCATAAAATAGTATAGTCTGCATCATACCTTTAAGGATACCGGTATGGTTAGTGAGCTTTGTTTTCCCAGCGTGCCCAAATTGCCAGGACATCTACGGACGGCATTGCAACTTCTTACTAAAGCAACTTACTGTGTTGATGATCATACGTTTTGCAAGGGGGACGACAGAAAAACAAACAAAATGCAAAGCAGAGTTGCGCAGTGTTTTTTGGATCACCGGGGTCTACGGGGCACATCTTAGCTAAAATGTTAGAATTGACTGAAAATTGGTACAACTGTACTATATAGCTCACTGATACATGGAAAAATACAATTTTTGATTTTATCGTTATTAGTAACGGTTATCAGCTGATTGAAAACAAAATTGTTAGAATTGACTGAAAATTGGTACAACTGTAGTATATAGCTCTGTGGACGCGGAATATATGAATTATGCTTTAGGTTAAGAATTATGAACGTGTTTATTCCTGTTTTTGTATTTCGTCATGTGCATGCGTATGAATTGAAATGGAATGTACATAGGCTATGGATTTTCGTTATTATAGTTGAGTTCTGTCTTAGAGGCTTGAGCGAGTGGTGCTCTTTTACTTCTCAAGCTTTTGAGTTCAGTCGTAGTGCCTTGAGCGCACTTTAGCTAGTAGATTGATTGGGGTTGACGTACCTCAATGTACAACTCTAGCTTTTATCTAATTAATTAATTGTTATCAGTTATTTGGGAAGGAAGTTATAATAAATAACTCGTAAGACGGATTGTAATTTTCAGTGTTTCCGCGATTGATTTTTATTAGTTAGTCATTTGGTTCGTGAGAACCTGGTCCTTCGATTAATATTTTGTGCCAACACAGGCCGCTTATTCTTCAGTGAAACTTGGCGGCCGCAAGCTCACTGATACATGGAAAAATGCAATTTTTGATTTTATCGTTATTAGTAACGTTTATCAGCTCAACAGGGAAAAAATCCATAAAAACCTCATATAACCATATAACATTGTTTTGGTGATTGCATGTATTACTTTCTCTCAGAATAGGGATGCATGCAACTAAAAACGTATGTGGATCTCATGTTTTTTTTTACAAAGGGGCGATTTGATGCTTATTAACTAGCAACTTCTTAGTGTATATGTTTGTTGTTTCTGTCCATCTGTCGGTTCGGGTGCACGTTAAATCGAAAACGGTTAACTTTTCTGGATTGTGTTTTCACCATTCGTCATCTTGTTAATAAATACGAAGCTAGAAGGTCAAAAGTCATGACTTGTTTCAGTGAGCTATATACTACATTTGTACCAATTTTCAGGCAATTCTAACAATTTTGATTTTCAATCAGCTGATAACCGTTACTAATAACGATAAAATCAAAAATTGTATTTTTCCATGTATCAGTGAGCTATATACTACAGTTGTACCAATTTTCAGTCAATTCTAACAATTTTGATTTTCAATCAGCTGATAACCGTTACTAATAACGATAAAATCAAAAATTGTATTTTTCCATGTATCAGTGAGCTATATAGTACAGTTGTACCAATTTTCAGTCAATTCTAACATTTTAGCTAAGATGTGCCCCGTAGACCCCGGTGATCCAAAAAACACTGCGCAACTCTGCTTTGCATTTTGTTTGTTTTTCTGTCGTCCCCCTTGCAAACGTATGATCATCAACACAGTAAGTTGCTTTAGTAAGAAGTTGCAATGCCGTCCGTAGATGTCCTGGCAATTTGGGCACGCTGGGAAAACAAAGCTCACTAACCATACCGGTATCCTTAAAGGTATGGTCTGCATGAATAAAAGTTTAGATCTCATCACCATCAGTTAAAACAAACGTATGTTAATGCGTCATTTTTTAACCCTTTTAAACTTGATGAATGAAATTTTCATGCCCCGATGTCCTTTCCACTTCGATAGATTTGGGACACTCTTTATCCTTGCACCATGTCTTCGGTTTCATCACCGCCAGCAGTCTCCCTTGTTTTATCATTTATTGATAAGCAGCTGCTTACACTTCATCATCATCATCAGCTCCACAATCAACAATATTGAAATCATTAGTGCTCAGTTGATTGGCAGCGCTCATAAACAGCTATCCAGGTGAAGGGGCCATTGCAAATTTTAAAAACTAGGATGTACGAATGTCCGGCATCTTTCTCCAGATAAACATTGAAAACTACGTTGAGGTTCTGTTTCAAACACCTTCCTCTTCTTGTTCCTTTCCTCTGGATGCGGTGATGTTCAATTTCAATATCTTCCTCTAATTCCTCCATCCTCTGTGTTTGCAAAGAAATATGGTCAAAATGGTACCATTTGCTGAGGTGAATTCCGCCATGCTATTTTAAAAGGTGTTATCACGGAAGATGCTACGCAGCTTGGTATTGTAGATTTTAAAAATATACAGTGTGGTGATGCTGTCAAAAACTGATATTCTGTAACTCTATTGCCTACTTACGCATGCTATTGTTATAACTTCTGATATGATAACAAAGATAAATGAAGTATTTTGTTCATTTATCTTTGCAAATTTTGAGCAAGCATGGGTAATCAATTTCCTGACCTTTTTCCTCATATTAAAAGCTTAAATTTCATTTTTTCGTAGTCTCATTATTGATTATTAAGGTCTTAACTTCAAGCAAATTTTGTTAATTGACATGTAATATACGTGTAATTTGCAATTCCTCTACGGAAAATGTAATAATTAGGGGTAGGAACGTATTTTTTCATTCCGTAAATTCGAATGCGAAATTGTATCGCTTAAACCTACTTTGATAAAAAATTAACATAATTTTGAAGCAAAACCTGCTCTCGAGAAAACTTTAATCTGTATGCGATTGTCCCTTCGAAGAATACTTCAGATTAAAGATAAATTGATTATTTTCACCTTCTTAGATCTTGTTTGATTGGTAGATGAAATTTAAATTTGGGAATATTAAGATTGATTACAGATTAAATAATCTTGATAATCAATTGTTTACCCATGTTTGATTTTGAAAGCAACGTTTTTCATATAAATTTTTTAACATTAATTGGGGTTTGTTATCCGTATAATTTATGTTATTAAATTGGGGTAACTACTAATGAGGTTACATTATATTGTTTAAATTAACATATACTTTAAATTCCGCTTGTCATATAGACTTGTATGAACCACAATTCAATATTTAAGGGGTCGGGTACGTCGGGTGTTGGATTTCTTCACCTTTTCCGAAGAAATCATTATGGAAGCTCCACTGTCTTTCAAACTTGAACTTCTCCTTCCTTTAATACCTTCAAAGTGTTCAAAGCAAAATTACAAAACAGAAAAGAAGGTTGAACTTGACAGAGCCGCAACGTCGTGCACAAGTGAACATATTGTGCAAAGCACAGAATACATAAGCATTAATATAGTTACGATTATTACAAGCAATTTATTGCTTGTTATAGGAAGGTCCAGTCTGTCCGTCGGTCCGTTCGGGGGCACGATAACTCGAGAACGCTTTGACTTTTTGAAATTCTGTTTGCACCAATCGATAGCTTAAAAAAAATGGGGAATCAAGTTCAATTTTGGGCCAAATCGGAGTACCCCTGGGGAAATAGGTCATGCCACATCATTTTTTCAAGCGTAAGGTGTACCGTATAGCATATCATTCGAAAGCTAATCACGAGAGAAGATAAATGGTACTACCCTCGCTTATATCCGATGTTATCTTCAGGGTCAAATGTCATTATAAGTTTTTGTCTTTCAAGCGTCAGGTATACCGTATGCATTTCAAATGGGACATCTCCATCTATGTATTTCAATACGCCATCTCAGCTAAATATTGGAGAAGACCAACAACCATGATATGTGGGCTTATCTTGGATGTTATCTGCTGCTTCAAATGTCATGCTTTATTTTATAAACCCTAAATTGCTTGTTCGTTACATTCTTGTGTTACCAGGTTTATTACAAATCCTGTTTTCAGGAATGAAAAGTACTGTATATAGATGCACATGTGTACGAAGGTATTTCGCGAAATATCCGGTCAACTTTATTTTGCTTTCATTTAATAATCACTTGACATATTTAATTAATTTTTTCTTCATAATCTCCCCCAACTCGTACACACTTTTCCCATCTTTTCTCAAGAGCCGAGATGCCCGTGGAGAAGAATGCCGGGCCTTCATGTCCAAGCCATGAAATTGCACTCTTTTTCACTTTTTCATCCGAATTATACGTCCTCCTACGCATGTTATTTTTTAGTTGTGGGAACAAAAAGTAGTCCGATGGAGCAAGGGTACGGTTGTACGGAGGATCGCAAAGTCAAATGAACCTGACGTCCCGTAGTTTTGCTGTGCAACCTTCGAAGTGTGAGATGGTGCATTATCATGCAATAAGTAAATTCTGTCATCCCATTGGTTTTGACCACGTTTCTTGATGTATGCTTATTTCAGCCTGGCCAAGATATCAGCATATTTTTGTCTGGTCAATGTAGAACCCTTATGGAAGAACTCGGTCAACAAAACTCCAAACCGGTCCCAACAAACGAGCATCATAAGTTTAATACTTGACGTTTTACGTATGGCCTTTAAAGGGGGTTGCGAACCAGCTGGAAGACATTGTGATGACTGTCTTTTAGTCTCTGCTTGATAGTGATGAAGCTAACTTTCATCCCCAGTCACAACTTGTTCCAGAAAAAATCTCTATTCTGAGAAATGAGGTTGAGATTCTCTTGGCTCGTTTGCACCTTGCACGAAGAGATTGCATGCACCTTGCATCAAGACAAAAGGCAAATGTATAATTCTCCACACTGACATGACACTTATATTGTCCTTTTCTGCTATTTCTCGCAACTGGAGTCGTCTGTCCTTTTCAACAACAGCTTTCACTGTTGCTACATGTCTGTCGTCAGTCTTGTTTTCTAGCGATGGGTCACCACTACGAAATCACTTGCACCACTCAATAATAGTTGATCGCACTGGCAATGGATCAAAACCGTCTTTTTGAAGCTCCTTTCTAATTAAGGGCGAAGAAAGGCTCTTCAAAAATGCAGTTTCATCTGCGCACGAATATCTTGCGTTGTAAAAAACATTCGCGTTTACGTTTCCAGCTCTAACTCTACAAAGCAAATGACTGCTACTACAAGCAACCCATCATTCAAAAGCCATAATCTTTATCTTTCAGAGGATATGAAGAACATTATATTTGAGGAAGTCCTCTTTGAGATATGCGTTATCAAAGTTGACCGGATGTTTTGCGAAATACCTTCGTATATATTGTATCGTTCTTTTATTTTTAAAAGAATTCGAGCGTGGGAACCAGTTTCAATCCACTTTTTCTCTGCAGATAGTGCGTCATAAGTTATCAACAAATACGGGGTAAAACCCTGTTTCATTATGACTGAGGAAAAATAGCACGCTTTTACGTCCCAAAGTTATGCTTCAATAGGCAAGCCATAGCGACTACAGTTCTTAATATAATGCACGAAGCTTTTTTATTAACAAGCAATTTTTTTCATAGCTTTGTCCAGTCGTTCTGTTCGAGGACACGATAACTCGAGAACGCTTTGACTTTTTTAATTCTGTTTGCACCAATCAATAGCTTAGGCAAAATGAGGAATCAAGGTCGATTTTGGACCAAATCGGAGTTACCCCTGGGGGCGAAAGGTCATACCCCCGCATTTTTGCAAGCGTAACGTATACCGTGTAGCATATCATTCGAAAGATTGGATAAACGGTACTATTCACGCTTATCTGCGATGTTATCTTCAGTGTCAAATGTCATGATAACCTTTCATTTTTCAAGCGTCAACTATACGTAAACCTTTTGCATTTCAAATAGGGCATCTCCTTTTATGTATTTCAATACGCCATCTCAGCTCAATATTGGAGAAGGCCAACAACCATGATATGCGCGCTTATATTGGACGTTATGTTAAGTGTCTAAAGTCATCATTTTTCTTTTATAACCCCTAAATTGCTAGTTGGTTACACTCATGTGTTACCAGCTTTATTGGATTTCGTGATTGTGATTTTGGTCTTGTTCCAGAATTTGTGTGAGTAACGGCTTCTGTATTTATATTTGTAGACAATTTCTAATAATGATGGTATTGAACTTGGGACTTGTAACATATTCCAGATACTCATACAAATTCTGGAACAAAATAGTACTGCAGTCAAGGCTGTCAATGTCATTTAAAAGCATTGATTCAATTTTGGTCAGTGGAATAGTCAATCCTATGTAATTGTTCATTAAAAATTTATTACAAATGTTGCTACTTGAGGAGGGATTTCACAAACTGATTCTCCTATTGGGAATATTATTATATGATTCTGGAGAATTGTGAAACATAAAAATTGTTGTTAGGTACTACGCGAGATTCCCAGCTAGACATGTAATAATATGCAAACCAGTTTCATGTTAGGTTTCATCGCCATAATCTTCAAATCTGATTTTAATGAGTCTGTAAGCAAAACCCCAAAGGATAATTAAAATTTCCAGCATTCGACGGAACTTCAAGAAACAAATTTTTCTTATAGAAACCATAGTAAGGGGATCGTACGTAGATTCTTCTTTTAAGAATGAGACAAACAAAAACTTTTGGAAGTGGATTTCTAGACTGATTCTCACAGTTTACACATTATTCATGGCCGATTGAGCTAATTAACAATAACCTGTATTTCATATTATATCATTATTCAATTCATAGCTACTCAGTTGCAGACATATTTGGAAACCACCTTTGGTTTCATTCTAAATATGCATAATACTTTTTATTTCAACAAAATAATACAAAAGGCTATGTCTCCTCTCTTTCCGAATTTAGTAGCGCTTGAGGAAGCAACACCACACCACCACCATGGATACTCTCGTGAGCATTATATACGCGCTGGTTATAGCGTTTATAAGATCCTACAAATTTGTTGAATTACAATTTTTTAAACTCATCAATTACCCATTGCAAAGACTAGCTATTTACTTGGGAGAGAAATTAGGTTTAGTTTTGCAGCTGCCAGGTAAACCAGAAATTTCCGTTACGGAGGAAAAACGAATTTTAAAAGAATCTGGATATCCGACACTAATCCGAATAAAAGTCAACGATGTTAGTATTTTCCCGTTGCTTGCAAATCAAGGGACGTTGGCTGCTCTTGAGGGGTATTTGAATGGAAAAGTGGAGTTGGTTGGAGACGAAGCTCAACTTACAGAGGTGATTAATCGAATTTTAGTTAAAGATCTAATGAGGTTGTACTTTCTTCATCCCATCAACAAGTTGTTGCACTACCTGGAACTTGAAGCCTTTAACTTACAAACAATTGGAAGGGCATTTCAAATAGCGGATGTGCACTATGACGCTGGAAACACACTGATTGAAAGCTACCTAGGTCCTACAATGCAATACTCTAGTGCATATTGGGCGTCCGCCGATAATCTCAATGATGCTCAAATCAACAAAATGGAGTTGATTGCCAAGAAACTTGATCTGAAACCTGGAATGCGAGTTTTGGACGTTGGATGTGGATGGGGTATCCTCTGCAAGTATCTAGCAGAAAACTACGGAGTGGAATGCGTCGGGATTTCCGTTAGTAAAGAAGGGGTAAAATACGGGCAAAGCAAAATGGGTAAGAATCTTAATGTGGAGCTGAGAGTCCAGGATTATCGGGATCTGAATGAAAAGTTTGACAGGATAGTCTCTATTGAATGTTTGGAGCACGTTGGGCCACACAACTATCGCACATTCTTTAAGGTATCATTCAAATGCATTAAAAAAAATTGTACGCATTTTTTGTATGTTTTGGATTATGTTATATAAGTTAATTGTTTTGAAACTTTATTACAGGCGATGACAAACTCGTTGAAAGACGACGGAATCTTCCTGCTTCATTGTACTGGAATTAACCACAAGAATTTTATCCGAAGCGAACCATTCACTCACAAGTACCTATTCCCGAATATAGCTGTGCCTTATTATCTTGATGTGTGCAAGCACATTGAGGGATCATTTATCATTGAAGATTGGCACAACATTGGACCAGATTTTGGCAAAACATATAAGGCTTGGGCAGAAAATTTTGAAAAACAGAAGATGATGATTTGTGAAAAGTATGGGGAAAAGGTTTACAAATTGTGGAAGCTCTACCTATTGCTTGCAAGGGCCTTATTCGAATCAAGAAAGATGCAGGTTTGGCAAATAGTTTTGAGCAAGAATGGACTAATGAGGGAATACAGAGCTGCCAGATAATCTTTTTTTTTCGAGTTCTAATTTGTCAAGAATTGAGTTTAAAATTCGCAATTTCAAAAACATACATTTTATAACATCAAATTATATTAAAAATTTCAATAAAATTGCAAACCAATTTTTCGATGCGGTGAACTTAATATAGGCATCATTTTAAACCAACATGCATATTAGTTATGCTAAAAAAGGGCATCCAGGAACCTTGCCTTCATTATTGCATTTTATTCATTGCGTATATACCAATCACTTTATGGGAATTTCATTCTGTGCCTCTGTTACAGTTACACTCTGTGCTTATTGCCATTCATTGGCAAATTACTTTTACTTCCATTACATAAATAAAAAATACTTTGAATGTGTCCCGGTTTGCTTGTGTTTTATTCATTGATTGTGCAACACTTTTCTACACCGAGCTTGCTGGGTTTATTATTACTTATGAACGTGATATGATAAAACAAGAATAACCAAGTTGTTTTGTTCAGGAATAATTTCACATGGCTCAAAGCAAATGTTCATCACATCAATCAATATATTAGAACATTGATGGAAGCCTGTCCACGTAATAAAAGCAGAAGCAAACTGCCCGGAATCTTTGTATTAAAATTGACGTAAATTCCTATTCGTTTACCATACATATCTGGATTAATACATAACAATTGGGAAAATTTAGCGGCGTCATGTCATGCGTCACTTGGAGACAACCACAATTAATTTTTAGCATTCACACGGAATCAAGCTTTTATGTCTCAAAGTAAACCGTGGACCAAATCTGAAATTATGAAGAATCTTGGCTTCTTTACTAGAAACAAATGTGAACAATAAAAACATTCATTATTTTTGTATCAGAACTTTGATCAAGTTTCATTCCCACCAAACATCATGAGCTTAACTACATGTAGGAAATATATAAAATATCGGTTGCGAAATCCAGAAAACAAGAGTCAGCGTGAGATTTGTTTTACACAATGAAGCACAATAACTTGAATCATTAATAATTGTATCACTGAAATCTGTTATATAATGAAATCCAAAAGTTGTCTTTTAGATAATTTGCGGTTTTGTGAAACTCATTAATTTTTAAAAGGAAGAACTCGAAGCAACCTTGAGATGCTCCGGAATCTGATAACGTAAAATTGTAAAGTATAGCGGATAGTTCAGCCATTCCAGACTCCAATGTACTTCTGATATAACAATTTATCAACTAAAGACAGAAACCTTTATTCACAGAAGGGCTCATAAATTCCCCGAGCAACATTGACGCGAGAATAACACGAGTTTCACATCAGATTCGGTCTGTGTTTGTCCGAACAACTTGTGTTAATTTTGCATAAATGCGGTATCGAATAGGGGTTAATGAACATCTTCATTTTGTGTTAGACCTTTGTCCTTCTCCTAATATTACCTTTTATAATGGGGGGTTGTGAGATTTCGCCAAATTCAGAGATGCTATAGTGATTCAAATTACTTTCAAATTCAAATTTGTAATTTGTAATTTTGGCCTTCAAATTAAATGTTAGTCATTTGCAATTGGTAATTTCTGCATGGAAGAATGTAATTTCAACATCTCTGGCCAAATTTACCGAGATCAATTCAAATCTAACAGTTTGAGGTTTGTTAACATTTTTACCCCATAACTGTTGGCTAGGTAGTTTCTAGAAGGTGAAACCACCTGATATAAGATCCTGATTATCCCTGCTTCAGAATGTGTATCAAATTTCCCGTAATTCACGCCCCGCATTAAAGAAAATTCACTATGATAAATTAGTTACGGCTTACAATATGATTAGCAGCAAACTTACGTTGTACAAAAAACACGGTCAGTTTAAGTGTTATGACAAAGGAACATGAAAATATGCACAATGGTGATTAGCCACCAAAAAAATTCCCACACTTGCAGTCATGTGGGGGAGCAGCAATGTCACCCGAACTGTTTCTATGGTCCATTTTTTTGCAATTAACAGGATACCTATAAGTATGGCAGTAGATCTTAGTCAGTATTTTGTTTTTAGCATCACCAAATAAACACGAATTACACTCTCACATTGTTGCTCGGGCCATAGGTAATTATTTTGTTTTCAAATTCCAGTATGCGAGCAGACGTAATTATTGATGGAAATCTTTCCACGTAATAAAAGCAAGCTGCCCAATTACTATATATTTAAATTAATGAGCTTTATTATTGCTTTGCTATACACTTCAGGATTAGTGCATAACAATTGGGAAAATTTATTGAAGTCATGCGTCACTGGGAGACAACCGCAATTAATTTTTAGCATTCACATGGAATCAAGCTTGTATGTCTCAAAGTAATTTGTGGACCAAACCTGACATTATGAAGAATCTTGGGTTTTTTACTAGAAGCAAATCAGATCTTTCATTAAGTTTCATTCCCACCAAACATTATAAGCTTAACTACATCTACTTAGGAAATATATCAAATATCGGTTGCGAAATTCAGAAAACAAGAGTCAGCGTGAGATTTGTTTTACACAATGAAGGCATAACTTGAATCATTAATAATTGTATCACTGAAATCTGTTATATAATGAAATCCAAAAGTTGTCTTTTATATAATTTGCGGTTTTGTGAAACTCATTAATTTTTAAAATGAAGAGCTCGAAGCAACCTTAAGATGCTCCAGAATTTGATAATGTTGTTGGTAATATACTTCCATATAAAGATCGTGTTCGAGTACTCGAGCAGACGTAATTATTGATGGAATTTTCCACGTAATAAAAGCAGAAGCAAGGTTCCAAATTACTATATATTAAAATTAATGAACGTTATTATTCGATTACTTTGCACTTCAGGATTAATAGATATATACCTGTTGGGAAAATTTAACGAAGTCGTACGTCATTGCGATACAACCACAATTAATTTTTAACATTCACACAGAATCAAGTTTGTATGTCTGAAAGTGATCCGTGGATCATACCTCAAATTATGAAGAATCATGTGTTCTTTACTAGAAACAAATGTGAAAAAGAAGAACATTCATTATTTTTGTATCAGATCTTTGATTAAGTTTCATTCCCACCAAACATCCTAAGCTCAACTACATTTACACAGGAATAAATATAATATCGGTTGCGAAATCCAAAAACAAGAGTCAGCGTGAGAGTTGTTCTACACAAGTAAACCATAACTAGTTTCATATTACATACTTGTACGTTTTGTGATGTTCATAAAATTTAGAAAGAAGAACTCGAAGCAACCTTGAAATGCTCCAGAATGTAATAATGTTGTTTGTAACATGATTTTTATGTATCGGGGATATATAAGGAATTTCATCCAGTTCTTTTTTGTCTTTTGGGTCAGAAAGATAAACTAATCAAGCTTCATCCTCGCTCACCATTTTTCATCCTTTTAGAATTCTAGATTCTTTCCTTAAGTACTTATCCTTTAATTCCTTTAGTTCGATTTTTTGTTAGGTTTTCGAAAATCGTGGTTATCACCATTGATTATGGCAGGAGACGCCAGCAGCCAGATATGGCTTACTTACGCTCTCAACGATGAGCAAGTAGAAAAAGCTCTCACCCTCTGCTTTTCCATGAAAAGGGTGTTGACCAGCCGGAAGCTAGCTGTCCTAGTTTCCCAAAAAGTGTCTCCTTCATTGAAGGAAGCGCTTCACGTCGGCTTTGACTTCTTTTTCTACATAGAGGAAGAACGGAATACGGCTGGGCTAAAAGATGTAGACTTTGCCAAGCTTTACGCTCTCACGCTCAAGTCCTTTGAGAAAATTGTGTTTCTTTCTCCAACTATGATGGTAAGAAATTCATTTATTGTTATGGGTAAATACATTTGATTTCTTACTGAAGTTTTACTTTCTTTGGAAATTTTATAGGCGCTTAGAAATTCGGATGAAATTTTTAATGAAGGTGTTGAGTCTCAACGTTTCCGCTGGCCTTCTGGAACATCGTCCTCTACTTCCATTTTTATGGTGCGACCTTGCCTCCAAACATTCAAGATTCTTATGAGCGAGCTACATACAAGGAATGGCAATACCGTGGAGCAATACCTGAGAACCTGGACGAAAAATCAAAAGGGAGGGGGAAATGCCTCCACTTGTCTTGGAGCTCAATACAGTCACTTTCTAACACCCCAAAGTGAATTCCTGCTCACGTATGTGACAGAATGAGGCTTAAAAAATAATAAAAAAATTCAATTACTTATATTATTTTTTTTAAATTTCAGCAAAGAGACAGATATCTCGATTATAAATTTAGTTGACATCCCAATCGACGTGAATACTGAAAAATTTGGACTATTTGCTCAGGTAAAAATTTGACAAATTATTTGAGCAATTTTTTTCATATCATAGAACTAATGAAAAACATGCATTTCTGATTCGCAGTTGATTTTGGAAAGCTGGAAAATGCTGTACAAAGGAACTGTGAAACCATTCTTACAGTCCCTAATGGAGCTTCCCAGCTTTGACGGAAACAACCAGTTTAATAAGCCATCGGGATTCAATAAGGAACCAATAGCAATTGTTGGAATGAGTTGTCGCTACCCAAGTGCGAATAACTTGGAAGAATTTTGGAACCTCTTGTTGAACGCCGAGGATGGAACCGGAAACCCACCAGATTTCCGTTGGTCACGTGAGCAGTCCACCCGATTCCTACCAGAGGCAAGGAAGACCAACGCCGGCTTTCTCAAGACTCCCATTGAGGAATTTGACTCTAAATTTTTTGGGATCAGTCCTAAAGAAATGGTCTTTCTAGATCCACAGCATAGACTCCTCCACGAGCTCGTTTGGGAAGGACTTGAGGACGCTGCTGTAAATCCTGAAACTTTGTTAGGAAGCAACGGTGGTGTTTTCATTGGCTCTTGGCTGAACGACTACAAGGATGTCTTGTCTCAAGCTGGAACCAACGAGTTTTATCGGGTTTACATGGGAAATGCGATTGGAGCAGCTGCTGCAAGAATCTCCCATTTTTTGGGGTTGACCGGGCCAAGTATTTCAACGGAGTCGGGATGTTCTTCTGCAATGGTTGCTGTCCACCTTGCCTGCAAAAGTCTTCAACGAGGGGAGACAAATTTTGCTCTGGCTTGTGGAGTCAACCTCCTTCTCCATCCATTTGATGGGGACCTAATGCCCATGGTTATTTCTCCTGATGGACACTGCAAAACCTTTGATGCCAAAGCTAATGGTTTTGCAAGAGCGGAAGGATGCGGAGTTTTGGTATTAAAGCGACTTTCTGATGCGGTTCGTGATGAAGACAAGATTTGGGCGCTGATAAGAGGGTCTGGAATGACACAAGAAGGTGTAAGCAAAAGCATGGGGACACCAACCATTCATTGTGAATCTCTTGCAATGACCTTAGCTCTCAAAGACGCTAGAGTGGACCCCGCTCAAGTTTCTTATGTGGAGGCACACGGAACAGGAACGATGGTTGGAGATCCTATGGAAGTCGCTTCCATTGCTCAAGCTTATCACACCAAGGAAAGGGAGCAACCACTACTTATCGGCTCAGTAAAAACAAATGTGGGGCATACTGAATCCTGCTCAGGAATCACTGGAATTATGAAGGTGGTTCTTGCATTGCAAAACGAAATCATCCCAGCTCACAGAAACTTTGAGACGTTAAATCCTGCAATAGATTTGGATTCCGTTCCAGCTGTGATCCCACTCAAACCTGTGGAATGGAAGAAACAAGATGGTAAACCCCGTTTTGCAGGCGTCAGCTCTTTTGGAATAACTGGAACGGATGCCCACGCAATAATTGAGGAGACTCCCGCTATTCCATCAAACGGGCTCAAATGGAACCCTCCTACCCTTGAGCAACCTCTTTTACGTATTATGAAGATCAGCACAAAGACTGAGGAAGCGATGGATATTCTTTTAGAAAAATACAAAAAACATTTAAAAAACAACAACACTGATTTATTACCCGATTTAGCTTACACCGCGAATGTGGGGCGATCTGATTTCAATCAACGAACCATTTTAATAGCAGAGTCGAATGAGAAAGCTGCTCAGATGATTGAGGATAACAAATTACTGCGTGGTGAAGCAACGCCAGAAGCCCTTGGCAAAGTCTGTTTCCTCTTTACTGGACAAGGCTCACAATACCCCGGGATGGCAAAGCAGCTTTACGAAACCAGTCCAGTTTTCCGGATGCACTTTGAATATTGCGACAATCTCCTCAAAAACATTTACAACATTGACATCAAACAAGTCCTTTGGCCGTGTTCTGATAAGGCGACGGAAATAAGCAGGACAATTTACAGCCAAACATCCATTTTTGCTGTAGAATACGCACTTCTTAAACTGTGGGAATCTTGGGGAGTGAAGCCAGACTACGCACTTGGTCACAGCTTGGGAGAATTTGCTGCAGCCGTTTGTTCAGGAATGTTGACTGTTGAGGATGCTCTCAAGCTAGTTGCAGAGAGAAGTCGTCTCATTGACCAACTACCCCGTGGGAAAATGTTGGTGATCAAAGCAGATAAGACGCGTGTGGATACGGCAATGAAGAAGTTTGCTGGTGCGGATGAAAACAAGATTCTCGACTGTGCGGCTATCAACTCTCCAGAGCAAACTGTATTAGCTGGAGACTCTCAAGTGGTACTACAATTTGGGCTATATTGCAAAGAAAATGGTTTAAAATGCATTGTACTTGAAGCCACCCACGCATTCCATTCTAAACATATGGATCCCATGCTAAATGAGTATAGAAATGTAGCCAAAACAGTTATTAAACTGGAGGGAGATAGCTGCCAATATATTTCTGGGATGAAGGGAACAATTGTTGATGCTGATCAAGTGGATGCAGAGTATTGGGTTGAGCATACGAGAAAAAATGTTCTCTTTATGAACGCCAGCAAGAAAGCAGTTGAATTGGGATGTAAAACATTTATTGAAATTGGACCTCAGCCTGTTCTAGTAGCGCTGACAATGATGAACAACGACATACCATTGAGCTGCCTTCCATCTCTGAAGAGAAATGAAGGGGAATGGGAAACGTTGCTAACCACCCTTGGAAAACTGTACGTAAAAGGTTTAGAAATAGATTGGAAGGGGGTTGAACAATTTTATGACCGAAAGAAAGTCAGCCTTCCTCACTACCCATTTATTGGAAAGAAATTTTGGCCTGATATGATGTCAGTAAGCGGAGTTTCAATTCACCCCTTACTTGGTAGCGTCTTGTCTAATCCTTCATCCCTTAAGCTGTTCCAATCCGGACTAAACCTGAGATCCTTGGAATACGTGAAGGATCACGCTATCGGTGACAACATAATATTTCCTGGCGCTGGTTTTCTAGAAATGTGTCTTGCAGCTGGGCTAGCAACAATTGAAGCCTCCACTGAATCCCTTTCGCCCCCAACACGTTGTATGAAAATTGAAAATTTGACAATTGAAGCTCCCCTCGCTTTACAGGAGTCAATGACCTGTCAAATCCAAACTTTAGCTGAGCTCAACACCACTCAAGAAGGGGAGAGGGATTGGAACGATATTAGCATAAAAATATTTAGAAAAGTTCTCTCTGACTCATCCAAATGGCAGCTTCATGCCAAAGCCACATTTTGTCCTTTACCAACAATGGAAGACAGGGAAGAGTTCCCATTTGACTCCGAACATTTCTTGAGCACTTTAGAGACGCCAAGTGAAGAAGAAAGCGTTGTCAAGCAGGTGTATGACAAGTTGGCGTCAGTAGGACTCAAGTTTGGTCCAACATTTCGTAGTATTGACAAAGTTTGGAGAGAAGATGATGAGGAGAAAAAAGTCCTCGTCGCCAAAGTCAACGTCCCACCCAAACAAGGAGCTCAGGAAAATTATATCATTCATCCGGTAGTGCTGGACGCAATGATCCAGGCAATCATGATGATTCGCCCTCTTTCCAATTTGAAAAAGACGTTGTACGTGCCCATTAAAATTGGTAAATTCGTATGGATTTCTGGAACCGACGATGATGATAATACCTCATTGGACCTCTACGTGAGGGCTGTAGAGCAAGGTCCAACAGCTTCGGCAACGTTGGTAACCTCCTCCGGAAAAGTTTTGGGAGTGATGTCATCAGTTGAGCTAATTGACACGACGGTCAAGACAATTGAGTCCGTGCTGGAGCAACAAACGAGCGTCCTCCCAGACATGTGGGAAGAGGTTTGGAGGAAATATAGGAGTGCTACAGACTTCCTCCTCGATTTGAGCTCCACAACAGCCCCCTTCTTCACAAATGAATATCACAAAGAGTTTGAGGATGCGTTCAACAACCCTTCCCCAGCCCAACGCGAAACATTTAGAAATGTGGAGAGGCTCGCCTATCTAAACTACCTCCAGGCTCTCTATGAACTTGAGTGGAAGCCTGAGCTAGGCAAGAGCTTTAGTGAAAGCAGTCTTTTCAATGACCTCAAGATCAAACCCAGCTTTCGCAAGTACTTCTCCTTCATTTGTGACGTGTTGGAAGCTGAAGGAATTTTCCAGAATTTGGGTAAAAGTAGTGGTGGTTCAGCCAGCACCGGCGAAACTAATTGGAAATTAGTGCAGATCCCACCATCAAATGAAGATATTTTAGCTCTTCTCACTTCGCCTGAACTGAGCATCAACTTAACCCAACAGTTTCAGCCAACCCCACTTTTCCAAAAAGTAGGGACCTCTTTGAGTAGTTTTTTCAAGGGGGATATATCCCCCCTCTCAATCCTATTCCCGGAAGGCCAACAAACATATCCATCTCTTGCCGACTTTTATGTCCACTACGGTAAACTTTCCAAAGCAGCGGAGTTTGGAGGCTTGTTTCTACATGTAATTAAGCATGTTGCCAAGACGCTGGAGTCCAACCCGAATGCTGTAATTCGGGTTCTTGAAGTCGGAGCTGGCACAGGATCCTACAGTAGCTACTTCTTGGATGCCTTGGATGAACATGGAGTCTCTTATGAATATACGTTCACTGATATCTCCGCCGCCTTTTTTCCAGCTGCGGAAAAGAAATTTGAGAAACAGTTGAAAGGGCTTCGTTTCAGAAAGCTTAACCTTGAGGAGGATACCATTGTCCAGGGCTTCACACCCGAATATTTTGATTTGGTGCTTGCAGCTGAGGTCCTTCATGCAACTAAGGATATATCGGAAACCCTTCAGAATATTCGGATGCTGATGAAACCCCATGCGAGAATGATTATTGGAGAAACAACGCGTATGAACCGGATCATCACATTCCTCTTTGGTACTTTGGAAGGCTACTGGAGGTTCCAAGATTTCGAGTTGAGGCAGCGCAACTGCACCCTCGACAAGGAAAAGTGGTCTCACGTCCTTAAGAGGAATGAGTTTAGCGTTGAGGGAATATTTTCCGTGTTTCAAAACTACAACTCATTCATATTCGCAAAGAGGAGTCCAAAAGATACAACTGGCTGTAGAAAAAGGGAAAAAACTTGGCTTCTATTTCACACGCCTGAGGATCCCACTAGTGAGCACCTCTCCAAGAAAATAAGGGAAGTGGAAGGGAGAACCATTATGAAAATAACAGCAGGGGAGAGATTTCAAGAAGATGAGACGCATAGTGGATTTATTCTGCGCAGAAGGGAGTATGACGACTTTCACACTCTATTCCAAACGCTAATCCGGCGAGGGGTAGAAATAGAAGGGATAGTTTATTGTTGGGCCCTGGGAGCTTCCACTGCCGCCCAAGAGGATTTGCTTCAACCTTACTTTAATATGACCAAATGCATTCTCTCTCTCGATCTTAAGATCAGCCCTCGTCTCATCCTGGTTTCAAGAGGAGTGGCTGCCATTGAAGAAAATGACTTGTCCCACTTTCAAGCCGGGACATTGCTTGGCTACAGCAAATCAATGAAGAACGAGTATATACATCTAAACTGCAGAACTATTCAGGTGCTGGACGAGACTTTGGGTGGTGATCATGATGAGTGTGAGGCCAGACTAATGCAAAATATTTTCCATGAGATTTGGAGCTCGGATAAAGAAGCACAAAAGGGATTTTCCAAGAATTTCCTGTACATGCCCAAGTTTCAGCCCCACAAACCTGTAATTAATGCATTAAAATTGCCACCAGGAACAAATCGGTTTCATCTGATATTGCCAGATACAAAGTCCATCTCTGACCTACAATTTGGACCCCTTGACGCCCCCTCATCGGATTTAAAGGAGGATGAGGTGGATATCCAAATAAAGGCTTCCGCTCTCAACTTCAGAGATGTATTGAACATCATAAAGCCAACGGAACAATTTAAAGATAGTAACGCAGTGGGATTTGATGTTGCAGGGGTGGTCAGAAGAGTTGGCTCAAAGGTTACGAAATGGAAGGTTGGGGATCGAGTTTGTACTTGCCTGTTAGATAATGATGCACTTCCCAGTCACGCCATACGTCATGAGGATTCCTTAATTTTGATGCCAACAAATTACACTTTTTGTGACGCAGCCACCATCCCAGCTGTCTATGTAACCAACGTGGCTTGCCTTATAGAAACCGCACAAATAAAAAAAGGGGATGTGGTCCTCATTCACACAGCAACTGGAGGCGTGGGGTTAAGTGCGATTGAAATTTGCAAACATTTTGGATGTACAATAATTGCCACGGCTGGGAGCAAACGGAAGCAGAATTATTTGAGAGGTGTGGGAATCCAGCATGTTTTTCATTCAAGGAATACGAAATATGGAGATCAAATTCTGGAGCTGACCAACGGTCGAGGGGTTGACGTGGTCTTGAATTCGTTGACAAGTGAAGGGTTCAAAGAAGCGTCGCTCAAAGCTTGTGCGAAAAATGCGAGGTTTGTGGAGATGAGCAAGCTAAACATTTGGAAGCCGGAAGAAGTGAAGGAGCTCCGCCCAGACGTGGACTACACAATTGTGGACGTTTCCAGTGCGGATGCTAACCAGTGGGTTCGCTATATCGGAGTTGTAAGGGACCTCATGGCAGAAGGAGTAGTAAAGCCGATTCCATACGTGAGGTTTGATGGGCAGAACATTCGAGAAGCACTCCAATACTTACAGAAAGCGAAACACATTGGGAAAATTGTTTGTGGGATGCCAGAGCTAAGAAGCAAGGATGGAAAGATTGAGATCTACACTCCCATGTTCAATGACAACGTTAGCTACCTCATCACCGGAGGCTTGGGAGGAATCGGCTTTGTTGTTTGTCAGTGGATGGTGGACATGGGAGCAAAACACATTATTCTGGCAGGAAGAAGCAGCCCTAGCCTTCAAATCCAGAGCTCAATAAATGAAATGAATTCTACCAAGGGTGTCAATGTCATCCCCGTTCAGCTGGACGTCAGTGATTTTGAGGCATGTAAGATGCTTCTTGAAACCAAAATGGGGGAAATGGGACTCCCTCCTTTGAGGGGAGTAATGCATGCTGCTGGCACACTTTCAGATGGGCTCATTGTTAACCAAGACTGGAAGAAATTCAGCTCCACCTTTAACACAAAAATTTATGGAACCTTAAATTTGCACGAATTGACTAAGCGTCTAAATTTGGAACACTTTGTGCTCTTCTCCTCAATGGCAGCTTTATTCGGCCCACCTGGTCAATCTAATCATTCTGCTGGTAACGCTTTTGAAGATGCATTTGCCCAATTTAGACACTCGCTGGGGCTACCAGCAACTACCGTCAATTGGGGCCAGTGGGGTGAGTTAATTTTTTAATGGCTTGGAATTATGAGTAGGGGGAGCCTTTCTGGTGAAGGATTTTTGAATTTATCTTTGTTAAATAATTTATACTGAATTAACTTTCTTTTCTTTTTCCCAAAAAGGTGAGGTAGGGATTGCTAAGGAAATTGATTTGCCAGGTATCAAACCATTTTCTACCGTTCAAGGTATTGCTGCCTTAGAGTATGTTATGAAGACGCACCGAACCCAAACCTGTATTGTCAATGTGGAGTCATTTATCCTGTTGACCAAATTCTCGCCTCAAATTACCGTCTATTTGGACGAGCGTGTTTGGAAGGCATCTGTTGGCGCTAGTTCTTCAGTCGTTATCAAATCTGACGAGTTTTGGCAACAATACGATTCTCTCACTAACACCGAGGAGAAATTGAACTTAGTTCAGACCCAGCTTCACAAAATTTTGAAGAACACGCTCAAAATGGATGACACAGATGTTATTGACAATACTGCCAATATACAGGAAATGGGGGTGGATTCACTTATGTTTGTTGAAATCAAGAATGGGATTCAAACGATGTTTGGAGAACGGCTGGTGATAAACGCTAGCGCAATAAAAGACTGTAATACAGTCAATTTATTGGGGACAACGTTAGTAAAATTGATTGAAGGGGAGGAAGACAACTTGAAGCCAACGTTGGAAGAAGTAAATGAGCTAATCCGAGAAGATTGCCAACTTCCGGAACATATTTCAGCCAAAGAGTGTCAGAAAAGTAGGAGTATTCGGGAGATTAGCACGGTTCTTTTGACGGGGTGTACTGGAACTCTTGGTCCCTATGTATTGAAGCAGTTGGTTCAAGTCCCACAAATTAAAAAAGTGGTTTGTTTGATTCGACCCTCCAAAACGGAAAGTGTTGAGGAGCGACTTCGAAAGGTTCTAGAGAATTTGGAACTCTCAGTGGATATGAGTAAAGTGGAGTGCATCAGTGGAGATGTAGGAGATTCTCATCATCTTGGAATGGAGGAGGGCGTTTGGAAAAGGCTGAGTGTGGAGATAGAGGCTATATTCCATTGTGGCGCTAGGGTGGAACACACGGAACACTATCGGAAGCGAAATTCAGCTCAGGATTCTCGGGCCGTGAATATCGGAGGGATGAAGAATATCTTGACATTTGCGTGTGAAAAAACCTTGAAGCATGTGTACAACGCTTCATCCCTTTTGGCGGCGGCCACCATAGATGACGGTTTGGTCTCTGAAAGATGGCCAGAAATGGGTGAATATGATGATCTCACTACGTTTGCATACCCCATATCCAAATACGTTGGGGATATTCTAATAAAACAGGCAGTTGAGCGTGGAATTCCTGCGAAAATCTTTCGATTCCCCTTGATTGTTGGGGAGAATGGCACTGGACGATGCTCCGTTCAAACTAATCACGCACTGTTGAGATTTATGTTTATAATGAAGAGTGGAGCAATGCCCTGTTCGCCACTGCGTTTGCCAATGTTACCAGTCGACATTTGTGCGGAGGTGTCCGTCCGCATTTTCTTTGAGGAAAAGGCTACATCCCACGTCTACAATGTGACACACACAAATCCGGATGCAGACCAGGAGTTTGTAAATATCGCCAAAAGATTCAGCTACAATGTGGACATTGTTGAGTTTGGTGAGTTTGCCAAGAGGATTCAAGAAGCGGGGGAGAAGGATGGGGACGCAATGGCGCTGTTTAAGGATTTCTATAATGACGAAAATGCTATCATGAGTATTTACGCTAAAGCGCCAGTATTCAGGAAGTGGATGGAGGGTGGGGAGGACTCGGAAAACGTGTGGAAGTGTAAGAACGTGCCTGCTATCATTCCAGACTTTTACGAGGGACAGAAGCAAACGATGGAATATATTTATGATGACCTTTCCTTCTGTAAGAAGCAGGGGTGGTTTGAAAAGTTTGGACTTTAGATTGCTAGGTTGAAAAAAAATGGATTATTACACCACCTAACAAATTATATTTAGTAATTTTTACAATATTTTATATTATTTTTGTTCCGACTTCCTTTTTCATTGTGAAAGAAATCTAGTGGATATGTATTTTTGTAAACTCTGTGTTCTTTGTAATTTGCTCGCCAACTTAAACACTCTTTTTGTTATTTAATGGGTATTTTGAGTGTCTTGGAAGATTTTTGTGGTTTGCGTCTAATTTGTTTTCTTTACGTTTATTTTCGTTCTTCTATGAACGTTTGACCATGACATCCTTTAGCGAATGAAGAAGTTATTTAATTTTTCCTCTTTGTAACTACCGAAAAAGTGAGACCAATAATGAAAACCTTCAGCACGACATGCAATTCACCAAAGAGGAAGGTTGGTTCACAAATCTTGGAGTAGAAAATTATTGCATTTATTGATTGGTTTTGAAATTTACTTTATAAATTTATAATCATTTTAAAAAATCGTCTAAGGTATTGAAAATACAAATTCGATTCTGTCATGTATCGACCTTGTTAGCTAAAAATCAAACTTGCCAAAGTAATTGTTTGCAATAATATTGTAAGAGAATCGGCGATTTGCGGGTTGGAAATTAATCCTTCCCATTTTATGAATCGGCACTTGGAAATACTGAAACTTTCAAGATTATATTTCTTATAAAAAATAGAGTATTTATTGGCAACTTTCAAGAATAATCGTAGTCTTCAGGCATTGGCAAAAGCCAAGCCTTCCGACCAAGAGGCAAGAATATAATGGTTAAAAGGTCTCGAACACTGATGATCATGATCTGGAGAACTGGGGTTTATATACCCAGAAGAAACAAAGGAGTTACAAGATAAAAGCTTCTAGAAATATTCATTGCATAAACATCATTTGAGGAAATAACAAAGAATAAAAGAATATAAGTATTTTTACAGATAATGATAGTTATTATACATACAAGTTGGTAGAGAGCAAGCACATACGATGTTAGTGCGTTTGTCTCTATAGGCAAAGCACAAGCAGTAAAACCAGTTTGGTAGGCAGTGTGCTACTCAAGCGAGTAAGCAGCAATGCATATATCATGCACATCGTTCGTGTTCATATTTCTGTGCCATCACAGGTTGCTCTCTTTTGTTGTACCTCCTATTATTAAAACAAGGAAGAACAGCAAGTTCTTACAATATCATCAATAAAATAATTTAAAAGTTCGTAATTTGGAATGCAAAACAACATGTGATCTAAATTATAAAATTAAGTGGTTTATTTTAATTCCGATTCCCTGCTCGTTTTGCTCAATATGTGAGACAATCGAAACCAGAAATGGAAAGGGAGGCTAGGAGAGGGGGTAAATACATTTCGGGAGTTAGGGGAAAGTTGATAAATTCAAGAGAAATGAATTCAGATTACTGGTTAGATCACACGAGGAACAAGGTCACCTTTAAGACGCCAACAAAAACGCTGTGAAGGAAATGGAAGGAAAGAATAAAATATTCATTGAGATCAGTCCCCAGCCTATTCTATCAGCAAAGGTGGCTACTAATAATATAAAAAATATGGATGGCTTGACATTTATTCATTCTCTAAAGAGAAATAAGGATTACTGGGGGACAATTGCAAATCAGAATTCCAGTAAGCTGGCCAGGATTCTATAGTGGCAGGCTCCACAATTAAGCTTCAATTTCCTATTATCACTTTTCTGAAAAAGTATTTTGCCCGGAGATCAACCAATCCCCAATATTTAGCATTGGAGAAAAAATTCACCCTCTTCTTGGAAAAAACATTCCCAGCGCAAGTGATGTCACAAAACTTGTTAATTCATTTAATTTAGAGGAGCTTTCGTATGTGAAAGAGCACAAGGTGGAAAGTCATGTAGTATTCCCAGGTTTTGGTTAACTAGAAATGTGTTTGCCTGCTGCGTCTGGAAGAAACGCAGACATTAGTTAAAATTTGAATGATTTTTCATCTTTATCTGCTATCCCAGTCAAGATAGAAAATATGTGTTTTGACGCCCCACTCCCTCTTCTAGAGGCAAGTTGTGGTGAAATACAAGCCGTTGTGAACCTTGCTTTGCCTCGACTCAAGATGTACTGAAAGTAAATATTTTCAGTCTTCACAGGATGAGCAACAATTTGGACTAAAAATACTAATATTATCCCAACAACGATCAACAGTTAATTATCTTCCGCTTCCAGTAAATCAACCCTTAATTATTCTTTCAGCATCCAACAATTTACACTTCATTTTTCCCTAAAAATCAACATTTCATTTCCCTCCGCCTCCCATAAAACAATATTATTATTATTAAAAAATATTTAATTAAAGGTTTAGGGAAGCTTAAGGGTTGAGGATAATGAGTGTTTGGGCGTGTCTAGAATTTTGAACGTGACTAACGATAATTTTCTAAGAAAATTATTATTTTTGTGCCTTTCATTATTAACTGTCAACCCCTTAGACTTTCTTTATTAACAAAATTGAATCGGAACACAGGAAAAAATTAAGGTATAAAATATTTAGGGCAATGCTATTAGATTGTGCTGATGAGTCCCAATAGGACGAAACGGTAGTATCCACAATTATATCTAAGCTTAATTATTTTAGCACAGTAGTAATTCCCTCAAATATTTTCTATCTTACTTTCTTTATTGCCATAATAAAAATAATGGGTTGGTTTCCTTTGTTATGCATTTTGGGAATTATCTCTACTTTTTTGGAGGCACAGGTCACCCAAAATTTCACATCACCCCATTTTAATCCTGGCTGGGGAATTTGGCCCATGGATCTGATGGATCCAAAACGAAGGCGTAGGTAAGTCCAAACCTAACCTATGATGATAGCCTTACATGACATTAATTAGCATACCAATAAATGTCTAACTGTAAAATATCTTCGTAAGAAATAGGTTATATAATGGATCGACGAAAATTTCATACATAATTCTATCTTTACCATGCTATATAAGTAAAAGTATAACCATTTTCTTAGTAATTTGACAAGTTAAATAATAAATTCTGAAAATAAATCAAATTCGATCAAAAAAATTCTACCAGAAAACTATTACATTACATATTATTATGAGTTGGAGAGGTACAAATGAGAAATGGCGATGCATATTATATATTATTTGCCACAAGAAGGAACAGCATATTACAGCAAAACTCTCATGGGATATATAGATTTTGCATTGAATAAGACATACAGTTCCTACCACAAACAAAGACAACTTCACATGAGTTGCACGAAAGCAGGCTCAACCAAATGAGTAAAGAAACTTCACTACTTCATGCTTGCTTCTGTGAACAGTATATATGCTGTTGGTTGTTTCTTCTTCTTTTTATTGAAGCGACACTAGCTCTAAGCTCAGCCGCTACAACCAGAAGCAGCTTTCAATATATCAAATTGAAATGTGCAGGATTGAGTTGTGCTGTATCCACTGTCTCTGGAACGAAAAGCTCTTGCCTTGAATGACTTAACACAGTTATACCTGGGAAGAAAAGAGGTTTTTGAGTGTAGCGGTAGGCTGGTCCGCTCTATGCTGCGTGGCTTCCCCCTGTTTTTCATTCACTACTCCACATTCTCATTTACTTGGCTGCCTGCTGCTGAAATCCAAGCTCAACTGAAGTAGATAAAGATGATGATGATGATGACATTGAAGTACATTGATCATGTACTGCTTTAGTAAAGTCAGTGCATTAGATAGCAGTGCTGTGCAGAGCAAAGTGTTAAAGTAAATGAATTGATGTGGGATTCTGCTCTGGCTCTGCCCTTTGCATTCTAGTTGCTTAAAAGTCAATCTGTTACTAAAAGGTCTATACGCTAAACAGATATAAGTTTGACATTATCCATTGCTTGTTGTATGCACTGTGCTTTTAAGTATCTGCTGTAGTAGCTGACCAACTGAAATGATATTGTGTTAGCTCGGGAAGTGGTAGTGATTTCATTACTTGGACAAATAAACATGTTCCGATTTTATATCATTTCGTTTGTGTCCTTTTTTATTATATTTTGAACTGAATGTAATTTATTAGAAATCATAATTTTTGTAAAAATCAATATATATATTAAGGGGGGAAAGGTAAGATCTTTGTCAAAGTGAACATGTCATGTTATGCTGAGTACTGAGTAAATACATACCATTCACATTTTGTATTCGATAAATGAAAACCTTCCTTTCTTCAATGAGCATTCTTTGTTACTTGCGTATAAACTAATAAATTTAACACACACGACAATCGTTAACACTAATTTGATCATTTATATCCATACTCATTATAATTTTCCTCACCATGATTTTAATACTGATTTGTTCATCTTAGCTTTACATTGCCAATCGTGTAGCCTGTGACCCCATTTTCCACATCACAAAAGACATATATTTCTACAAAAAAGTAACATAAAACTACAGAATTTCTAAAGAAAACTAATTTGCAATGTCACATAAACAATTTCAAAATGAAAAAAGTTCATTTGGTTCAATATCGTTTGCCTGCAACCACACAAAAAACATACTGCAAAGAAATTGACACGGTTTAACATAGTCTTCAAAAAAGTTAATAACGTTGCACACAACTAGGTCGGCTTATAAAAATAAACATTAATCAACCGTTAAAGTTAAACTGAGTTCCAAAGGAAGCTAGTATTAGGCCTGGAACGAGTGCAGGCAGTCCTAATATTATATATATTCATCGTCCTGAAATCCCAAAGTACATATTTATCAAATTAGTAAAACTTTATATAAATATGAATGACAACAAATACATTTTAAAAGTTGACTCACGTTATTAATATCTTTTAATTTTAACTACAAGCCAAACGTCAGTCTGTCTCATGTTTTCAATGCATCGTTAGGTCGTCAAGAGAGGCTTCTACGGAAAAAGGTTGCAATATCAGGGTTCCGGTTACAATTCCTGCTGCGTTACAATCACATTTATGAAATAATTTTTCTGTTTGCTTAAATTAACATTTATGTATTCAAGTACTTTATATCTGTAATATCACATCAATATCCCCGGATCGAAATTGAGTAACGCAAAGGCAGAATCCATTTAACCATTGCTTCCTGTGATGATAAGTGATTGTGAGCAGATTTATGTTGCGTAATGGTGATGATGCTGCGTCCAATGAGTCACCTTGGTATTCGGATTTCCAGCGAAAACTCTTTAAATTTCACAGAGTTAAAAGTTTTAATGAAGTTTAAATAACAATAAAGCGTATTATGGTGCCATGAAAAGTTAAACAATCCACAATTATCTTCTAAATGAACTGAAAGCTTTGGCCCAAATCGTGTAAATCCACCATTTCACTGGTTTAAAAACAATTATAAAAGATATTATAGAATTTTCATGTAACTAAAATTGCAACAAGACTATAAATAATCAAATTCATGCTACTTAATTATTGTGAGTCAAAATCCGGTACATTATGTCATTTGTACTTCTTAAAAAAGTTACTATCTTAGATTTCTCACCACTTACAATTTTAACATCGTACTCATCGTATGTTATATTTTGAGTTATTGAACTAACACTAAACAAAAAGTTAGGCTTTAAATTTTCAGTTTGTAATGAAAGACTGAGAATCAAAAACAATTTGTTACTAATACTCATTTTACATTATTGGAGCAAAATCATAATATTATATTTGATCCATGCAAAAATGCGTTACACATATGCATAAATTAATATGAGAATTCGTAATTACCAACAATGTTAGCAGCAATTAAAGCTGAATATCCACAATCAAATTTATTGGGTTGTCGAAAATTCGCTTTCAACCAATTTCTCATTATCTATTACAATCTACGCATGCCTCTGGTTTGTGTCTGCAAAAGCAAATTAAATATTTTACAATAGATTATAAATATTGTTGGTATTTTTTACGTCTACTAAGTTTTGATCACCGAAACTACCTTAAGATTTACCTGAATATGATTCTACGGGTGTTTATATTTGGATGAGCATATTTAGTTATCATTTAATTGCATGTCACCCTGACGTCATATTCCATGGCAAATAAGATCCATTTAAGTTCTTCACTACGTTTTAATTCCCCAATGCAAACAAAACTGAAATAATTATTCCAGCACCTCATGTTTAATAATTTGCATATCAATATCAACATCAATATACCAGATCGAAATCGAGAATGGGTAAAATAGTCACCGATTCAGTGTTGTATCATTGTGTTATTGTTGATAATGGCAATCGTTTTTCATCAGGGCATCACGCACGTGATGATATGAGACGCCTCTGGTCTAATACTGAGACTCCAGTTTTCTTGACCTTTTCAAAACCAGCATTTCCGGGATGTCCCTGAAAATTACACATTAATTATATACATGATATCCTCATATATTGACTTTTAATCAACCAGTATGGCCAATAAAGTAACTAATTTGGAGGGAGTTAGTTCAATATATTATGGTTTATTGCAGTATCAATCAAGCCATTATTGAGAAGAACTGGTTTAAACTCACTTTAAAGACAACGCGTGAACGTCATTTGGGGCGAGATTTCCTTTCAATCAGATTTGGCATCACGCTACGATTCATTATCGTCAATCATCAGGTTTCCCCTGGATAATAAGTTTTACATCCAGATTGTCGACTTTCAGCATGGTTTCCCTTTCTTCACACCAGAGCTATAGGGAACCCTGAAATAACAAAATTTGAATAAAAATGTTAGTCTAAGTAACTAAACCATGCATGTGGCATGTTTATGTAGTTAAAGCTACTATTTTTAGGACACAATCGACTTTATGATTGTGAATTGGATGAGTTTCTTGGCTACATATTTACTCCCTCATCAAAAGATTCAACACTATGCTTGTACAACTACTCGGAATTACAACATTGGCAACTTGGATTTTGGATGTTGTAAAATTAAAAGTTTGGGAATGAAAACGACGTCACAAGATCAATCTGAATTTTCTAAAAGGGTCCATATGGAGGAAAAGAAGCAGATTTATTTTGATTTTTTTTCGGGTGTGAATGTACTATAAAAAAGCTCCTTGGTAAAACATAAAAGTATGGAGCTACAAAACAATTAGTGTGAAAATTAATATATCAAAAGTATTTTTACAACTCATTTTGAAGCAAAATAGCAATCATCCCGGAATGTATAACGTTGAGGCTCAACGGTTGAGCTGTGATGTACATAGAAAAATAAATAGTTTGCAGTAGGAAATCAACATTCATTCATGCAACCACAATAGATAGACTGGCACAAACCGTCCATACCAGAGTTCTTGTCACAATAATAAATTAACCTGGTTTAATATGTGTGCATATTTACCAAAAACTTAATGTTGATGAATCACTGGGTCGCTGAGAAGATACTTTTAAGTACTTTTCTATCATCCTTCCCGTTTAGGAAGATATACGAGCCTGAAAAAAGAATTCAATAATTTATAAAATATCTTGAAACCTATATTACTTAAAGAAGTTTACGGTTACGTGTTCCTCATATCCTCATTAAAACTATGATTTGATGTACCTTAAGTTATTAGGTGACATCCGGTTGAAATAATCCTATTCAGAGGAATCATAGACTATTATAGATTTCCTTTGAACCTTTTACAAAGGAGTTCAACAATTAATAATCAACAAACCAACACTCACCACGATTCAATGTAAATCTCCAACAAATCATAAAATATTAGAGAACTTGATCATGATGTTATGTTTTCCTACTTGTATTCATCTCACATATTCTATTTTTAACGGAATGAACCTCTAAATGTTACTGGATTGCAAAATATTTCTCAAACTAAATAGTCACTACTTTTTATCTCCAGGCTCAATCTATTTTAGCAGTTAACACTTTATTCACTTTAAAATGATAATTCAATGATTCAATGATTTGAGTTGCGGTGAACCAAAACAAATGTATAGTGTGGTTGAGATAGGGGAGAAAAAAGTAAGGAGAATGCAACAGGCAAAGGCAAACTCATCTTGGCTATGCATTCTCCTTTTCTCTCGCTTTAAATAGCAGACGGACTCTCCTTTGCTTTTTGAATGGGAATATATACATTCATATAATATACCAAACTATAGGTATATCACAGTACGGCACAATCTACGAAAAATGCTGGACTATATGTCTATCTATATTGCTACTTGCTACGCACGTTATATGAATAATATCCAATCGAGTTGAAAGCTCAATCTCCTCTCTTTCTTTCTGCCTGATACTAACAGACCTACAACGGATAGTTGTAGAAAGGAAAAACTCGGCTTTTATGCTGCAGTATTAATTTAGGCTCGTGTAGCACCAAAAAGTTATGTATTGTAGTTTATGGCATGAATGAAGACTAGAAGAAAATATATCCAAAGTCCATTTATTGTGATCGAAATATTATTATTACGCATTTTGCTCAGTACGATATCATGCAGTTCTCCAGCTTTTCATCAAGTCTATTAACTACTTATGAAGCCTTTATTTTTAATACTATCACTACAAGTTTCCAGAGGAGAGACAAAGCACAAGCAGGAAAAACTGTTTTGGTATTGCCCCAACGGCATTCGTAAACTGACTCGCAAGCGTATAATTTCCTGTAATACGAAAAGGCTTGGTAAAGAATCTCTTTTTGTAACAACACTAATATTCCTCAGCATACTTGAAGAATTGAAGTTTTTGCACGTCCATTTTTATATTTTCCTTTGGTGATTCATTTTCATTCTTAGAATCTCTCGGTCACTACTTAAATTGTCTGCAAAAACGGAAAATGCGTTGAATAGCCTACTGGAAAAATATGAGGGGTATCTTGAGACCATTGAGAATTCATGGGAATACATTGCTTACACTACAAATATTGGCCGTAGAGATTTTCCATGTAGAGCTACACTTGTAGCAAAGTCCAAAGACGAAGCAGTAAAACAATTAGGACGCAACAATGGCCTGGTGATGAAAGGCCATGCTTCAGCAGAATCTCTTCCAAGCATCTGTTTCCTTTTCACTGGCCAGGGCAGCCATTACATTGGAATGGGAAAACAACTGTTCGAAACTTGTCCTGTATTTCAACAAAATTTTGAGAAATGCTCCAAAATACTCCTCAACCAATACAAAATTGATATTTCTCAATTCATCTGGTCCAACAACGGGGTAGATGAATTAAACAAAACTTATATTGCCAAACGTCCATATTCTGCATTCAGATTGCACTTATAACGTTATGGGAGTCTTGGGGAGTGAAACCGGATTTTGTTTTAGGACACAGTTTGGGAGAATTTGCTGGTATTTTGGAGCTGAAGGATGTAATCAAGTTAGTAGCTGAGCGGAGCTTGCTCGAAGACCTTCTTCCAAAAGGAAAATGCTCGTTGTTCGCTCAGGTCACAAGAACGTGATGAGCATAATGAAAAGGGCGTTGGGAGAAAATTATCTTGATGTCGCTGCAATCAACTCAGAAGAACAAACTGTGGTGGCTGGCGATGCGCACAAAATTTTGGAATTTGAAACATTGTGCGAGGAAAAAGGACTAATGTGCCTTGTTTTACAAGCTTCTCATGCTTCTTAACAGCTTACAAGAGCATGATTCTCGTAGCAAAATTCAAGTTATCAGATATAATCCTCATTCACACAGCTTCTGGAAGTGTGGGTATTTTTGCTATCCAAATCTCAAAGTATTTTGGAGCCAAAATTATTGCAACAACTGGAAGCAAGCGAAACAGGACTATTTAAGGTCGCTTGGAATTGATCATGTTTTTAATTCTCGCAGTACTCAATTTCCACACGACATTTTAGAGGCAACCAGTGGCCACGGGGTTGACATTGTTTTGAATACGCTGACAAGTGAAGAGTTCAAGGAAGCTATATAAGCAGCTTGTGCACCTTCCGCCAGATTTGTGGAACTGAGCAAATTGTCAATTTGGTCAAATGAAGACGTAAAGAAGCTGCAACCAGTTGTTGACTACACCATGGTGGATGTTGATAATCTGGAGTTTTGTGAGGAGAGTCGGAAAATACTTGGACAGATGGTGCCTTTCATTCAACAGAAAATAGTGGACCCTCTTCCTTACGTTCGATTTGATGCTGTGAATATTCGAGAGGCTTTCAGCTATTTGCAAACTGCAGAACATATTGGAAAAGTTGTTTGTGTACTGCCTCACAAGACTGGAGCAGGTAAATGGATTTGTCCCTTGTTTAACGAGAGGAGTACTTATCTAATAACAGGAGGACTTGGAGGCAATATCTTTGAAGTAGCAAAATGGAAGCGGAGTTCAGGTGCAAAGCATTTAGTACTTGCTGGAAGAAAGCCCTCTTCTGTGCAAGTTCGAAACATAATTTACCAATTTAATGAAGAGCATCATGCTCATATAAGGCGAATGCAAATGGATGTTGGCAATTACGACCACGTTAAGGAATTATTTCTCAAAATAAAGGAATCAGAAATGCCACAACTACGAGGCATCATTCATTGTACAGAAGTAATTAAAGATGCATTCACACCCAGTCAAACTTGGGATAAATTCAAGGTTCCATTAAATTCAAAAGTGGAAGGAACCCTTAATCTACATCAACTTACAATTGGATATCCTCTGGAGTATTTTGTTTTGTTCCTTTCGATAACGGCATTATTTGGGACACCAGGACAAGGAAACTATTCTGCTGCCAATTGCTTCCAGGACTGTTTTGCACACTACAGACATTCCATGGGGCTACCTGCTAAATGTAAGCAGATCTTCATTAAGGATAGGCAAAAACAATTTATATAAAAATATTTTCTCAGCTTGTATTTTCGATTAGGAATGCTTTTTGACCTGACTATGTAATATGGAACTATTTTTTAGCAGTGTATTGTAAAAAAATACTTTACTTTACTGTAAAAATGTTAGGGTTGGAAGAACAATCTTATTACTGATTGATACCTGTAAACACTGAAATAAAATTTATCTATCTATCTATCTACATCGATTAATTGGGGTACAGCAACCTCAACACATTTTTTCTCTCGTCTTAAATAACCATATTTATTTAAGAAAGAGACCTTTTAGGACATAATCTGTTTAACATTTAGGAGCCTGGGGTGAAGTGGGATTGGCAACGGAAATAAATTTTCCTGGTCTTAACAACCTCTCAACAAAAGAGGGACTAGCTGATTTAGAACACGCCCTTAAATCCCAAAAGACACAAATGTGCGTCGTAAATGTCGAGTCTTTTTCTACGCTCTCAACATTTATAGCACAAACAGAAAGTTATGTGGACAATAAGCTTTTGATTAAAGAGCTGGGTAAAAACAATTCTAAGACAGCGTTGAGTTCCGAGTCAAATGCATTGATAGATTTTGGAACACTTATGATACCTTCACTGATTTGGACAGCAAGAAATTATAAATTCGAGACAACCTAAGACTCATTCTCTAATAAGACATAAGAATGTTTGTGGAGATCAGAAACAGCCTTCAAAGTCTTTTGGGCGACCGTCTCCTCCTCAATTCCAGCATTATTAGAGATTCGAGTAGCATTTCAAAACTGGTTTCCAACCTAATTGGGATGATTGAAAAGTCGACTAAAATATCTGCTCAAGAACTTGGGCCACCAACATATGAAAGCGTGAACAATCTGATTCGCAGTGATTCCCAGCTTCCACCTCATTTCAAACCCAGCGGGATTCCACCTGTTGCAGTTAGAAATATTCGACAAGTATTGGTTACAGGTGCAACGGGATTCCTTGGTCCATATATTTTACGGGATTTGTGCAAGCGAAAAGAAATCCAAACCATTTACTGCCTTATTCGTCCACATGTAAATCAAAGTGTAAAAGCACGTCTTGAAAAGGCTCTGAAAAAGAGTGGGATTTCCTCTTATGTGGATTTAACAAGGGAATGAGTCAAGAAAATTGGGAGAAACTAAGCTGCAGTGTTGACGCAATATTTCATGTTGCAGCCAAGGTCAACTATGCGGATTACTACAGAGAAATGGATGAGGAAGAAGGGGACACTCCCAAGAGTAATTTGAGCGGAGTAAAAAATATACTCGAATTTTCTTGTGCAACCAAAACCAAACATGTTTATTATGCATCTTCAATCATAGCTGCCGCGAAAACAGATTCTAGTTCTGGCTCACTTTCCGAGAGTTGGCAAAATATTGATGATTTTGATGGAGTGAGTCCATTCGCCTACCCAGTTTCAAAATTCGTATGTGATTTGTACATGAAAGAAGCTGTTAGAAGAGGAATACCCTGCGAAAGCTTTAGATTTCCCATCATTTCTGGGGATTCGCTAACGGGTAGATTTTCTCCTGAACAAAATCTTTTTATGCTCCGCTACCTTTTCATGATGAGAAAAGGAAAGATGCATTCTTTCCCATTTTCGATACTGATTTTACCAGCGGACATTTGCTCAAAGGTCAGCCTCAACATATTTTTCAATGAAGAAGCTCCACCAGATATCTACAATGTTTGGCACAATCATCCCAACTCGGATTTTGATTTCATTCAAGTTGCCCAACAATTTAGATGTGATATAAACATCACGGAATATTCAGACTTTGTTGATGACATTCAAAATGAGTCAACAGAGGCAAAAAGTATGACGGCTTTATTCATAGAGTTTCACAAGGAAGAGGTTTATTTCAACCTTCACCGAAGACTCCTACAAGGATGGGTGCAGGGGGATCAAAATTATTTTAAAACCAATAAACTTTTAAAATATGAGCCAGCTTTCAATCTGAGGGTGAGGCCAACAATTGAGTACCTTCAACAAGACATCCAATTCGCAAAAGAGGAAGGTTGGTTTCAAAAACTCGGAATAGAAAACCAAATAAATTGTTGATTGCTTATAGAATCGTTTATATTGAATGGATTCAATTCATTGAAAATAAAAAAAATGATAACATTATTATAACAAATATGTCAGCAACCTTAGTTCAACTGATAGTTTATGAATTGGGTGGTAACCCAAGCAAAACTGACAATGACCATAATTTTTTTACATCTACAATCTATGCTTAAATATACATAATGTGACATTGTGACATTTTGCTCTGCGTATTATTATCTAATACTACTTACAAATACAATAATATTTCCTTCTTGAACTGAATGATTTATTTGCTGAAAAAAATGGAACACGTGTTGTTAAAAGGATTATATATGCAAAAAAATGAGATTGAAGCATCATGTGTTTTTGTGTAAAGTAAACCGGTTATGAAGAATTCATTATATAATATTAATTTGTGAGGCTTCTAAAAGTTTCTTTTGTATCGAGATAGTTTAGCTTCTTGACCACGGTTAATAAAACGGAGAAAAAGACTGAAACCTCGACCTACCTATAACTTAACATAGCGCAAAGTATTTAAGTATTTGTTGGACAGCTCAATTTTTAAATAGGTACATTATGAATGTACGAAAAAATATTCAATGCAATTCGAAGCAAAATATAGGCATATACAGACACATGTAAATAACCAGTTTACTATTTTTATATTTAGAATCATTTTCATTGCTAAGCTATTTTTGTTGACAAAAGCAACCAAATAACTTATTCAAGCACGTACTTCTTTCGCTTCAGTTACTTTGTGCAAGTGCATGAGTGTGGTCTTTGGTTAAGTGAACCTGAGAGGATTATTTCAGCATGTATCTGAGAACAGCTACAAGTTTACCAGTTTTACTTTTAACAGTGGTTCCATCTCTAATCACATATTTCGGATGGCTAGACTACAATTTTTTTGCTCAAGAAATTCCTACACAAACAAAAGATGATGGCTATGACTTTGTAATAGGTAAATATTTTGTACATCCCATTATACAGCTACAACCTCCAATCCAATTTTAAGTCAACGGATAATTTGATTTAAAAAATAATGCGTTACAGTTGGTGGAGGATCAGCAGGATGTGTCGTGAGTGCTCGCTTATCAGAGAATCCACTCCATCGGGTTTTGTTACTTGAAGCTGGAGGAAATCCTAGCCCATTTTCATTTGTTCCACTAGCTGTACCATATCTTCAAAATCATCCAACAACTGATTGGCAATATAAAACAGTTCCACAAAATAACTCTGCATTTGCTTCACCAAACCAGGTCAGCTACGTTACCCAGGAAAGATTTTTAAAATCAATAAAAAAAATGCTTAAAATTTTGGTGATTAAAAATTATTTATGTTTGCAGTCAGTGACATGGCCAAGAGGAAAGGGATTGGGAGGAAGCAGCACCACAAATTTCATGATTTACATGCGTGGAAACCCCAAGGATTTTAACGAATGGAAAACTATAACTGGAGATTCCAGATGGGGTTATCAAAATGTCAAAAATTATTTCAAGAAAATGGAGGATTATCAAGGGTTTCACAAAACTGCTCAAGAAAATCATTACGGAAAGGATGGGCCTTTAAGAATTGAACCCATTCGCTATTCACCCGGTTTGGATAATTATTTGGAAGCTGTGACTGAGTCTGGCTTCACAGTGAGAGATCTAAATGCAGATCAGCAGGAAGGTAAGAATATAGTTTCAAAAAAATTAAATATATATTTATATATAATTCAAAACCATTTCGTAATAATAGTATGAATGTAAATTTTAATTATAGGATTTTCCCCTATTGATTACACTCAAAAACGAGGACGTCGGTTCAGTGCTTATTCCGCCTACATTAAACCAATTTTGGAACGAAAAAATCTGAAAGTTCTTAAATATTCCCATGTAACTAAAATTCACTTTGACTCTGATCTCAGAGCAACTGGCGTTTCCTTTGTTCATAAAGGCCGTACTGAATTCATTTCTGCATCAAAGGAAGTAATAATTTCTTCCGGTACAATTAATTCCGCACAATTACTAATGCTGTCTGGTATTGGTCCTTCAGAACATTTAAAATCCGTCGGGGTAAGCTAAAAATAATATTTGTAGCATGGAAAATAATGTTGCAGCCATTTTTAATTAATTTTTGGACGGGATTTTTTTCTAACAGATTGAGCCTTTGGTTGAGCTTCCAGTTGGAAGGAATCTTCAAGATCATGTGGTGACAATTATCGGGCCGTTCACACTAAACAAAAGTGTGTCTTTCATGCCTTCTCGAGATGTGTCTCTGGGATCTTTGACTGATTTTGCATTGAAAGGATCTGGTCCTTTGACATCACCAATGGGTACAATCGCCGTTGGAGTAACATCCAGTTCATCCTCTCCAGAATGGCCCAACCTTCTCCACTTCATTGCTTCTATTGGTGTATATGACGCACTGGGGGCAACCATGGATGGAATATTTGGATCTGGAAATTATTACGCCAAACTTCTTGCTCCGTTCATTGACTCTGACGCCCACATTTCACTACTTGCCATTGGAAAGCCAAAAAGTGTGGGGTTTATTGAGCTAGCGGACACCCATCCCTTTTCCAAACCTATTATTAACCCTCGCTACTTTTCTGATGAGGAGGATCAAGACATGGAAAATATGATCGAGGGATATGAAATGGTGGTTAACTTGTATGAAAACACAACTGCTCTTGGCAAGAAACTGGGAGCAAGGCTTATTGAGCTTCCCGATTGTAAGTCTAAATTCCAGGTGAGAAGTCGAATTTATTATGAGTGTGCCATTAGGACGCTTACATTCACACTATTCCATCCCGTTGGGACTTGCCCCATGGGAAAAGTTGGGAATGCCAATACAGTTGTTGACTCCCAATTGAGGTACTATTATTGTTTAATATTAACAATCCAACGAACAAATACTTTAGTATTACAAAATATTTTTTTTAAATTAAAAACAATCAGAGTTATTGGAACAAAAGGCCTGAGGGTTATTGACGCCTCAATCATGCCAACAATTACCAAGTAAGTCGTCAGTTTAAAACTCATTATGTCAACTTTTGCAAATTTGTAGTCATTTTAAATATTATTTTATTGTTTTCTAGTGCGAACACGAACGCACCTACTATAATGATTGGGGAGGTAGGCGCGGATCTAATAAAACAGAGTCATATAAGCCATAGCTAATAATTAAAAATTTAGGAAGCAATTAAATAGCTTAACATCAACAAAGATTAAAAACTATTGCAGTCTTGTGCAACATATGTAAAATTTAAAAAAAATTAATTTGTATTTTCATACAATTTATATTCATGTCTGGGATATAATAAAACATGGTCATATGTAAACCATACCAATAACTATGTACATTTAAAAATATTTTTGTATTTTTATATCATTTATATGTGCATCTGTTTCACCACTTTATATGATAAAATAACCAATACTATTGAAGCCATCAAGTTCATCAAATGCAGTCAGCAGAAATTTAGCATAAAATCAAGGTCGGCTGCATCCAGTTCTATCACGCAATGCAGCGAAAGAATTACAGCATGAGATGACGATTTTCTAAAACAGTACAAGTACAACATAAAATATAATGATAGTAAAAGTAGTAAAATAATGCGTCTGCAAAAAATCCATGTGTAACGGAATTTAAGTGGATTTGATACTGTGGACCATCTCCAACTCAGCATCAAGTACTTTGTGAGCCCAAGTCTAATATTAACAAAAACAGTTGGCGCGAAATTTCAAAATCTTAACGATCAATTTCAGTATTTGAAATTTATTGGTAAAATGCTTTTAAAATGCGTAGATTACGATCCACTGGTAATGGGCCATTGAAAAAAAAATATTTCAGATTTTGAAATTCTAAATCTCCCGCTCAAAATTCGAAGTTTAAAAATGTGAGAAAACTATCCCATGGGGAATTCAGTCAATATGTCCCGTACCAAATTTCAGGTCAATCGGTCAATGTACGTAGGAGCAAATCGATTTATGGCGTTCGAACTTCAGATAGCCCCAGCTCAGGTGTCTCAACATATCCCGACTAGAAAAAAATACCCATCTAATATTTTTGCGAGATCTTTCGATCTTTTTTTTTTAAAATGGTGCTTCAACGTCTTTGTCAATAACGTATGTTTGGACTCAATATAGTTTTTTGTAGTATTCATTTAAATCGCCAGTATTGATTTATTGGTATCGAGTCGATTCCTTCTTGATAGACTGGCGTTAATTTTGTCACCATTCGTATTAATTTTGTTACTAAAACTTAAACCCCTACAATCAGTCCACACCACCACCACCACACACATTAAAAACAAGAATTAAAAATGAGGTATGGACGTCATGATTATATTAAACGATCCAATTAAAAATTAGTAGTTTAATCATGAGGCAGAGTATATGTAAAGCATTCAGGTATATGTAGCGATACTAATCTCTCAAGTAGACAATATTCAAGGCTAGCTCCAATAATTAAATTTAAAAAACAACACTGAATGGTTTAAACATAGTCCCGATTATATGGGTTTTAAGTTGTGAGAACAAATCCCTAGGGATGTTGAAGTCAGTAAACTAAATATAAAAACTCCCTCTGTAAATGCAAACAGCGCTGCTTTAAAAACATAAGTAATTTATCGTTGAAGTAAACATTAATACTGGTTGCTCATGTTGTTAGTAAATTATCTAAATATTGTGGTGCCACCGTTGGAAGAACAATACATTTTATTACGTAGCTGAAGCGGTAGCATTCAGCGAAGTAATGGTTTTACTCAAACTGTCTGTCCGTCCGTCTGTCTGTCTGTGCGCACTCTCCTGGTCACATACATTGACCGATTTGGACCAAATTTGGTACACAGGTAGCACTACTCAAGAGGACCTCTGGGAATACTTTTCAGCCAAATCGGTCAAACGGTTCGAAAGTTATAGGTGGATGAGTTCAGAAACTCATCGATTTGGCTGAAATGTATACGTATACGTAAGAATTGCATAGCACCGTGTGGATGACCTTGTAAATACATCCGAAATGCGGAATGGTATTATGTGTTTACTACGATGGGAGAGGATCGCAGAGGTGGGTATAGAGAGAGGAGAGAGAGAGGTGGTGGACGTGGGAGGAGGGGGTTTGGAGGAGATCACTCAACGCACTCTTCAGCTACGTCTCTGGCCTGCTTACTAGCAGTTTATTTAACATGCCACAAGAGGAATGACGATTATAAGAATGCAGATTCTTAAAGAAATAAGACTTTATTTTCCTTATTATTTCCTTTGGTTTATAAAAATATAAGTTCCCACGTGTCTTGTTTTGCAACCGGTTAAGGATTTTACTCAAAATCTGCATTAAATTTATAGTATTACAGCTTTCTACCTGACACAGTTTTCCTTGCTTTAAAACGCATCAGGAGTAGTGGTCCACCACCATTTACGATATAATTAGTTGTAAAGTGCCTTAGCCTGAACACATTAAATGCTAATACTCTCACAATAATTCCAAACTGCCCATGTGTACGACGTCATATATATATCTTCAACTCAGTGTAGCTCGTATTTTTATCTGTTGTTGATTAAATTTAAAAAAATTAAAACATTAGCATTCTTGATGTAAGTAAATTAGATGAGACGTTGCATGCTTACTAGCAGATTTTTCCTAGGTTATAGCTTTGCTATTTCTGTCAGTCGTTCCGTTCGGGGGCACAATAACTCGAGAACGATTTGACTTTTTTTTAAAAATTCTGTTGCCACCAAAGGAAAGCTTTGAACAAACTTTTGAATCAACTACAATTATGGACCACGTCGGACTGGCCCTTGGTGGTCAGAGATTCTTTTTCTAAATATAAGGTATACCGTGGGGCATAACATTCGACAGCTAATTATGAGAGTAGATAAAACATGACATACGTGCTTACCTTGGATTTGACCATCATGGTTGAATCTTAATATTTTTATTTTAACCCTAATTAGCTAGTTCGTTACACTCTTGTTTGACCAGGTTTATTATGCATCAAAGCCAAAATACATGCTGCATATACTTCAAGAAGCAAAACAAAAAAACTTCAGAACTTATAAATTTTAATTACGACGTAATGGCGATAGTTAAATATACAACTAATGATATCGTAAATAGTGTGAACAACAATTTTATTATACATAGAGCGAAGAAATATATTAAATAGACGTAGTAATGAAAACGCACTGGTTAGAAGCTAACCTTGCATATTTTGGAGAGCTTCCATAAAAAAGTATCCTTTTAATTCAACATACCACAAGGATATATCCGCTTTGGTTTGTGTAACGAAATCAAATTTCATTTCTTCGGGTTTCGACAATTCGATTTGTTTCATCATGAAAGGTAAGAAGTGTTCTATCTTGAATATATCATTTATTTCTAGTAAAATCTTTATAATTTCTTTCAAAAAGCTTTCAAGGAGCAAGTTTGGCTAACGTCTGCTCTCACTGACAAGGATGTGCCTGGAGCCTTGGCCCTCTGCTTTTCCTTAAGAAGAGTAGCGACCTCCAGAAAAATCGCGATTATCGTCTCTCAAGGAGTATCAAAGCAGCTAAGGGAAGCCATTGAGTGCTCTTTCAACTTTGTTTTTTCCCTTCAGGAAGACCGAAACACAGTTGGTTTAAAACATACTAACTTTGTAAAGCTCTTCGCGTTAACCCTAAAAAACTTCAGGATATGTGTCATGCTCACTCCCAACATGCTGGTAAGTACTTTGGTAGCCAATTTTAATAAACTTGGTAACACAGGAGTGTAACGAACTAGCAATGTAGGGGTTATAAAAGAAAACTTAAGATAACATCGGAGATAGGTGTGCATAGTACCGTTGATTTTCTCTCGTGATTAGCTTTTGAATGATATGCTACACGGTATACGTTACGCTTGAAAAAATGCGGGGGTATGACCTTTCGCCCCCAGGGGTAAATCCGATTTGGTCCAAAATCGACCTTGATTCCTCATTTTGCCTAAGCTATTGATTGGTGAAAACAGAATTAAAAAAAATCAAAGCGTACTCGAGTTATCAGGCCCCCGAATGGAACGACAAACTGACGGAAGGACGGACAGAAATGACAAAGCTATAAACTAGCAATAAATTTCGTGTTAATAATTCACAGAGAGTAGAAATCGTAGCACTATGATCGCAAATATTTAAATTCACTGGAGGAAGTTTCCTCCAGGTGTGAATGTGTGAAAATTAGGTAGTGACATGGGTAGAGGATATAAAAAACAACATAATATAAACTGCTAGTAAGCAGGCCAGAGACGTAGCTGAAACAGGCGTTGAGTGATCACCTCCAAACCCCCATGTCCACCAAATCTCCTCCACCACCTCTCTCTCTTAACCCACCTCTGTGATCCTCTCCCAACGTAGTTAACACATAATACCATTCCGGATTCTGCTTTTATGCACAACCACATGATTCCGGATGCATGCACAAGCTCATCCACACGGATGTTATGCAATTCTTACGTATACGTATACATTTCAACCAAATCGATGAGTTTCTGAACTTTCGAGCCTATAACTTTCGAACCGTTTGACCGATTTGTCTGAAAAGTATTCCCAGAGGTCCTCTTGAGTAGTACTACCTGTGTACCAAATTTGGTCCAAATCGGTCAATGTATGTGACCAGGAGAGTCCGCACGGACAGACAGACAGACATACGGACAGACAGTTTGAGTAAAACCATTGCTTCGCTGAATGCTCTCGCTTCAGCTACGTAATAAACACAAAACCAGCTTAAAAAGCAAAATAAAACCTGTATTGCTTAATGCCAACTCAGCTTTCAGCATATTATAACTAGTAATTTTATTATAATTTATGCTAGTGCGTCGGTTTGAGTACTCCCATGATTTCTTAGGCTTTAAAAAACTGCGACGAGCTGTTTGACTGGGCCGAAGAAAATGATCAACAACAAATGGCGTGGACGAAACAACAAGACATGTCAGTTATTTTGATTCGGCCTTCAATCCATGAATACTATCGTTTGCTAGACTTACTCCAAAATAATTGTAACGGTGAGGTAGTATTAAAAACACATTAATAAACTGTAAGAGTTTTCACGCTTACTCGAGGGATTAATTGGGGATACGGCACAAGAGTATTGTTTAGATTGAAATATGAAAAGATAGCTTTATTCACGATTAAGAATTGAGATACTATGATGATGTATACATAATTTTGACAATTTGGAAGAGTATTTAAACAAGAGTGCGGACGATTAGAGAACGGCATATAAGGAAATATTAGAAAATATTCAAAGTAAAATATAAGGAAAATTATAAGGAAATATTCATGGATAATTCTGGTTAAATATAGCCGGAACAAAGAGAGTAATTATCACAAAGAAGTATACAGATTATAAAGAAAAGATTATCAATGTTGTAAACAAAGGTATACAAATTATAAAGGTAAAATAAGTGTGTGTAAAGATAGAACGGCTTTTAGAGCCGTGGGAATATATCCTAGCTAAAGTGGTGCCAGGCAGAGGCGAGCTCTACGCTTTGCTGCCTGTTTCTGGTGGTGATGATGATGATGATGTTATATTCATCAAAACTACTTATTACATTTTTATAAAGATATTCAGAAAAATAAATCCTAATTTTTATACAAAATTAATTGAGGAAGAATAGTGAATTCTTACAAAATTACACCGAAAAATTCTCTAAAGAATTATACATACTTATGCTAAACCTTTCTTTTATAGGAAGGGACAATTTTGTAGCGATATTGGAAAGTAAAACTACACATGAACTATATATTGACGAAAAATACAATCGGAGTATGCTCAATGACTCAGATTTGATTGTTGGGTAAGCAAAAGCTAAAAAAAGATATGCAACAAAATTCATTGCTTTATTAAAAGTTTCAAATTATTTGCGTTTATTTTTTTAAACAATAGAAATGGCAAGGATATTTCGATCGTAAAGTTTCCGGTGGAATTTAATAATGATAAATTGGAAACGGAATCACTGGGATTAATAGGAAAGGTAAAAAGAGCATTGAATAATTGCGTAATCAGTACGCACGCAATTTGGTGAATAAAAATAAAATGACTATCTACAAATAAATTACTAGATGATTTTGAATCTGTGGAAAAGCATTCATGCTGAGAATGTCAAACCACTCCTTGCAACTTATACAAAAGTAAGAAAATAGATTGTTTCAAGGTATACATAATTTTTGTGTAATTACATGACAATAAACAAAATGAAACTGACGTTTATTTTATTGCATTGTAGCCGACGATAGTATTTCCTGAAATAGTATCAGAAACCACCGACAATGACGCAATAGCAATTGTTGGAATGAGTTGTCGTTACCCAAATGCAAACAATCTGGAAGAATTTTGGCAACTCCTCTTGGACGGTAAAGACGGGACGGGAACTGCACCAGAATTCAGATGGCGGCGTGATATGTTAACGGCTAGGGACACCCCAAACTGCCGCAACATTAATGCCGGCTTTCTGCATTATCCAGTAGAGGAATTCGACTCAAAGTTTTTTGGAATCAGCCCATTGGAAATGGAATATTTGGACCCTCAAACGAGACTGCTTCACGAGTTGGTTTGGGAAGGTTTAGAAGACGCGGCTGTGAATCCACAAAGTTTGAGAGGAACAAACGGCGGAGTGTTCTTAGGTTCCTGGATGAATGAATACAAAGATTTACTGACCATTTCCGGAGATGATGACTTTTACAGGAAATATATGGGAAACTCCATTGGGGCAGCAGCAGCTCGGATTTCTTTCATGTTGGGAATGACTGGACCAAGTATTGCTACAGATTCTAGTTGTTCATCTTCGATGGTTGCTGTTCAGCTTGCGTGCCGAAGTTTACAACTGAGAGAAACAAACTTTGTACTTGCTTGTGGAGTGAATCTTATTCTGCGTCCGTTTGACAAAGACACAATGGTACAAATCCTTTCTCCGGATGGCCTTTGCAAAACGTTTGATGAGAGAGCAAATGGATATGCAAGAGCTGAAGGATGTGGAGCACTAGTTTTGAAGAGAGCTTCAGATGCTGTGAGAGATGGAGACAAGATTTGGGCGTTGATCAGGGGTTTTGGAATGTCACAAGAGGGGCTAAGCAAAAGCATGGGCACACCTACCATCCATTCAGAGACTTTAGCTATGAAAATGGCTCTTGCCGATGCAAACATAAGACCAGAACAAGTTTCTTATGTGGAGGCACATGGGACTGGAACTGCAGTTGGTGATCCCATGGAAGTGGCCTCAATTGCAAAAGCATACCATTCAAAACTAAGAAAAGAGCCTCTAATTATTGGCTCTGTGAAGACGAATGTGGGGCATACTGAATCATGCTCGGGAATCACTGGAATCATGAAAACGGTACTTGCTCTTCAACATGAACTCATTCCACGTCATCGGAACTTTGAGACACTGAATCCTGCCATTGATTTGGAGTCTGTGCCAGCTACAATCCCTTTGAAGCATATTGAGTGGAAGAGAATTGAAGGAAAGCCACGATATGCTGGCGTTAGCTCATTCGGAATCACCGGCACAGATGCACATGTAATAATCGAGGAGGCACCGTCCTCATCCCTACCAACAAACCTCTTCCAAGGCACTTTAAGAGAAAGGCCACTCCACCTCATGAAAATCTCTGCAAAGACGGATGAAGCTCTCAAGATTCTTATTGAAAATTACAAGGCGCACATAACCACAACGTCAGATGATTTCAAAGATTTGAGTTTCACTGTCAATGTGGGACGTGCCGATTTTAACCATCGAGCTGTAATTACAGCTACATCAAATCAGGATGCAATCAAGTCCATTCAGACAAATAAGATTATGACGAAGGAATTATCATCAGATGACAGTGGAAAGATTTGTTTTCTTTTTACTGGTCAAGGCTCACAATATCCAGGAATGGCAAAGCAACTATATGAAACAAGTCTCGTGTTCCGAATGCACTTCGAATATTGTGAGAAAATTCTGAAAGAAACTTACAATGTTGACATAGCTTCAGTCTTATGGTCGGATGAAAAGTCAAGCGAAGTAAGCAGAACAATATACAGCCAAACATCCATTTTTTCTGTAGAATACGCACTTCTCAAACTGTGGGAGTCTTGGGGAATCAAGCCTGACTACGTACTTGGGCACAGCTTGGGAGAATTTGCGGCCGCCGTTTGTGCAGGCATTTTGTCTGTTGAAGATGCAATCAAGCTGGTTGCCGAAAGAAGTCGATTGATTGACGACCTCCCATGTGGAAAAATGCTTGTGATCAAAGCTGACAAGAAGAAAGTTGACTCGCTGATGAATTCATTTTCAGAAGGAGACAAAAACAAGATCCTTGACTATGCTGCTATCAATTCAAGTGAGCAAGCTGTTGTGGCTGGAGATTCCGAGCTGATCCTTTCCTTTTCGGAGTGCTGCAAACAAGCAGGTTTAAAATTTGTTTTATTGGAAGCTACCCACGCATTCCATTCCAAACACATGGATCCAATTTTGGAAGAGTACAGAAACGTAGCAAAAAATGTGAAGAAACTTGAAGGAAACGACTGCAAATATATTTCGGGTGTGCGTGGCTGTCTTATTGAGGCTGACGAAGTGAACGCTGAATATTGGGTGCAGCATACAGGGGAAAAGGTTTCATTCTTGGATGCGAGTAAAAAAGCAGCACAACTTGGTTGCAAAATTTTCATTGAAATAGGACCGCAACCAGTTCTCTCCGCATTAACCATGATGAATAATGGGGGGCAGCTTCTTTGTTTGCCATCTCTACGAAAAAATGAAAACGACTGGGAGACGCTTCTCAACACTCTCGCTAAATTGTACCTAAACGGAGTGGAAATTGACTGGAATGGGTTTGATCACTTCCAAAAACGAAGTAAAGTTCGTCTCCCACATTATCCTTTCATTGGCAAAAGATTTTGGCCGGACATGTCGACAAGCTCCGGTGCTTCAATTCACCCGCTGCTTGGCAACGTCATTCCAAACGCTTCCTCCTCTAACCTCTTCCAAAGTGGGTTGAATCTGAAGGAAATACCTTGGGTGAAAGATCATTCAATTGGCGACCATGTTATTTTCCCTGGTGCTGGCTATCTGGAAATGTGTTTAGCTGCTGGATTAGCAGTCGTTGAATGCAGCACAGATTCCCTACCTTGTCCGACTCGCCCTATGAAAGTAGAAAACCTCTGCATTGAAGCCCCACTTGAACTGCAGGAGTCTACAAGCTGCCATCTTCAAACTGTGGCTGACCTTAATGAAAGCGAAGGAGATGGGAATGAAATCACCATTAAAATATTTAGGAAAGTTGACTCAGGCAAGTGGCAAAAGCATGCCAAAGCAACATTTTCTTCTTTACCATCTCACGAAGATATAGAGATTCCATCAACATTCACCCAATCTTCCTTTCTTGAAACTTTGGGACGGGAAGCAGACAACAGTAGCTTTATTCAACAAGTTTATTCTAGACTGGCTTCAGTTGGACTCAACTTTGGACCCGCATTTAAAAGCATTGAATATATTTGGCGAGACGAGGAAAGCAAATCGCTTGTGGCAAAAGTGAAACTGCCACCAGAGGACGGTTTCCCAAATAAATATATTATTCATCCTGTAGTCCTCGACGCCATGATCCAAGCGGTGATGATGCTTCGTCCACTATCCTCCCTGAAAAAGAGTTTGTATGTTCCCATCAAAATTGGCAAGTTTGTTTGGCTCTCAGCTGCAGCTCCTGATTCAGAACTTTATATTCACGCTGTTGAACATCATCAAGACGCATCCCGTTGCTCCTCTATTTTGGTAGACTCTAATGGCACAGTTCTCGCAGTGATGTCCTCAGTAGAGCTGATAAGCACGACGGTGAAAGCAGTCGAGTCTGTTATAGACCAGCAGAGCAACTCCCTTCCTGAACTTTGGGAGGAAGTCTGGGTTCCAACTCCAAGTCTTCTTTATCCTGAGCTTGGTGACTCGTCCGAGAAATTCTTCGCCGAGAAATTCCACTCAGAATTTCATGAAAATTACAACATTCCATCGGAACATGTTGCACAAACATGGCAGTTTCTGGAAAAGTTTGTGTACATCAACGTACTCCGTGGATTATATGAAATTGGCTGGACAGTGCCTCTGATTCGTTCCACTTTTAGCGAAAACGAACTGACTGAAAAACTAGGAATTACACAAGGCCACTTTCACCAGTATTTGGGTTTCATGTGTCGCATTCTTGAGGAGGAGGGAATACTTGAAAAAGATGGAACTGATTGGAAAGTAGTACAGATGCCCACATCATATGAAGAGGTTTTGGCTCAGCTCAAAAGACCAGAAATGAGTGAACAATTGGTATCTCGATTCAACTCAACATTATTACTTCAAAAAGTTGGAGAAAGTCTAGGCTCATTCTTGCAAGGGAGTTTGTCACCACTTTCCATCCTATTCCCTCCTGAAGGTAGCAATACTAAGGATTATCCGTCAATTGGAGATTTTTACAAGGACTCCTTGAATGACTTAGGCGTGAAAAATTTTGATTTTGCTCTGAGAAGACTTTTAGAACATATCTGTGAATCCCAAACATCAGGATCAGATTTTATGCTTCGTATTTTAGACATTGGTGCTGGAACTGGGACTTATTCTAAATATCTAATAGACCATTTGGAAGCTCTACAAATCGAATTTGAGTACACTTACACTGATATCTCGCCTTCCTTTTTCCCCGCTGCGGAAAAACTGTTCCAGAAGCACCTCAGTTCCTTGCGATTCAAAAAACTTAACATTGAAGAGGATCCTATTGCTCAAGGTTTCATTCCGGAATATTTCGACATTACGTTTGCGGCCGACGTCATGCATGCTACGAGGGATATTGCCGAGTCCCTTCAAAATATTCGCGCCTTAATGAAACCACGGGCGAGGTTGGTTATTAACGAGACCACATTAAAAAACAGGCTCATCACCTTCCTATTTGGAACTTTGGAGGGATACTGGAGATTCCAAGACTTTGATCTCAGACAAGACCACTGTGTTCTTGAGAAAAATGAGTGGACACAAGTACTTCAGTATATGGGGCTGCCGGTAGAGGGCATTTTCTCCACGTTTGCTGATAGAACCTCATTTATTGTTTCGCAGAAGACATCGGGACCAAACGAAAAAATACATGACATGAATAAATCATGGCTGGTATTCCATCTCTCACAACACCCCATTTCAGAGCGGCTTCTAGAAAAACTTGCGAATGTAGAGGGTCGAAGCGTAATAACTGTCACCGACGGTACAAAGTTTGAAAAACAAATTGACACGACGTGTCGCTCGTTTACCATAAGGAAGAAGAAATATGAAGATTTTGAGAGGCTGTTTAGAAGCCTTTCCCATGATAACGTGGAAATCGAGGGCATTATTTACTGCTGGGCTTTAGAGGATTGTAAAATCGATTCTTCCCAAGATGAAGTATTGCAACCGTATTTTAATTTAACCAAAAGTCTTCTTATGGCTACCTCCAACATAAAATCAGACTCATTCGTTCCTCGCCTAATTTTGCTTACAAGTGGAGTCACACCTCTGGAGGAATGTGAGCTGTCTGGCTTTCGCGCCAGTACATTGTGGGGCTTCAGCAAGTCGCTGAAAAATGAATATTTTAACCACCCCATGAAATGTATTGACATAGCTGACCAACAGATGACGGATGAAAGGAGGATCCTCGAGATATTCTACGAACTTTGGAACTGTTCGGACAAGGAAACCCAAGTTGCCTTATCCGGACGCTCCCGCTACGTTCCAAAGTTTATTTCTCATAAAGCAGAAAACAACGCTTTGAAGTTGCCACCTGGAACGGATAGATACCACCTACTTTTGCCAGAGACAAAGTCTATCTTCGACCTCCAGTTTGGAGCATTAGATTCTACCAATCTTGGAGAGGATGAGGTGGAGGTGTTGATCAAAGCTGTTGCGCTCAATTTTCGCGATGTTCTCAGCATCATCAAGCCAACGGAAGAGTTTAGGAATATTAATGCAGTGGGGGGTGACTTTGCCGGAGTAGTTAAAAGAGTGGGTAATAAGGTCACAAAGTGGAAGCCAGGGTCCCGCGTTTGTGGCTTAAATTTTTTATGTATGCCTAGCCACGTAACCCTTTCTGAGCATCTTTTGTTTCCGCTCCCGTCTTGGATGTCATTTTGCGATGGTGCCACGATGCCGGTTGTCTATATGACATCAGTACTGTGCTTACTGGATGTGGCGAAAATTGAAAAGGAAGATATTGTACTCATCCACACTGCTTCTGGTGGCGTTGGGCTGAGTGCTATTGAAATTTGTAAACAAGTAGGATGCACCATTATTGCTACGGCTGGAAGCAAACGGAAGCAGAATTATTTGCGATCCATTGGAATTCAACACGTTTTTCATTCCAGGAATACTCAGTATGGAGATCAGATTCTGGAGCTGACCAAAGGTAGAGGGGTGGACGTTGTGCTCAATTCATTGACAAGTGAAGGATTTAAAGAAGCCACGCTCAAAGCTTGCGCACCGGGTGCCAGATTTATTGAAATGAGCAAATTAAATGTTTGGAAGGAGCAACAAGTGAAGATATTACGGCCCGATGTGCAATACAGTATTGTCGACCTTGCGCAGGCAAATGAGTTAGAATGCATAAGATTATTCAATGTTTTGACTACTCTTCTGGAGAAACAAGTCATGAAACCAATTCCTTATGTGAGATTTGGAGCTCTTCATATTCGACAAGCGCTTGAGTACATGCAGAAAACTAAGCATATTGGGAAAATAGTTTGTGTCTTTCCTGAACTGAAGAAAGAAGGCGGGATTAGACAAATATGTACACCCATGTTCAATGAAAACAGCACTTACCTCATCACTGGGGGAATGGGTGGGATTGGCTTCACAGTTTGTGAATGGATGTTGGCCAAAGGAGCAAAACATGTTGTTCTTGTAGGAAGAAGCGCACCAAATTTGAAAATACAGTTAAGAATAAACGAGCTAAATTCATTGGGAGCAAATGTGTGCCCCGTTCAGCTGGACGTTGGAAATTTCGACCAATGTGAGGATCTATTCAAGCATCAAATGGCAAAGTTAAAGTTGCCACCATTGAAAGGGATTATGCATGCCGCGGGAACGTTGGCAGATGGCTCTATAGTGAATCAGGATTGGGACAAGTTAAGCTCTACGTTCACTACAAAGATTAATGGAACGCTGAATTTACATGAGCTTACAAAGGATTTGGATCTGGAGTATTTTGTTCTATTTTCCTCAATGGTTTCCTTGTTCGGAGCGCCCGGCCAAAGCAACCACGCTGCTGGAAACGCTTTTGAAGACGCATTTGCTCACTACCGAAATTCGATTGGGCTTCCCGCAACTTCCGTAAATTGGGGGCTCTGGGGCGAAGTAGGAATTGCGAAGGAGGCCAATTTCCCAGGAATGAAAATGTTGTCAAACTTGCAAGGCGTTTCTGGTCTCGAGTATGTTCTTCAAACGCAACGAGTCCAAACCGCCATTGTTAAAATGAACTCCTTTCTTCTTTTGAGCAAAGGAATGCCACAGTTGGCTGTGTATGTTGATGAGAGAATTTGGAAAGCTGCTGGCACTTCCACAGGAGGCAGCACAATCAATAGCTCCTTGATTACAAAATCAATTCAATTTTGGCAACGATATGACTCACTCTTAAAAATGGAGGAGAAATTAGCATTACTCAAGAGTCAGCTAACTACCGTTCTCCAAAGTAAGCTCAAGATGAAGGAGACTGAGATAATCGAGGAAAATACTAGTTTACAGGAACTGGGTGTAGACTCCCTCATGTTTATTGAGCTCAAGAATGGGATCCAAGTGCTACTAGGGGACAAAGTTAGGGTCAGCACGAGTGACATAAAAGACTGCAATACTCTTGCTCGACTTGTTATCATGCTTAATCAACTAATTAAAGGGGAAACAGAGAAGGTAGTTGGGAGACCAAGCATGGAACAAGTGAAGGAACTCATTCGGAAAGATTGCATTCTTCCAGAACATATCTGTCCTCAGAATGGTCAAAGAGTTGGGGCTGTTTGCGACATTGGAACGGTGCTTCTTACAGGATGTACGGGAACGCTTGGACCCTACATTTTGAAGGAGCTGGTACAACTGCCTCAAATTGAAAAGGTTATATGTCTCATTCGACCTCGCAAAATGGAAAGTTTGGATGAGACGCTGAGCAAGGTTTTGGAAGGGAATGACCTTCATCTAGATTTGAGCAAGGTTCAGTGTGTTGCTGGAAATGTGGCACAATCTCAACTGGGAATGAATCCAAATGTTTGGTCAGAATTGAGTAAGAAAGTAGATGCAATATTTCATTGTGCAGCAGCGGTTCAACACACCGGGGAACATTATACTGCGCGAGATTCAACAACCGATATGCGTGCTGTCAATATAGGAGGAACAATAAATGTGCTTGAATTCGCTTGTGTTGGAAAATTAAAGAGGGTTTACAATGCATCATCTCTTCTCGCTGTTTTCACACTGGAGGATGATGGAAATGTGTCTGAGAGGTGGCCGGAGACTGGTGATTTCGATGAAATTACTACGTGGGCTTACCCTATAACAAAGTATGTGGGTGATATGTTGACAAAACAAGCTGTGGAACTCGGCATCCCTTGCAAAGTCTTCAGGTTTCCACTCATCGTAGGAAACTCCAAAACAGGACGATGTTCCATTGACCGGAATCATGTGATGATGAGATACTTTTTTATAATGAAGAACGGAATCATGCCTTCCATTCCCATGCCGTTACCAATGCTTCCTGTTGATGTTTGTGCGGAGGCGAGTGTTCGCTTATTTTTTCAAGAGGTTGAGGAAAATCAGGAATTTTCGGATATTTATAATATTACACATGGCCATCCAGATGCAGACCAGGACTTTGTTGATGTCGCTGCAAAATTTGGGTACACTATAAAAATTGTTGAGTACTCGGAATTTATCAAGAAAATTGAAAACGATGGTAAACAAGCGGGAGATTCACCGCTGGGACTTTTTACAGACTTTTATACTGAAGACACCCTCACAATCATGTACCAAAATGCGCCATTACTAAGAAAGTGGCTGGAAGAAGGAGAAAAGTCGAAAGTGAATTGGAGTAGTAACAAAGTCTCTTCTTTTATTCCCAAATTTTATGAAGAACAGAAACGTACGATGGAATATATTTACAAAGACCTCTGTTTTTGTAAGGAGCAAGGATGGTTTGGCAAATATGGTTTGGAATAGGATAGAAAGGGTCTAGGAAAATATCCCTCCGGATAATTTTCCTCGGAGGGATAATAACGGGATAGAAAATTAGAGCCTTTTTACGGGGTTATAGTAATATTTAAATTAGATTCAGGGGGAATGAAATTTTATTCAACTTTCGGAAACAGGGATTTTCCTTCGTTAACAAAAAAAATGTTAAGGATTGAAATTAAAAGTGGTTTGTATTTAAGTTAAGCGCTGAGAATATTAAATATTATTTCTCAAACATTGTATAATATTTAGTAATAAATAAAAACTAAAAATGATTACATAATTCTAAAACAAAAACTTGGATTTTATTTTTTAATGTCAATGTCCCTTCTTCCAAAAAAGAGCAAACATTTTTGCTCAGGAATCAAATACTTTGGACCCCCCCATGTCCTTGCCTATCAAATTGGATTTTGACGTTGCGGGTTTTCTCCTACACGGTCGTGTATATACGGAAGTCACTATTAGTCACTATTGACAATACTTCACTTATCCTATTTTTCCGCTTACAATTAATTAATTTTAATGTTTGTCACCTTCTCATGCATTCATCATCGTTCTGCTTGCTCGTCCTCATTCAATCTAGACGTAAATGATGATTATTTGAACAGCAGACAATCATTATTATTCTCATCCAACTAGTCACTAGAATACCTAAAGAACCTAAAATTTACTTGACCTGACAACTACGACCAACCTGCTCAAAAATATCATTCTTGCTTACGCATTTACTCCACTTTTTGCACTATGGACGACTCCAATCAAGACAAGATAAAAAACGACGACAACAACAACAACTGGGATTCTGTTGCAGGTGACAAAAAATACCAACACCAAAACCAATCAAAGGAAATTTTGTATGAAGGAAACTACTACGACGTAACAAAATTCATTGGGAGACATCCTGGAGGACGGGAAATAATCAGCTACTTCACCAAGCCTGGAGAGGATGCGACAGCTGCAATCCAACAATTCCATAAGAGAACCCTGCCCAAAGTTCATGGGATCATGAAGGCGTTGAAACATCGACCAGCCTCGGAAATTCAAGGTTGAAAATGTTTTTATTGATTATTTATTCCAATCAAAATTGAAGGGATCAAAATTGATTCAATTTCGATTTGTTTTTGTAGAGAATTATGAGGATGAAGAGACAAATAAGAAAATAGGGCGCTGACGGAAAACTTCATCAAGCTCTACTTAGAACTGAAAGCGGAGGGACTTTTTGAGCCGTCTTTCTCACATGTAGCTTATCGACTGGCAGAAATGGGGGTTTATGCATTGCTCGGCTGTTATCTAATTACTAAATATACCAACACCTGGATCAAGTTTTTTGGATGCTTGATGTTGTCAACGGGGACTGGAAGAGCTGCCTGGATAATGCATGAAGCTGGTCACATTTCCTTAACTGGATCTCCAAAGGCTGATCGTTTAATTCAAACGATGGTTCTGGGGAGCATGATTGGATGGAGTGGAATTTGGTGGAGGCGACATCACAACCTTCACCACGCAATGACCCAACGACTTCGCCATGATGTGGATTTAGATCTCCTTCCTCTATTTCTTGTCCACATTAAAGTCCTGGATGATCCCGTGGAAGGACAAACCTTTGTGCTGAGAAATCAAATACTTTTGTCTCCCCTGAGCCTCCTCGTTGCAATGTTTTATGTGCTTATTTGGGAGACAGGAAGGTGCCTCCTTAAGTACAGGATTTGGTACGAATTCCTGGCAGTCGGGATTCACTGGGCGGTTGGTTATCAAATTGGCTTGTGGCCTTGGGTTGTGACCTACCTCATGCTCATCGCCTATTCAGTTCTCAACTTTTTATTGTCACATTCTCACCTTCCAGTGACGAATAAACCAACTCATTTGGAATTTGCAAATCAGATGGTATCTCTCTCAGGCTGACGACTACTGAATGGCTTATATGTGCTAGTAAATATTTATATATTGATGAGAATATAAAATATTCTCTCCGCTCTAGACTGGTTAGCAAAAGAGAAAGCCTGTGACGCCCTGTGATAAGAATTACGTATAGTATAAATATTTTCTGCGTGCGTGGCAAATATTGGATGGATGAATAATATAGAAGTCTAAAGCAGGCATTGGTCACTAAATTAGGAGCAGATTAACAATTTGCCCAAAGCAAAAGTTAAGCATGACAATTGGAGTAAACTTTTCAACGTAGTTGACCGCTACCAAGTTAACCTTGAGGATTCTAAAGGACCTCACATATTTTCCTACAAGCTTTCTCTGACGTTGATTATTATTACAAATTAGATTTGGTACAAGGGATTCCCTGATGAATGCCAGCGTGAGAACGGATTCCGTATGAACTCCAGCAAAAGTTCCAAAGCAAACGACAATTGCCAAGAAAGCATCTAGAAAGACGCAGGAAAAGAACAAGAGTTGAGGAACGGATATACCTTGCTCTCCAGATCCCAAATAGATGAGAGCATAAAAACTAATGATGAAGACAAAGAGGACCATGCTCAGCACCCCCACAATCATCACATCCTGCTGAATCCAGTTGTAAAGCTTGAGTAGAATTTGAAGCTGTCGAAAACTAAGCAATTGGCTCATCCGAAACTTATTTTTATTTTGAAGGAGAAATCTCCTAAAGTTTTTGATGTATTGTTTAAAACAAGAGCTTTGTAGGTACATCATCTCCATCACTTGGAATATAAATCCTCCACACAGATCACTAATCAGATAGATTGATACCAGAATTTGGAGAGCCAATTGAATCTGTGAAACAAGCACCCATGCTACTGCTTTTTCCCTTTTCAGACATTCTGGTATAAAATTGAATCCAAATAGAGCAGAAGTGCATGGATTCATCCAGCGTTGGAGTGCATATGAAACGATCAAAACTGGCGTGCCAACAATCCCACAAAATTGAACAAATTGAATCAAAAGTTTTCCAATTCTTCCCAGAAGGTAATATTGGGTGCCATCTCCTCCAGTTTTCAAACAGCTTTCAAAATTCAGAATTAAGTTGAGCAGTTCAATGACAAAGTGACATCGTTGAAGATATATTAATTTGAGTATGATGAAAGTAAGAATGGCACTTGAGTACAGCATACTTTCCAGCTTTGTTATTAGCTTCTCTTTTGCCCGACTTTGAAATATTTGAAGCCACAGAATGGCCACAAAGACGGTGGAAATGAAGAGCTTGACGCATTGCCAAATTATTTTATGACGGGAAGAAAGCACCAAAATTTGTTTTCCATTCTTCTCATTGAAATGAGCAGGCGTGGTTCCAAATAGTTGCTGTAGCTTCAAGTGGAATTTGAAGCCTTGGACTAACTTTTCATGGATCAACATGTTTAAAAGATGCAAATGTGGGTTTTCGAAGGCTTCGCTGAGAACAGACTGCTTCTAAATATGGAAGAACCATTGCTTCTCATTCCAAAAAAAACAGTTATGAATTAATGAACGCCGAACTTAACATTCCTAGAGCGTGCGACCTAAGAAAAGTGTTTGATATATCTTTAATATCTTTTGTTCATATTTTTTACTTTGAATAATGGAGCCCGTTGCTTTCGTTCTTTGGCATAAGCGACGAATTGATTAGCAAGCTTTAATTTGCAAAATTGTCCGCCTTTTTAGCCACATAACCAAACTATTGTAGACGAGACAACTAAAGGTTCTAATCAATAATGAAACAGTTCACGTTCTTGTATAACTTGATTATCGTCATGATAAGTTTACCGCACTCGGTATTGACGCACATTCACTCCAAATACTATAAGTATTTTTGTAGATATCAGAGAATGGCTTGGGCGTTTTTGGATAGTTTCAAAATATCTAGTAGCTATAATACATCGATCGATCAATCTAATACGTGAAAAAATTATCGAAGAAACTGAAACATATGATAGTAGTTTGCAAAATTATTACGTGATATCTTGATATAGAGACGGTAAACGTAAATCGCTGGAGAAACGAATTTAAAATATATGGTAAAATTCCATTTGGATAATGAAGCCAAAATTAACTTTAACTAGATGTGCCAAAAAGAAACGGTTTCTTGGCTATGATTTTCCCTCCATAATTTATAGACTTCAAATGACGCCAATTGAATTAGTCTCAATGAGTTATATAAGTATAATGCAAATTTACATCACAAAAATAATAATGCTAATTTTAATGAATTGCGGCTCCGAAAAAAATGAAAGCTTTTGGTCATTTAAACATGCGTAGTGGAAGATAATATTTGTAAGGAATCTCACAATTTACCGTTGGGTGAGCTCCAAAATTTACCAAAATTCAATCAGCTAGTCTCTGATCCTAGCTGATGAGTGAGTCTGTAAATAGTTCAAACAGTTGTCATTTTCACATTCCCCCCAAAAAACAACATTTTCTGCAAACTAGCTGTGCTCAATTTTCTCCATAATTCTAATTCACATTTCATATGACAGCTTTCTCAAAGATACATAAGATGAGCAGTAGTTTCATCGATCTACTTTTATAGTTGCTTCCAACACTTAAACATTCTGTGCTCGTCGTCCTCTTCCTCATTTTGACTGGTTGTGAGTATTCAACGCAGTGACCCTGAAAACATCAACAATATTATTTGGTTAATAATCTAAACAAAATTGGCAACAAAAGATCAAAGCTCAAGTCAATATTTAATACCATTCCTAATACCTGGCTACAATACCCTTGAAAACACAAGTTATCATTAGATAGTGTCATACTCTTTCCAACGGGAAAGCAAAACCTGGAATTCCTTTCATCTTTACAACACACTTTGCAAGCATTTTCCACTGTAAGATTAGAGGCAAATGGGCTCAAAAAAACTCAATCAATGAGAATCCGATACTAAAAAGGATGAATATAATAAATATTTGTTCTCACATTCAGTACACATGCAACTTTTTTGCCTTGTTGTTCACAATATGAGATGCACTTTCCATTTTGGCATACACCATTTCCTAAACATGAAATGGAGCTATCCAATGGAGCTGATTCTGGACATGCTGCAGATTTGCCATCACATTTAGCATGTTGCTTACAGTGTCTTGACTCAGCCTCTCGACATGCTTTGGTTGCTGGAGCAAACCCACAATTTTCACAGCAAGCGGAATTCATACCACTACATAGGGCATCAACTCGCCATGCCATGACAACAAATGCCATGACAGAAGTCCGTTTGGTGAGCCAATGTAAGCCAAACCCGAACCACATCCCTCCATGAATTCCTTGTGGGAATCTCCTCGGCTGAAAACTTTGCAACAAATCCTTCTCATTCCATTCACCTTTCTCCATGTTGTAATGCAAACCTTGTCCAGTAGTAGGCTCACCATAAATAAGAATTTTCTTGAGAACAAAGCCCATCCCATCAAATCCCATTTCATCCTTGCGATCCTTCCAAGCCGTCTCCTCAAATATTTTGGTGACTCGAGCAATCAGGGAAATGAGATAATTTATTATGGTGGTTGGGTCGGAGCATCCCATATTTCTATAAAATTTATAGTCGGCGACAAGCAATAAAGGACATTTGGTCTTGACGGGGCGGATGAGTTTCGGGCTTGTTCTTCCAGATGGGAAGGAAAAACTATACTCATTGTCACTCTCTTTTTTATTCTAAGTTTCGTGATTTGAAGTCGTTAAATCATCCACCTGAACAAAATGATTATAGTTGAAGCTGACTTTTTTATCAGAATCTCGATAGATTAGCATTGATATTGATATTGAGTCCTTGCTTTCTGGAACATGTCTCCATGCAGGCTATTTGGAATAACAAATCACCCCAATTTAATTAATGATGAGTGTTTTTTTTTTGTTTATACAGTTTTCACTAGTTTATACCTCAATGTAATATTTGTCATATCCTTTTTGAACCTTTGCTGTTATAATTCCATTCTCCGCCACGTGAACCCAAACACCTGAATTAACTTCGCCCAATACTTTCCCCTTCAAAAAGCTGTCATGTTCTATTAATTATAAATTACATATTCAAGCTATTATGAAACTGTCACTACCAAAGTAAGTGTTATGAATAAATTCTTACCAATGGCAAAAGGAACTTGCTTGTTATCTCCTCCCACAACCAACGCCTTAAACCGGGGATGAAAAATCTTTCCATTATCATTTAAAAGTAAATGAAAACTGCTGAATTTTTTTTAACAAAAAAAATTTCAAACATTGGAAAAAATAAAGTTAAAATTGTGTCTCTTAAATAAATAAAACAAAGCTAGTCTTACCGGCCAAGAGTTGAAAACTGAATTATTTTGCTGTAATTGCTTGATTTAATTTCTCTTTTAGTTATCTGATAATGAGTAAAATCAGATACAGATAACAGCTCGTAATATTCCACATAATTTTTATTACAAAGATTGCATTATTGTAATGATGATGAGCTGAATGAAACTATAATTATAATAAAAAATATTTGCAATGAATTTATCATTTTGTTGTACTACGAAAGTTCATTTGGTTTTATTTTGCACACAACAAATAAAATTAGATCAGGGAGAATAGGTTGGTTGGCTTTTTACACTAGAGCCTTGAGCTCTTTTGTACTAGCTTTATTTTTGCAAAGCTTTGTGAAGATAGGAAGCGTCATCCCATTTCATGAGTATCTCAAGGTCAAGCATTCCAACGTGAAGTATAGTTAGCCAGCTCAGCTTCACCTGCTGAAAAAATCAATACAGTTTTAAAATACAACCTGTCCTACCTCAAACAACGGAACAAAAGAAATGAGCCGATGGAATTCCTGAATCTCCTACAGCCGTCCGTGTACTCTTGTGTATTGTGATGATGAAATGACGATGATAATTGTTGATGATACTCTCTATGAATTTTCCTGCCGTATAAAACTAATTTATTAACTAATTACCTATTACGTAGAAGGAAGAAGCCAAATGACATGGCATCATGTTATACAATACAGTTAATTGTAAAGATTAGCTTTGTTCCATCCATATAACTTAATTTTCCCATTAAATTAATAGGTGCAGAGTCATTTAGACAAACACAGACACAGACTTTTACAGAGCAAATTGCCTTTATGGAATCATCATTGTTTTTGACTTGGAGTTGTCTACTCTCTACTTCACAGTCGATCAAGAGTATCTGAAAACTTGCTAACAACAATGAAGGTGGTTAACTTTTTACTCGTAATTCTTTTCGTGTTTGGATTTACTTGGAATGTGGAATGCCAATTGGGTAAGAGTCTATAATTAGCAATTAGTCACTAACAACAACCTATAATTAAATTAAACCTGATGAGTCTTTATTTTTTATGTTTGTTTTCACTCTTAAATGAAAAACATTGGCAGGTGCTCCAACCGATGATGATGGAGCGCCTGAAGGTCGGGACAAACGCAGTACACTTGATTTTTGGGACAAGTTGAGCCACGGCAGAGTACATTCTGGATAACTTTCATGGTCTGCACACACAAGCTGCATAGAAAACATCTTTCATATTATGTTGCATCTATCAAAAATTTACATACCCTTATTTTGAAATAAAGATAGAGCTGAAATTCCTTATTTTCGTTTACAAAATATCCTTTTTACACGCATCCATAAAAAAATAGGTTATACAATAGTTGGTAGTTGTGTAATTGGTAATTATAGATAATTACTTTGCTTGAATAAGTTGAAGTTAACATGGTAAGGGAGTTGCCAAAAAGATTAATTGCCATCATGTGCATATTAAACGCTTGTAGCAACTTGGATTCATAACTTGCGTAGGAAATGGACAACCTGGAATGAGAATGTTGATGATGATGATTATGATGGAACGTTGTCTCTCTTAAATACACTTTTTCTTTCAGCATAATGTGCTGCTACATAAAAACTTGTTTGCAAAAAGAAGATGAAATCATTAACTTGCTGACCTCCAAACGCACAACAAGTCTTCAGCTTACTCTCTAATTATGTCGAATCAAAATGGGAAAAGTGTTGGGTTTTCTGGCAAAAAGTGCATTGTAACTGGAGCAGGACGGGGTAAAGCAATAATATACTTTTATTCTACTGATTTTTATAAAGTTTTCCATAAAATTATTTTATGATGGTATTTTTTCTATCAGGAATTGGACGGGCTATTGTTGCAGAACTCCATTTCCAAGGAGCCATTGTTTACGCTGTTTCTAAAACCCCGGAGAATTTGCAAACTTTGAAACAAGAGTTTCCCAATGTGATCCCGATTTGTGTTGATTTCTCAAACTGGGAAGATACCAAAAGTGCCTTGGAGCCAATTGAAGTTGTTGACTGTCTCATCAACAATGCTGCACTGCTTGATCGCTCTGAATTCTTATCAATTTGACAACAAAGCATTGAAAAGTAAAAGTTCAAATAGTACTAAAATTGTTTAGTTCAGCAATACAGCAACTAACAAGAAAATAATAGAAATGTAGGTTTTTACCTTTAAATTTTAAGGCTCTTCAGTGTAAACATAAACGCTGTAGTTTTGATAAGCCAAATCGTAGTAAGGAAAATGATTGAGAAAGGAAACGTGGGCTCTATTCTTAACATGTCATCAATTGTAATTGTCATACGATTATTCCCTTTTTATAGTTTCTCTCACACATGTTACACACTAGATTTTTGGGATAGTGTGCCCAACGACCCTTCCTAAATTGTGGAATATATTGTAGCCAAATTGTAGCAAAGAAGATGATTGAGAGGGGAACTGGTGGCTCAATTCTCAATATATCTTCGCGAGTAAATTATATTTCAATATCAACATTAATATCAACCTTATTGCTCATTTTTATTTTTAAAAACTTATTGATTAGTTTTCATTTCCATCCAGCAAGCATTCCGCCCTCTGCCCTTTACTGGAATTTACCCTTGCACAAAAGCTGCTCTGGATATGCTCACAAGGTCAATGGCGTTGGAGCTCGGACCTCACAAAATTCGGGTGAATTCTGTAAATCCAGCAGCTGTTTTGACGGATATGACTAATCCAGCTGCGTGTGACACTAGCACTAGCAAAAAAATTGAGACGACTGAACAAACTTTGATCAGCAGAACGCCAACGGGAACCCTTTGGATGCCGATGAGTGACGTTGTTAATATTACATTGTTTCTTGCATCAAATTCACCTTCTCAAATTACCGGACAATGTGTGGCTGTTGATGGTGGCTTTCTTTTTAATTGATTAAGTTAAAGTTAACACATGAATGAATGATTTTCAACTACTTGATGCGTAATAAAATTTAATTGATTTGTTTATGAATATGAAATTTAATTTATGGTAAGAAATAAAGCATTTTAAAAACACCAGTTGGTGTTTAGAGGTTTGGATTTTGTTTATTTTTATTAATCAAGTTTCTTTCAACAGGTATACCTTCATATTGTTTGCATTATTAAAAAATGCATTTATATAACAAGCCTTTTTATAATTTCCTCCCCAAGAACTAAGCACTTGGTGTATAACTGGCAACGAGTAGTAATAACAGCTCCATGTGATTCTTGCTCTTGATTGTTTGGTGGGAAGGAAAGAGACGTCCACACATTCGCTTTGCAATTATTCCAGCAGTTTGCAGCTACGTAAATTTTATTTTCAATTCATGTACATAATTACACCTAAAATTATCTTGGTAGATGCTGACCCGGCGTAGCTTTTGTTTAAAAATTAAAATGAGTAAAAACGTGGTATGCAAAAAGGATGGGTCAACTTGTGAATAGTATGTATTATTGATGGCTCTTTCATTCTTAGTTTTCAAAAAGTGGAAGCTTCCTTTTTGGCATTTAAAATTGCTCTATTTTTTGCGAGGTAAAATCTCATCGAAAGAACAACATTCTAAGGGTATTCGTAATGATTATTAATTAGGATTAGTTACTAGTTAAACTAATATTTAACATTAAATAACGAGTAGTACATCTAGTTTTGCCCCAGTATATAAATGCTAGGTGTAAATTCAATCGATTAGAAGCAAACTGACAATTTGATCTACAGAAAAATCAAGGAGAGCAATTGGAGTGAATTTTTCAAAATAGTTGACAGCTCCAATCCGAATTTTGAGGGGATAAAGGGAAGTGGCAAACCTTTTCATACGCTTCAGGTGTGTTCTCTTTTCAAAATGAAACCTTGGGATGAGCTTTGTCTTGAAATAAGTGAGGGTGATGCCTGACAGAAAGTGAACCTCTCCAAATGCTCCAAAGAGAATAACATTTACGATAATGGAATCGACGAGTGCCGATGAAAAGAGAATCATGTGAGGAATGGAAATGTCCAGTCCCATTCTGATCATCACAAAGGTACTCCCAATTATGAAGTTGACAATGCTATTTAGAAGGGTAGCAATAATAAGATCCTGTTGAATTCCGTTAAAGACTCTTTCGACAATCTGAAGCTGTCGGTACTTCATCATCAGCCGTTGAGGATATCCGCCCCATTCCCCAAAATTCTGCAATTGAATTTTAAAGCATCGGATGTGGTAAACTACGCAGGATGTTTGGAGAAATATCAATTCTACCGTTTGAAATGAAAATCCAGCCACTAAGCCAGCTCCAATCCAAACGGTCAGGAGCAGGATCCCAGTAAGGTATATCAAAGATGTTGAGCTCCAGTCATCAACCTTTCCTGTAGAACACTCTTCCAGAATTCTCCAACCGAAAAGGGCACTAGTACAAGGATTCATCCAACGTTGCAGAGCAGCTGAACTTACGAGAAGTGGAGCAGCACCAAGACCACAAATCTGAATAAAGTTGACCAACAATTTCTCACGTTTGGGAACCACCGGCATAGTATTTTCCTGTCCATTGCGCTTCTCCAACTGAACCAAAGAATTGAATAGAGCCACAACAACTTGATTATGTTTCAAGTAGGCGGCTGCCATAAGAATGAAAGCTGTGAGGCCTGTGACGCATATTAAGCTTTCCAGAAATGTAATAAGTTGTTCCTCTTTTCTTGCTTGGAATAGTTGTATCCACAAGACTAATACGAATCCCGATGAAATTCCCAATTTTAACCATTGCCAATTTATGCTTTGTTGGCTGCAAGAAACGAGCTTGGGATCACCGAACCAATCCCTTTTCAAAGTGAAAGGGCAAGTAGCTATCGCATGATTCAGCTTTAAGTTGAGAGTAAAAAACGTGAGAAAGTTCTCAGCAAGTATGTAGCATTTTGAAAATGATGTAGAATCAAAAATCTTTTGTTATGTTTCTTTGGATTTTTGTCAAAACGTTTTTTTGTACGTAGAATCAAACGATTCAAACGCATGGGAAAGAGTGGGCTGGATTAAAAAAAGCGTGATAGTATATAAGTTGAAATGAATTATCGAAAGTCTTTTAATGTTGTCATGTTCTTATTAAACATTTTAATTTAGGCTGTCGCCAGTTTAGAATTTTGATTTTATAACATACATGACTTTTAGAAGGATAAGTGTTCAAAAGATGAATTATCGACCACTATGCAACAATAATAAAATTTAAAAGGTTATGTTTTTAGAAATGATGTCCTATTTCTTGGTATCTTAATCTTGATGAAACATTAAATTTTTAAAATAGAAAAATTGAACATGTTGGGAGAAAATTTAATTTATTTTCAGTAAAGTAAACAAAGCATGATGATTTAACATGACGCTGGAAAAAACTATTAGATATTTGATTAGAATCAAATTGAAAATTTTGCAATGAGTCCAGTAAATTGCCTAACGATGGCGAAGAATTTTGCTTGAATTGGGGATGGAGAAAGCATGACAAATAAAACAAACCTTTGGTTTGTGGAACGAATACAGAAACTTAATGTTGATATTATTATATATGAACCAGAATGAGATAAAATTTGCAACAACGTGTGAATAATTTATTTTAATAAGGGTTAACTACAAAGAAATAAAAATATTACATAATCGAACAGGAACATTCACTTCCTGTTTATTGATAACTGCCTTGTGCCGTTTATTACCTTTATGATGTGGAGTATAATATTAGCTTAGTTATATTGCTTTAATGTAAGATTAAAATGGTAATTAAAGAGACACATTTGCTTGTACCCAACGCTGTGTTCAATACAAATGCTAATTAAGAGTTTGTTTCGATTTCACTTTCATTTAGAGATTATCCTTCAGGTTCGTTAGAAATTCTACCGATTTTGTGGATATTGACCGTCACATAATGGTCGAATTAGACGCTTTAATTTTAATAGAAATAGATCACATGTGAAAAATATTGCGATCCTAAAACTTGTCCATATTTTGGTTCGAATTTCAATAAGAAAGATAATAACTCCAGAGATGCAACCTGCAAGGAGTAACGCAAAAATTACAAAACTATTCCCTGACATGTTGGGCTTCCTAACCTCAAATGCGGACATATCCTCCCTGTATAACACCCCATGTTGAAACATCTGCATCCAATAACTCCAGATCCCTGATGTAATCACTGCCTTGATTCTCTGCATAGTTCTAATCTTGACAAATCCATTAATTCTAATGTCATACTCCCGATCATCCAAGATATCTTTCCCAACGTATAGATTTCGTCTGTATTTCTCGTCTCTACTTAAATTGTGGGCAAGGGAATGACACATATATTCTGGCAGAACAAAGGCGGTTCTGTTGCACCTGCTTAAAATATCAAGAGCGTGCTTTTCCTGCCATTTTAAAAAAGATTTTGAAAATGGATGATAAAAATTTTGGTAGTTGTCTTTTCTTGAGCGTATCTCCGTGGCATTTAACCAACTTGGGAAAAATTCATCTCGAACATTTTCAAATATTTTGTGAATTTGTGGTAATAGAGCCGTATGGTTGACAATATATTGAAATCTGTTCATTTCCGCCACACTGTACTCTCTCCTTGGGACCCATGTTTGATAGTTATGCTTGTACTGTATTAGTTGTTTCGTCTCGGAATACGCGGAAACTGAATGTCGGGTTTTGAAGTTTTGAGGTACTTTGTGTTGCTCAACGGACAGATTGCTAAAATTGGTTCGCAGCAAAGCTTCTTCAGTTGCACTAACCTCATAAGCTCGTGAGAAGATATCAAACTTGTCTTGAACAAGCTGGGAAAAGTTTCGGTATGGAATTGGCATCCGACCAGAAACTAAGTTGAATACATTTTCACCTTTGTATGCATTACTCAAAACAAGAGCTACTGCGATGTAACAAGCTCGAAGAAATGACGCCCTCTCATTTGAAGCAGATAAAAAATTGTCACCCTGCTCTAACAGAGCCTTCGCAAGTCCAAAACCCACCTCAAAATAAGTAGCTACTGCTCCTATTTTCAAAACTAATGTTGAACCAACAATCAAAATTACTAACCATAGCCATACCCACCACTCAAATATACGCACTAGCTCTCCAAATGATAACCCAACGTATTTTGGCGGACCGCAACTAACAAAACGTAAGGAGTTTAGACGATCTGGGGTCAAAAATAAGAGGGAGCTATGCACAACTCTATCTTTCGTTTCGATTTCCAATTTAACAAAAAATGGATTAACTTCTTCCAAATTCGTTTGTAACTTTCTCCATTTTCCATTTGAGCAAAGTCCATATGGTTTTAGTTGCCCCTTAAAATATTTATAATAAGTAGCATTTTCCATTATGGATAACCAAACATGCACGAAAGCGTGCGCAATCCGATCTTGTATCTTGTCAAATGGAAGGTATGCTGCTCCCAATCCCTTATGTGATATCAAGTTTTCACAAGCACTAAAATGGTATCTAAAGTCATTTCCTACGAACAAGATATTACCGTATCCATGATGAATCATCCATCTGTGTTGCCATTCGAATTTCAAAAATTCGTAAATTTCGTCTAAATTTGCGTGTTTCCATCCTGTTGTATCAATTTTGTAATTACGATCTTTAAATTCCGTATTGCATGAAAGCTTGGAAATAGTCAGACACAACTGAGGAACAATTATTTCTGTTATTTTTGCAATTTTCCTCTCTGAATCTTCCCCAATTCTCTTAGTTTCAAATATGGCATATGTATCATGAGCCAAAAATTTAGGGGTCGGTCTTTTATCTCCAATGTGACGCTGCTGTTTCCAATTAGTAAACAAGTATCCATCCCATTCATTCTCATACAAGCTGTCAATAATCCAAATGTGAAACGTATTTGATTCCACCTGACGATCTCCATACTGGCTCAAGTATGGGTAGTTCCAAATAGGTGGAAATCTTAGCGATGCTGGATGTCCACTATCTAAATGCTTACCCTTTTGAAACACATACATATTAGGAAATAATGCCACCGTTGTCTCGCAATTCCATGGTTTCGAAACGACAAGAAATCTTCTTCGATCAAACGAGGTACAAACGCCAAAATAATAGTTGTGGTCATCATGAATAGTTGAGAATGGACAGTCGAATTTGAAGGCAGAGCTTCCATTTGAGTTTGGAGGAACCCAAGTAAGATCTTGTTTGGATCGATGAGAAGTAGTGAGAAGGCCAGGTATATGATGTCGAAGCAGGATGGGGAATGTTGGAATTAAATCCACATTTTGGAAATTACTAATGTGCACCAAACAGTTGGCAAAAGGGGATAAATATTCCATTAAATTTGAAACTGGTACAAATTTCCAGTTCGGAGTCGTTTCTTCATATGCTTGTTTGCAGTACGCTTTCTCCTCCGTATCTAAAAGTTGATACTTTTGCATTTTGGGGAATAGATCCCCAAAACTTCCTGTTTCAATGGTTTTTATATCTATACTTCGGGTGCGGGCTGAATGTGTCCACGTAGCATTCAAAAGCCCAAAAATTAAAGCCAAATGATTCAACCAGATTGAAAAAGTTGGTCTCATTTTGAAATTATTAAAGCACAACAAATATTATGAGGTTTTATTACTTTGGATTGAGAAGTTCAAATTTATTTTGGGAGAATTTTGGAAATTTTCAAACGACGAACATAGGAATTGGGGCTTCTAGCAATACTAAAATCTTTCCACGTAATGAACCAACGGATTGGAAAAGAGTTGGCTTGAAATGGTTTTGTAATTACATTTCAATGACGTGTAATAGTATTCCAATCTAACAAATTTGAATTGGAAAAGCATCCGGCGACAATAATAAATGCCTTGCGTGACTGAGTTAAAAATTGGAAAATCCATGGCCTTTACAGCTACATAATTTCAATACGTAAAGCTAAATGAAATAAAATGCCCAACACATTCAAAGCTTCCATACAGAAATTGTATATCATAAAATAAGAAAAACTGGTAATGAAAAATCATGGCTTTGTTAGAAAATCATTTTTAGTCAACAATGACAAACCATGAAGAGTTAGGAGCCACGTAAAATCGTCATTGATTCAACCACAATTCTAATAACACTAAAATGTTATACAATGTAAGAGGTGGGAAACTGGAATTTTTTCTTCAAAATAATGATGCCTCTTAACTTAAGTATATTTATTACGTAGCTGATCTGAGTCAGCGTAGTCATAACTTTACTAAGTTTGTCTGTCCGTCTGTCTGTCTGTCTGTCCGTCTGTCCGCACTCTCCTGTCGACATACGTTGACCGATTCCAACCAAATTTGGCACATAGGTAGTACACCTCAAGAGCTTGCCTGGTATTGCTTTTCAGCCAAATCGGTTCAACCGTTTGAAAGTTATGGCGCGAAAATTCAAACATTCGTCGATTTTGCTGAAACCCAGTATTTACAGGTTGTTTGATGTGCTGAATCGATTTCTTATGGTAGTAATGCTCTATAGATAGTATTTCATGCGGTTTTGAATGTTGTTGAGCGCGAAAATTCAAAAATAGTCCCATTCATCGCCCAGTATTCCTATTCATCGCCCAGAATTCATATTCATCACCCAGAATTCCCATTCATCACCCAGAATTCCTATTCATCGCCTAGAATTCATATTCATCACTCAGTTCAGCTACGTATCTAGGTCTGCTTACCAGCAGTTTATTATGTACCTTTAGGTATATATTGAAAAGACTCGGGGTGTCGTCTGTCCGTCTGTCCACACGATAAGTCCAAAACGGTTTCCCTTTTTTGAATTCTATTTTCACTAATCACTATATTAGGTCAAAAGTAAGGTCGAGTTCGAAGATGGGTCAAATCGGTTCAGGGGAACTTCTGGGTCACAGGTCAGGTCAATGTTTTTGAATAGTAAGGTATAGGTTGTGATACATCAAAATGAAACTACTGGTGAGACTAGATCAGTGATACTATTTTTGAAAGTTTTTGATAACCCCAGCGTGACCTATGAACATGATAAGGTCAAATATTTTTTACATATCAAGGTATAGGTTGTGATACATCAAAATGAAACTACTGCTGAGAGTAGATCAGTGATACTATTTTTGAAAGTTTTTGATAACCCCAGCGTGACCTTTGACCATGATAAGGTCAAATATGTTTTACATAGCAAGTTATGGGTTGTGATACATCAAAATGAAGGTACTGGAGAAAACAGTTCATTAATGGGGCTCCCAAATTCTTAGGTTACCCCAGTGTGACCTCTGACCTCATTAACATAAAATACATTCTAGAGGTGGGGATTACTCAGAAGGGGAGGGGGAATTGGGAAATTTTAAAGGTACATCATTACATCTCGATCTGTCGGGTTTATTATACATGTAGTATTCAATGATATTAGGTTTGTAATGGCCGATTGAGCTTATCTGTCTTAAGTGCTACTCAACCACTAATACCCCAAGTATAATTCCTAACCCACTTCAACACTATTTCGTAATTGAGTGTTGAAAAAGTATTGATAGTGGTAGGGAAATCCATGTTTTCGAACAAGGACACTGAACCTCTCAACAGCCAGTTAATTACACAACGAATCCAAAAAATGGGACCAAATTGCTATATTTATGAGTAAAAAACTTTGGCCTATTATAGGGTTCTCTATAGAAGCTCAATGTTGATAAGAAATAGAGAAGGGACTTAAACATAAATAATAAGTATTTATACATCAACGTCATGGCAAAGTGCTTACGTCAAAGTTTAAACGGAAGAATCTGATAATATTATTGTTCGTGCTATTTTAAATTCTAAAGTATTTACTCACTCCTCAATCACACTGACGTGGAAGAAATTGTTGTTTTCATGACTTCTATTTTTTAAATGTATAAGCAAAGTGCGCCCGTCCAGTGGATAGTGGAAATTTCCACCCCGGATGAAACGGAAATTTCCACCAATATTGGGGCGGATAAAATGGACGGAATGAACGAAACGGACAAAATTCAATAAATAAGCTATTTTAGCTTATAAACCAATTGAAATTTTATAGAAAGTATTCTATCATCAAAAGCATGAAGTTTTGTCACTAAAACTGTATTGGTTTTAGGGTCTATATTTTACTTTCTATATCAAGCAATCAACCCTCTCTAATGGGATACGTACTATCATGTACTTACACACATCTTCACTCATGAACCATAATGATATTATGGTACACGTTATTTAATTTCTTTAAAGAGATAGTTAAATTGAAAATTGAATGTAGTATAACTTTTCAATTCAATTACAACTCGTTCTAATTCAGTTAGTGGTTAGTTATCAGCTCTTCAGCTGTACAATACTCGTCTTATGGTTTACATTAGTAGCAGATGGGGAATTCAAATTTGGCTCCACTGGCACGTGATACTGTCCATTTCGTCCGTTTTAACCACTTTTTTCCGTTTCGTCCAATTCGTATTGTCCACCCAAAAAGGGATGGAAAATGGACAAAGGGCGCACTTTGTGTATAAGACATCAGGGTAACGTCCGAACTAGCATCAATCGTCTTATTTTAGAACAATATCTGTAGCTTTGCAAATTTGGGGGTCAGACTTGTGTCTCTCCCCTTCCTTATCACAAGCGGTCTGAACTCCACAGCGCCCCTTTTTGTAGTACCGGCGTGGAAACTATTTGACCTCGCTAGAAGACACAGATGTTGGTTTGTTGGTACCAAAAGATGTTTTTATATGTCGTTTTTTAATGAAATATTATCAATACTGTAAGTAATGTAATTCTACAAAGGACTATTCTGTAATGATAGTAATGTATCTCAATCAATCAATGACACGTCATTTTTTTCGTTTTTAAGTTCTTCAGTGGTACGGTAGAGATATGGATTTCAGCATCAGGTTTTTTAATGTTATGTAATTGAAGTCTGCAATAAACCCCTAATAATAATAATAATAAAAAAACTCACATATGTAAATAATTAAAATAATGGCATCTTGTTAAAATTATGTATTTCAAATAAGTAAAGGTGATGACATACATTTTCATAAAGATGTTTAGCGATTTATTTACTAAATTTTCATTTGTATTTAACCATTATTCCACTAAATTACATAAATAATAAATTACTAATACTATGCTTTATAGTTTGTATATTATTATCTTCCCAAACCTTAAAAGAAATCTATTTAATTAAGAGGAGGTTAGCAATTTGTCCCACACAAAAGTCGAGCATAACCATTGGAGTAAGTTTTTCCACAAAATTGACAGCTCCAATCCTAACTTTGAGAGGGTATAAGGAGTTCACAAGCTTCTTCATTTCCTTCAGTGGTCGTCTCTCCGAATGAGAACTGCATCCTAATTGTAGTCTCGGCAAGAGGCGCTTCTTCAAATAAGCCAAGGTAATGGTGGAATGTGTGTGCACCAAGGCATCTGCTCCAAAACAGATTAGAACTGTTGAGATGCAATCCACCAGTACACAAGAGAAAAGCGTCAGATGAGGCATGGAAATATCCCTTCCCGAGCTTATCAAGACGTAGGTGCTCACAGTAATAGCCAAAAGCATGATGTTAAGTAAAGAGACAACAATCACGTCCTGATGAATCCAGTTTAGGAATCGCGTCATAATTTGCAGCTGGCGATATTCAAGGATTATCTTCTGATATTTGTTACCATTTTCCACAAGTTGCAACCCTTTTTTCATATTTTTGATATAGCTTACCAAACAACAGCTTGGGACAAAAAGTATATGCGTGCTTTGGAACGAGAAGGCTGCAAGCATGTAGGTAAAACTCCATAATGAAACTGTTAGAATTCCTAAAAGGTACAGCAACGATTTGGTACTCCAATTACCTCTAAGCTGGTTGTTGGAATTGAAACACTCCTCCAAAAATTCCCACCCAAATGTTGCAGATGTACAGGGATTGAGCCATCGTTGAAATATGTATGAGATTGCCAAAACAGGAGCAGCTGTGTATCCATTAAACTGCCCAAAATTAACAATCCATTTATCTCTTTTAGATACTAATGCTGTATTTCCTTCATGGCTCTTTTCAAAGTGAATCATACAATTGAGCAATTCTACAATAAATCCATCCCGTTTCAAACAAGTTGAATTGATGACAAGAAATAAGGAAAAGCAAAAGGCACACAGGGTGCTTTCCAAGAGTGTCACGAGTGGCTCCTTTTTTCTAGCTTGGAATAGCTGAAGCCACAGCACAGCTACAAAAGCAGATGAAAGGATAGTTTTGATCCATTGCCAATTTGAAGTTCGTTTGCTACAGGTAACAAATGAAGGAGTTTGTGTAGAATCCTTTTCTAATTTAAAGTTATCAACACCTAACCAGCGAGCAAGGTGAATGTGTTGCGTGAACCATTGGAAAACACTTTGAGAGAGAAGCATAATTCCAAAATATTTGGGAGCCAAATATTTTACGTACGGATGTCTAAATAGTTTAGAAATTTCTAACTAAAATTTGAAGTTTCTCTATGTAGTATTCAGCGTTGATTGACTGGAACAGGAACGAACTGTCTTGGAATTTACGTACCTACCTATATTTATGTATAAACTATTTATGTACTTTCCTCAAAGCGGAATCCGAAAATACGTATCCCGTGTTCCATTCTTGATTCATTCATGCGGGGTTTATTAGAGAGTTACACGAAGACTCTATTGTTATGGTGTGAATAACTAAACAAACCACCGCTGTAGATCAATTTAAACGCGGTTCTTATATAAGCTACAAAACCTGATATCTGTTTGATTATCTTATCTACTCATGACTACTCCTTGTCGCTTTATCGCTTAAAATGTCCATGTCTATGCCAAGGTTTTGCTTTTTGAGGCTACTGAAAACTGTAACATTTCATACCATGTATGTATGGTTGTAAATGGTAACTGTTTGCAATACGTGAAGTTTACTCACAATCAGACGGGAAGTATTGTAAAATATAAATTATATTTGGCTGGATTGTATGATTTCAGCTATTCAGGCATTTTAGACACACTCAACGATTTAATCAATATTTTCCACCCGTCCGCACCTGACTAGCTCATTTCTATTTGATATGTTGTCCCCTTCCAGTTTCCGAATGAATAGCCTAAGGGAATAATGAATAAATGGATCTCTTCCAATCAGGATTTAGAAATTGTCATTATTGAAGATTTACTGAAAAAAAGTATCCTTCTTGGCAGTAGAGTAGTTGGAGTTTTTGCGTGTTCAATTGAAATTTTATCGCTTCCTTCCAAGTCATACCTCTTGAGCAAGCGCTCGAGTCTCCTCTTTTCTTTACTCATTATATAACTGACTGACACGATGGACGCCCGTAATGCCTCCACGTAGCTACGTATATGAACATTGAGCACGATTTGTTTGCATGTAAAAAATTAACGTGCGTGGACACTACCTTCAAATACCATATTTAACCCTTAAAGTATATAAGGTATTTCCCATTAATTCATCATTAATAGTTTTTCCAACATTTTCTTCGCCTCCTCCAATGCAATGAAAGGATTTCCAGTAACAGGCCGCATTTGCATGAGGTTGTTTGATCTGAGATTGATTGAGATAATATTTTTTCCGGATTTTTACAAGGTGCATACTACGTGCATTTTTATTCACATCACTCTACAAAGAACTTGAATTTTACAAACATTTCAGCGTTGAAAATAAATTAAAACCAATATATACTTCGTGTCTCTAAAAGAAGATAACGATATTTATATCTAACCAACAATCTTGATATTTTTTATATAGATTGGAATAAGGGTAAATTATTTTAATTGAAATTAGCAAACGAAAAATATATGTAATCAATGTAAAATTACAACATTAACATCAATGTAAGAATCTTTCATCACAAAATGATAAAACATAAGTTTGTTTTACAACACAGTAAATTTCAATTCTAAATCCGTCGGAGGAAGAATTTGAAGGCTTGCTGTGATGCCTTCCACTGGAATTTTTGTATTTTGGGTAGGTTCAACACGGAAATTGTGCAAAACGTGAGCAATCGCCGCCGTTGACTCCGCCAGTGCTAGCCTCATTCCTAGACAACAAACGTGTTCGTTTACGACGTGACCATTATTTTATTCATGTTTATTTTACCGTAAAATTTTAATCTGCTCTCCTCTTTAAATTTAATTTACTATGAATACCTATACAGTTTCTTGGACCAATTCCGAAAGGTAAGTATGCATACGGATTCCTTGCAACTTTGTTTTCCGGGCTAAAGTGCTCCGGATAGAACTCTTCACTTTTTTCATAGAATTTGGGGTCATCATGAAAACACTTGACAGGTATAACGACAAGCGTGCCTTTCGGAACAAACAATTTAGATTCTGGATCTTTGTATTCCTTTGTGCAAATTCGTTCGATGCGGAGAGCCGCGGGATATTTTCTCAACACCTCTGTGACGTAAAACAACACAGGTTACTTTTAGAATGTATAAAATAAAATTAATTCAAGCTCAAAGAACATATTTATATGTGTAATGCTCTGATCACTTACCACAACAAACCATATCCAGGTAAACAAGTTGGTTAATCGCATCGTATTCAAAACTTCCGTCCTCTTTTACAATTTTCCTTACCTCCGCCCTCAATTTTTGCTGGACCTCTTGATTAGCAGCCAACGTGTATAAAACAAAGGCCAGGAAATTGCTCGTTGTACTAAATCCAGCAAAAAAGAAAGTAATACTTTGAGCGTTGATGATGTCATCAGTGAGCACAAAGTTTTTTTCACTCTTGACTTCTGCATCTTTCTCAAAGCTGCTCAGCTCATCTTTCCCCTCTGCTTTCAGTTCTCCTTTTTTCACCTCAACCATCATTTGCAGGAAGTCATTCCGCTTGGTAGTGCTCCCACTCATTCTTGCCTCGAGCCCTTGAGTAACAATACTTTGAAAAAAGCGGAAAGCTTCCATGTCCAGGACATCAATTCTCAAAAGTTTAAAAAGTGTCGGGAATTGGAAACTTAGGGCAATCTTCCACTGATTGATGTCAGCCAATCTGTTGGCCATTGTGGCAAATGTGGACTTTGGGTTCCTAACTGTTCCTGCGTCAAAGCCGAAAACTCCGTTGGAAATCTGTTATAAATATAGAAAGACATTAATTTCGACTAGTACTAAAAGTAAAAAGCTTATTTATTCAATAAATAAATATATTATTTTATTTAAAACTTAAAACATCTGTTGTGAATTGGTTGACAGTTGGAAGCACGGCGACATTTGCAGACCCATTATTTGTTGCGCTTTCCTTCAGCATGTTAACCCATTCTTTTCCAATTACATTGAAAGACTCCATGTAGCGACGAATTTTCCCAGTTGTAAATGCAGGGCTGATAGCTGCCCTGTAGATTTTAACAAAAAAAATCAATTATTTTTAACTTAAAACTTGCAATTTTATATCATATTTGACTAATGATTTTATTAATTAGAGAATTTTACCGAACGTTCTTCCATTCTTGCCCATCCAACGCTGTTAGCAGCTTATTTATAAGGGAATCTTTGGAGGCATATACAAAAAACTTGCGGCGATTAGTAAAGTGATCAAAGTCCTTGATGAGAATTTTTTTTGCTAACTCCAAATCCTTTATGAAAATCACTTTGTGGTGGGATTCTATCATTCCACAGAATTTCTCATCTTCACCCATTTGTTGATAGGCGTATACGTCCCGATGTGTAACATCCTTGACTCCAGTAAGAATCTCCTTTTGTGAAGCTGCTGGACTACCGTCAATTTGTCGGATCCCATATTGAGCCCAATACGTTGAAGAGTTTTCGGAGGAGGGAAGTAACAGTTTATAGATGAGAAAACCTAAAACTATCACGAAAATAATGGCAAGCCACATTTTGAAGAAGAAACTCTCAGCGCTTGCTCAATTTTTTAAGCTCTTGTGCGAGTTACGGTGTTGTGGGCTGGATGAAAAGTAAAACTAAAAGCTGAAAAATGGTTGCAACAACTTCAGCCAAGAGTGAATAAGTTTGAACATTATCAATTAAAACATTCAAGGTCATTTTAATACATGTGGTTAGTGCTTACACAAGCTGGTTCGCTTTGCCTACTATTACATTGCACGTATCAGTTTGTCCTTGTGATGATGACACTGTATAAAATCATACACTTGACTTGACGGCTTTTATGCGATAATGAGGTTTGATGTTTGCAGTTTCATAACCAGAAACAGATTGGTAAATGTATCATCATGTCATGCCAGTTGGAGCCTAATGATGGTAAGTGGGTACAGATGAAGCATGCTTGTATAATAATGCGATGGAACTTTGATGCTTGTTAGGTTTGTAAAAAAACTGATATGACTAGCTATATGGCGTGTGCATACTTACAATACAATTGAGATCTTTTAACTAGCAATGCGATCTATTTTTATACCGCAATGGTTATGCCACATCATATATCCTCTCATACCAATAATTCTTCATATATAATTTGAAACATTTATTTTTATAACGTTGGAGAGCAGTCATTTTATATTCAAATGATTGAATTTACTCGCAATACTAAAAGCAGAACTTGCTTTGCTTTGTCATCAATTTGTGTGTATACCTTTTCCAATGAGAAATCAAATTTTGTGATAAAAACGGATCCAAATAAAGTCTCCCTGTTTTTGATTCTTTGGTAGACTCTCATAAGAATTTTTGCAAACAAAAATTGTAACATAATGTTCCAATTACACCAAAACGGAATAATTTTATTCGAATGACTTGAAAGTTACAAAATATTACGTTAAAAATAAATTACGTGTACCAAGTCAGCAAGTGGGAGAAACATTTTATGTTTCAATCACGTTTCTATTTTTGTACAACGACTGACTGAAACAAAAAAGAATGGATGATATCAAAATAAGTAATAATTAGTAAGGAAACTAATTCATCGCTATAACTTGGTTGATATTACTCATCGTCTCTGGCTCCATTGATAACCTTACGTCGATTGTTTGAGCTCAGGGTATGTGCTCGAGGTGTATATTCTCGTCTCTTTCTCGAGCTTCTCCCTGCCATAGCACCATTCGATTTACTTGGTCCCGGCTCCAAATTTTGGTGAGAAACTGATGTTGGTGGAGCACCACCTTCAAGAAAACAAATGAAAATATTTGTTGCAATTATTTGAATTAATTTTTTGTATTTTTTGCTAAAATTTTAATTTTCTGCTGCTTACCTTTATGTTTACTGTTGAAGTGATCTGTCATTCGCCGAATTCCACCTTCAGGACCATCCTCTCCGCTACAGATGAAATTGCAAAGAGTACATTGAAGATATTTAACATCCTTTTTGCTACCAAGGAGTCGCGTACACAAGACAATTTCCACGTCACCTACAGTCAGCTCCAATTTGTTCGGATCAATCTCAAATATCTCAAAATCATCATCATCATCTGCAACGGTTTTTATTTTGTTCTCACTATTGCCAGAGTTTCTATTGTCTTCATTGATGACTTCATCGGTCCTGCAGAAAACACAAAATTTATCATCAAAATTGACTCGGTTATCAAGCACTATTTTATCTGAAACATAAATGCAAACGGAAATGAAGTAGTTTACCCTGACTGGTTTGTTGAAGTGTTTTGAGCTTCTCCTATGTTCCCATGATAAGTGACAATAAAAAGGCATTGTCAAGGAAAACTTAACCTCTTCATCCGTTTTGGGGGTGGTGCTCTTTAGATTACAGAGATTTTTAAAGATGATGCCGAGTTTTCTGATGCACCAAGCAATCAATGAGACTTTGAGGATGGCTCAAGTTCCGTTTATTCATCACCAACTCCTTAACCTGTTCAGATTGTGGCAGATGAGTCCGTGCGTCCAATTTTGGATTATCATTTCAAGTTTTATTTACGCACGGAATAGGTTGCGGATGAGAATTGCCCATTTCGCCAGTCACCAAAGCATCATCATCATCATAATTTATATCAACTAAGTTGTTTTTAATCGCAATCGGCTCCAGCTCACGAATCGTAAACGATTCCGGGATGAGTGAGCCCAATGAAGGGCAGATTGGAGAAATCTCCAATCTGCCCTTCATTGGGCTCACTCATCCCGGAAGTTGAACCTGAAGTTGCTATTGGAGCAAGTTCTGGAGTTCCAAAGGAGGCAGCTACTTCAGATATGGCCGTCAAAGGTGGTGTAATGATTTGGTCTTGAGGTGGAATAATTTGCTCTTGCAAGAAAAGTCATTTTCAACATGGCATGATTTGTTTATAATGAGCATTTATTAATTAACAATGAAGTCTTGTATTGGGATTTATTCAGCTCATTCCATGATTTCATACATAAATAATTATGCTCATACGGTCAGGTCATCATCGTTTGGTTTCCAACACCCAGCTTTTCTAGACTGTTTGGCATTGCCCCGAACTCGTCCTATATTGGAATGCTTGACATATATCTGTATTAAATGCGAGACAAAGTTGACTACCCTATACTATTTTGAAGTCATCAGAATCATCATCAACATCCATGCATGCAAAGTCAAATGTATTGCCTATGTTTCAGAGAGTTTGTACATTTATACAATCATCGATAATTTACGCATGTAATAATAGCATATTACAGAGATGAAAACTTTTTGCAACTTTAACTGACGTGTAGATATGAATTTTTTTAATATGAATACATAAACTTTAGTTGCGTTGAGGCATACAGCCTTGTATGATTTCATCCACAAAATTTGTCTCTGTTTAGACCCAGCAACAAAACGTGGGATATTGCTGCTGAGTATTCATTTCCCACTGACAGCATAAGAAAATGACTTATGCACGGTAAAAAAGCCTTGCGAATGAAGAGTTGACAACGCAGTGAGGCAGTGCTGCAGTTTGTGTATAACTAAACTCCATGGTATTGCAGCGTAATGCAAAAAAATCAGCCCATAATGACTTTTATCTTTACTTGAAAACAAGGACGGCAAATATTCTTTCCTTACAAAATTATCCAATGTTATCTTCAGAATGTATGTTACTAAAGCAATTTCTGCATTTACATTTCCAACATATAAATTATTTTTCTATAAATATGATGAATTACGGATAGTAAACCTGCAAAAGTTGATTTCATCCAAACTAAGATAATAAGATGTTTGTATAAACCACCTTGCTCAGATCATAAGAGGGGCAATGTGCAGTTGATTATGTTTATGCACAAGTCTATCTCACCGTTGCTGCCTGTGAACAAAGTTCTCTCGTCTCGCTCTTTCGTGTACTGTGTGTATAGTATATCTTCTATGCATGCAGTATCTGAGTATGTTGCTCAGATTTCGTTTATCATGCTTTAGATCTTTAAGACTACTGCTCTTACATGAGTTACATTCTCTACATGATTATTGATTACTGTAGCGGACGCCGTAATTGAAATAATACTTTGTTTTGCCTTTTGTAATTATGTGTATGATTACAACGTGCACGTTTCTTATATTTGTATAATAAAACAATTTTAATCCTAAATAGATTATATGAGACGTTTTTTTCACGTATTCTAAATGCATGGTGAAAGTAAGTTGTAGTAATGTGGTATGTAGTACATAAAACCGTTCACTTAAGTGAATATTATCGAATTGTCATCTCATGTATGAAAAATCGATCACAGAGTATTTGTAACATCAAACATTCAAGTTGTCTTGCTTTGAATTTAGATAGGAGAAAATACGATTGAATGAAGCAAAAATATTTCTTTTACTTGGTTAATTGGTCGTTTGCTTTCTCCTGAAGTTGTCAGACACGCAACTAATACTTAAGGTTTTAGAAAAACTTGAGATTTTGACCAAGTGTCCTGCTGAATCTATTTATACTAAAATTATTTTCTTGGAAAAGCTCAACTTCAATGGCGTTGTAAATAGGCAATTCATTAGATGTATATCCTTTTTATCTTTTTATTCGCTATTTTTAGGAATAAAATGTTTGTGTGTTGTCGTTGTAATACAAAATGAATGATATCTTAAACGGTAAGACAAATTCGTCAAATGGTTTGAAAGTTGCAGGCTCGAAAATTAAAAAAGTCATCGATTTGGCTGAAACTTGGTATACGTAGGTATTATCAGAAATGTCCGGTCAACTTTATTTTGCTCTCATTTTATAACGACTTGACATATTCAATCAATTTTTTCTACATAATCTCCCCCAACTTGCACACAATTTTTCCACCTTTTCTCAAGAGCCGAGATGCCAGTAGAGAAGAATGCTGGGCCTCTACGTCCAAGCTATGAAAATACACTTTTTTAAACATGTTTTTAAAGGGGGTTGTGAACCAGCTGGGAGCCATTGTGATGACTGTCTTTTAGTCTCTGCCAGATAGGGATGAAGGTAACTTTCATCCCCAGTCACACCTTGCCCCAGAAAAAATCTCTATCCTGAGAACGGAGGTTGAGATTTTCTTGGATTGTTTGCACCTAAATTTCGTTTGTTGATGTGTGAGCAGTTTGGGAATCCACCTTGCACAGCGAAGGTATAGACCCAAAGCCAAATGTAGAATTCTCAACACTGACATGACACTTATATTGACCTTTTCTGCTATTTCCCGCAACAGGAGTCGTCTGTCCTTTTCAACAACAGCTTTCATTTTAGCTACGTATCTGTCGTCAGTCAAACTTAAAGGTCATCCTGGGTTTGTCTTGTTTTCTAGCGATGAGTCACCACTACGAAATCGCTTGCACCACTCAATATTAGTTGATCGCACTGGCAATGGATCAAAACCATCTTTTTGAAGCTCCTTTCTAATTAAGGGCGAAGAAAGGCTCTTCAAAAATGCAGTTTCATCTGCGCACGAATATCTTGCGTTGTAAAAAACATTCGCGTTTACGTTTCCAGCTCTAACTCTACAAAGCAAATGACTGCTACTACAAGCAACCCATCATTCAAAAGCCATAATCTTTATCTTTCAGAGGATATGCAGAACATTGTATTTGAGGAAGTCCTCTTTGAGATAATCGTAATCAAAGTTGACCGGACATTTCTGATAATCCCTTCGTACATATACACGTTATTTATTTACCATTTAACTAAACATGTTCTATAATGTGTGTGTCTCTTTTCACGCCTAAGGCAACTGCCTAACAGGTAGGCGGCTTGATTGAACAAAGCTCCACCTACAGCCTACATAGCTACATTATGTTTTTGCTTCATTTATAGTACTTCCTATCTATCTCTCGCTCCTTTTTCATGGCCATCGTCAACATAAATCAAATTGCACGTTTAATAAGACTGGCAATGATTAGAGAAAAGATAACATATTTACTTGATTATGTTTTTCCGAATCCATTTTTGTTGAAAATATCTGCATCTAATTCAATGGAACTAGCCGGAAAATAGGGTATTCTGAGAATTTGAAATACTCTTGATTAGGCATGCTTAGACAGGCGTCAACTTGATATCTAACTTTCCGTCTCTTCACCAAGGCTAGGGTTTTATTATTTGTGTTTAGTCGATCCTAATTAAACAGCATAGAAAGTCACAACTCAAAGCTAAAAGCAACAAATGAGTTTATTCCAATAAATGTAGCACCCGATTTCCATTTACTTAAACATTTGGTTTGCAATTTCGTTTAAATTTGTCAGCAACGTGCTGTGTTGCAAGTTCAAGCTTGCATGTCAGCTTTAGCTTCATACTATATCAATGAAACAATAAAGCATGGTAAGTACATCTTTAATCTCGTCCACAAATTTATTACTACCGCTCACGTCTCTCAGATAAATCGGTTTTCTGTCTATATCGTTTATGTATATATCCTATAAATTTTCCAAATATTCCTATAAAGGAGTGTAAAGATATACAATTGTGAAAGCGCGAAAAATGTTCTTTGGCTCCTACCCTCAGCATATAACTGAGCTACGTAACTTAGCATTGCACGTCAGTCAAAGCAAAAAATATCAGCCCATAGTGACTTTAGTCTGTACTTGAAAACAAGGACGGAAAATATAAATACATCAAGTACATACATACTTAAAAGTTTGCTCCTTCTTTCCTCCTCACATCCTTTTCATTATTTGTTGGTCACCATTTAGCCAGTCGAAACAAAGTACACAAGACAGTTTTGGTTTCATAAGGCATAAAAAAACGAATATGCGGATTCTGCTGTGTATCCGAAGAAGACCATATTATTATTACGAGCCTTTACTTTGTCTCAATCTCTCTTTTTTAGCATCCACAGTCCGGAGTATCTACTTACAACAACAAGTGTGAAAGAAACTTCCAGAAAGCTAAAGCAAGGCAATATTCCATCGTCCTTTAATATATCGTACTGAGTAAAACAAACCTGTCCCTCTCTTTCTACTAAGTAGTGTTTTTGGCTTGTCTGATGTTGCATGCACATTACTGAACGTATCATAGGTTGTATTGTAAGGAACAAAGAGGCATTGCATCAGATTCTTTACCAGAAGTATGAGTTACACGAACAAGAAAGTCAAAAGTTCATAACATCATAAACACTCTGCTCTGCTTTCATCTCTTTTTGGGCTGTAGTTTGAGGTCCTGGGTTTTGGTTAGGAGAGGATTTTCGGGCTGTATATACCAACACAATGTTCATGTTCCTATAAAATGTGCAAACAGAATATCACATGCAGTAAACGGAAAAGAAAATGAGAGTAGTAAAGAGCATAATATTACATACGTGCTCTAATATCATAGCATCCACATTCATAAGATGATGCTGCAGAAATTATGCGTTATGGGCATGGTTTTAGTGTTGTGTCGACATGGTTATAGTTTGTGGTGTACTTTATATGAAATCTTATAAGCACGCATTCACTCTACAGCCAAAAGAAACGTTACCGATAAGGGATATATATACTTATAGGCATATATTTTATTGTATCCCTAATTTTTCCCGACCTTACTGCACTAGCTGTCAAATTGGCATTATCCATTGTCTGGTATTGAACATTAGCTGCCCATTATATAGCATCAACAGGTTGCTGACGTACAAGCCAAAAATTAATGACTTCGTTTGAAGGTACAAGGAAAAACGGGACAACCTGCTAATAAAACTAATCATCATCTCATACTTATTGAAAAATGAGGCTACATTGTACGTTTCACAACTGCTAAAATTCATAAACCTTTGTTGTCATTTCTTGCTGATACCAAGTATCAAGCCCAAACCATTAGGTAAAGCGAGTCATCGACAATCAGTTCATGAAGTCGAGAGAACAAAGTCCACTTGCGATGCTACGATAAGAAATTGGCGTACACTTCTCCGCTGGGACATACATTTTGTTTGATATATTTTCATGAAACTGCATGAGCACTTAATTTTTATGACACCAATTCTTGGAAAATGTAAGAAGAACATGAGCATTGACGCATAATATATGCATATAGATATATTTCTTTTCTGTTGGTGTGGGATCAGAAAGTGGCCACCAAAAGTATTACCACTTCGTCACACACATAGCAATACTTTGTTTTCTGTTTTATATCCTTGAACTGAGCTAGCTCTTACTCCGCTCCAGAAAATCCTTGATCCCTTGAAAATTTAATGGAACGAACATGCACAACTCTGATTCTTCATGAAATGAAATGGTCGTTGAGAAAAATATGAACGGACGAAAGAGGAAGGGATATCCATAAGAAAACTGTTGCAGCTTACACTATAAGAGTAATTAATATTGAACATAGATTGCATATATATATCCTTATATCCTAATAACATTGTCAACTACTGGACTGCAGTTTGGAAAAACATCAAGTTCTAATATTATTCCTTAAAGGTTGTTCCTGCTCTTGCCTTATTTTCCTTTTTGCATAACCCCTCATTTTTCTTTTAAACTTAACCCATTTCTGATGCACAAGGCATTTGACTGGCGTGAAACAAAGAAGCATCCATTCTTGCACAACCAAAATCAAGCAAGAACGAGCTGTTGCTTGTATTTCTCATCATAAATTTGCCCACTTGCATTCTTAGAGCGTATGGAAAATGTTCATGAACAGAAAATATTGAAAAAGAAGTATAAACAAAGGATGATTTGTCCAAAACCGAACTATAAAGAGTGAAGTTCTATACACGTAAAAATAAACTTTGAATGCATAAGAAATGCTGTCAAAGGTCCTCCAGATTCCAGACCTATATCACATAACTAGAAAATGCCTGTGTTTTGGGGAACACATTTTCCTTTCCTAAACATTTATTTGTAACTAATCCGGATGAAACCCCTGTCCTCATGAAAATTGGGAAGGCTGAAAAAATATTGAAGGTAGTCAAAAAATTTATCATGATAAGCTGATGATGGTAAGAATTTGATATTAATTATTAATTAAATTCGGAATCAAATGCAAACTTTTTGCCACAACTTTCTGCATTTAGTTGGTTAGTAGTAAGCGTGCGTAAATGCCTTGAATAATATAGAACTGAAAGGAAAGGAAAGGAGAAGGAACAACATTTATCCACATCATTATTTCATAGAAACCAATGTGTTTGTGCATGGACATGATGGGAAAATACAAGAAAAGAAGTTCCAAACCCGAAACCAAAGCTAAAGCTAGTAAATATGTATGTGTGTCTGTGTAAAGCAACAACAATAATTATTCTGTCATCATTATGATCCTCATCGGCTTTTCATTTCTAGGACGACTCGGCCAGAGCATAAAAATTGAGAATGGAGTAGTGGAGGTAAAGAAAATCACTAATGAATCTACCTTGCTACTCATTGCTTTATAAGAAACGCAAAGCAATCCATAAATTACACTGAATTTTGAACATGGGAAAATTTCAAATGTCATGCTTCAACTAGACGCGCATAATTTTGTTTCCGCTGAAATTCCAGAGGTAAAAATAGATGGACATGTATTTTTTCCAGTTTTGTAATAATAATATTAGAATAAGATTGACGCGAAGAAAAAATGTGTTCTTATGAATTATAACTCTAACGATAATTTAAACTGTGTAAAAATGTAATTAGCTTACCATCTACTTTGCTTCACTTTACTATCTCAATTAAATTTCGTTACGCAAAAAAAGTATATTGATTCTTTGCTATCAGAAATTACAGCTTGCAAATATGAAAGAACTTGTCATTTTCAATGAGAACAGGTATTTTAGTACAGAGGCTATGTGGGAACATCATTTAGGAACAAAGCACGTACGATTAGAGAGTGAGAGCATTTGCATTATTTACCGTGTCAATGTTATAAAGAGATAACGAGATAATTTTTTGTTCTTGACTGACTGAGTTCACAGTTCATCGTATACCAAGCAGTTTTAGTCAAGAACTGATTTCATCTTACAGTCTTTTCATAAAAGGATGGTTGACATAGTTGATTCAGTAGAAAAGATCAAAGTGAATATTACCTTTTCGTTCATGGAAATACACTTTGTGCTTAGCTTTCCTACTTACAGGGTTCTGCTGACATTTATGCACTTTTACCAACGAAACGAAACCATTGGCAAGATTTAAGTGTGAATCACTATACAGTCGCTATATGAGATTAAAGTGTGCGGTTTTTAAAAGCGCAAGTTGTTCTCTGTATATTTTTGCATGTGTATACCTCCATTTACTTAACGGAAAGCTGAAGCAGAGTAAAATATGGCATTTATGATTTCTTCTGAAGACGACAAAAATCAAATAACTATATACTACCACGCTCGTGTCAACGTAGTCAACCTTTATGCAGCATTTTTATTTTTTTCAATACCAGAAATAATCATTCAATGGAGTAATGTACACGAATACTGCGTAGGCATAAAAACCAAGGACAGAAAAAAACTTACAGTAAGTTTTGTAGCCAGATAACGAAGGTTATTATTACTAAGCCAATGATACCACTGTTGTTACAAAATAGCTTCTTACATCATCGTTGCGGTGACTCATTGAGAGCATTAAAATAATTTCCTCACAAATGAATATATGAACTCATTGCATGGCTTACTCATCATTCATATATGTTTACGCAGTAGCTCATTTACTTTTTGAGATACACAAGAACCAAAACATGTCATTGAAATTTTATTGAAACTGCCACAGTGCCGTTTGAACAGTTACGAATCGATGTTTTAAATTATCCAGGAAAATGAACCAAGTGAACCTCCTCAATATGCCTGTTCAGAACTTTGAAATTCTTTGCAAACAGTGAAAGGCCATAATATACTTTTAATTTGACGTGTCATTGCATGGATGAATTACAAGTTCAGGAGGAAGTATGCTCATGGAAAAACAATAGCATATCAGAGATGAAGACGTGCAATGTGGAATCTTGCTGCTCTATATATTCATCTGACACTGAAAGTGCTACATTTTGTATAAAGCAGGAGATTTAAAAGACATCTCCGATAAATAGATTTTCTGTCTATATCGTTTATGTATATATCCTATAAATTTTCCGAATATTCCTATAAAGGAGTGTAATCGTATACAACTGTGAAAGCGCGAAAATTTATTCATCTGAGATGTTCTTTGGCTCCTACCCTCAGTATATAACTAAGCTACGTAACTTAGCATTGCACTTCAGTCAAAGGCAAAAATATCAGCCCATAGTGACTTTAGTCTGTACTTGAAAACATGGACGGAAAATATAAATACATCAAGTACATAAATACTTAAAAGTTTGCTCCTTCTTTCCTCCTCATATCCCTTTCATTATTTGTTTGTCAGCATTTAGTCAGTCAAAACAGTGTACACAAGGCAGCTTTTCTATCATAAGGCATAATCGAACGAATACAAGGATTCGGCTGTGTAACCGAAGAAGAGCATAATATTATTACGAGCCTTTACTTTGTCTCAATCTCTCTTTTTTAGCATCCACAGTCCGGAGTATCTACTTACAACTACAAGTGTGAAAGAAACTTCCAGAAAGCTAAAGCAAGGCAATATTCCATCGTCCTTTAATATATCGTACTGACGAGGGAATGGTCAGGGTAGTACCCCACGGAATTGGCTGAGATTTTGCACGAACGAAGCTAATACTGTTAAATTAACTCACACGAAGTGTGAGGTCTCCATGGCAAACTATCTCTGAGTTACAGCGCTTGCAAAATCCCAAGATCGAGTTTTCAATACCGGGATGGTTGTTCGCATAGTGCTTCAAAGGGCTGGTTTGGGTCAAATTTTCTTAGTAATAAAATATTTAATCCTTTCCATCATTTTTGTAATCAAAATATTTGATTTTGGTCAACTTTTCAAATTTTGTGGAATTTGAATTATTCGCAAAGGGGGGACCACGTGTAACCGAACTTTCTCCATGTTAAATTCCATAAAGAAAACTGTAAATTTCGAAATCCGATACGAAAAAAATAGTTTTTATTGTAACTCGAAAAAACGTGGCCATGGAGTCGAGGCACTTTAGCTGGCTTAGTTTTTGATCAAGATCTCTCTCCACGCCAACTTTCAGCCCATTCGGAGGTTTACTTGCCTGACCATTCCCTCGTCAGTGAAACAAACCTGTCCCTCTCTTTCTACTAAGTAGTGTTTTTGGCTTGTCTGATGTTGCATGCACATACTGAACGTATCATAGGTTGTATTGTAAGGAACAAAGAGGCATTGCATCAGATTCTTTACCAAAAGTATGAGTTACACGAACAAGAAAGTCAAGAAATCACAACATCATAAACACTCTGCTTTGCTTTCATCTCTTTTTGGGCTGTAGTTTTTGGTGCTGATGCTTTGGTTAGGAGAGGATTTTCGGGCTGTATCATACTTACATATATACGAATATAACGTTCCTGTAAATTGTGCATACAGAATATATCACAGGCAGTAAATGGAAAAGAAAATGAGAGTAGAAAAGAGCATAATATTACATACGTGCTCTAATAGCATAGTATCCACATTCGTAAGATGATGCTGCAGAAATTATACGTTATGGGTATGGTTTTAGTGTTGTGTCAATATGGTTATAATTTGTGGTGTACTTTATATGAAATCTTATAAGCACGTATTTACTCTACAGCAAAAGGAAGACGCTAACTTGTCAGTCTTTTGTCCACCAAGGTTTTAGAATATAATGCATAGCTGAGATATAGCAATATCCTTATGACAAATATCTCAATGAAAATGCTGGCTGCTGCTACTACTACTTTGTCATCTCTTGCTTCTCTTTCCTTCCTTCGTATTATCCATGCTTTTGTACGGCCACGAACGAGAGAACGACAAAGCTTTCCAGTAGAAGCAAGCCTTCATTTGCTTTCTGAAGTCGGGGCTAGTGCCAGCTCATTGAGCTCATGCTGGCCTAGTCTCGAATTGACTATCCAGTAAAAAATATACTTCCAATTAAATTATCATTTCATCGGTGAAATTCTGTTACATCTTCTTCCTTCCGAATTCCGTTGAAGTTATGTATTGGTGGCAGTAATTGTGGGGTGTTAAAGTATTTTATCAAATATCGTGATCGACCATCGTCATTTTTCCACTCCATTAGTTATTAATCTAATGGGAATGGAGAAAATGGTGCCGTGTCGCGAGTTAACTACAGGAAAGGGTAAGTTGAAGCCTTATGTAGAGTGAATTTACTTCAATAATATTCCATTTCATCGATATAATTCATGTGCAAGCACATGAAACAGAAAAGTTTTGTAGAAATTAATTCTAACTCCACAATATTATTTTTTTTAACCGCACAAACAACTCTTCCTATTTTCTTTATATTTTGGCTTGGGTAAGTCAACCTCCCAACATACTATAATGTGTAGTTGTAATTTCAGTTGCTAGTTTTTCAAATATGAACGCATTTTTTAATGTGATTTTCTAATACATGAAAATGCTCCTACTTGGGGTTATATACTCCCAAAGTTATATCAAGTCTGCCTAAAGCCAAGCTACATTGAGGAAATGATATTGGGGTATTTTGAGAATACAGTACATTATTTTCTGTTGATTTCCCTTTTTGATTTTACACGCATTCTAATTTCTAATTATAGAGGTATATTTTCGTTAAACATGCTTTTCTTTACTTGTTTGCAGTTTAGTTATGGATCAGAAGTACACCTTCTTTTCCATATCAACGTAATCTCAACTAGTGCAGCACAAATCGAAGACAAATGTAAGAAACTATTTTGTTTGTTTATTTTTACTTTTAAACTTATCTGTCACTGCTTGTGTAGCTACACTTTTTATAGAATTTATTTATTCAAAAATTGTACTGATTGGAGTAGAAAATTAAGCTTTAAGATAAATAATTTAAATGAGCCTGCAAAGTAGAATGACGCAGATATACAAAGTTACTTAACATATTTTTTTTAATTTCAGATCACTTTTTTGTTTAAAAAGTGAATTTTTTATCGCATAATTCGGCCCCCAAGGAAAGCTGAAAGGAGGAAGGAAGGAAGAAATCGGAAAAGCTTCAATGTAAGTTCTATTCATTTTCGCACATTCACTCTCTCTCTCTCTTTAATGCTTTTATATAATGTTGTTTTTTATGTATGCTCGCCACATCTTGTCTCCCTCTTTTACAAGTGAATTAGTATATGTGTCAATTATCTAGGAATTCTGCTGTTTTAGAATCAGATCATACACAAATTATTGATGATCCCATCAAGGAAAAGGAATTAGTAAGGTTAAGAAGGAATTAGTTTGTAGTTTGTAGAAAACAAGTTTTTTTAATTCCTAGATTTTACTGCATGTTTACGTTACGTAGTAAAACTGCTAGATCCTACTTTCCACTTTTGAGAGACATAAAGGCATGGCTTGTAATACATAATCAGTCACCATAGTGCATGCTTTCCTCTCATAAACTGCGACCAAAATGCACATACGTGTATATGTTATTATGGGAGTCAACAAGTGGCATATACTTTGCTTTGGAGGTTGCATCATGCTTTGGATTCATGAAGAACATGATCGTGACTCTTTTGGAACATTTCGTCTAGAATAACATGCTTCCACCTCAGTTTCTACTTCTTTCACACTTGCTGCATGTTAGGGTTATGACTCACGAGGCTATTTTACAGGGGACAAAAACATTTGGCTTTACCAAATGCGGGCATAGGTATTTTTGTTAATGTCAATTTTTTTCATTTCTTTCTTTCTCAGCTTCCAACAAAGATGAAAGGAGAGTTAATTCGGTGAGAGGGATGAGTGACCGAAAACTGTTTGGAAACTTCCCTCAACAAAATATGGGTAAGACTAAAGACATTTTGTGTTTCTAAGCTTTCTTTTCTTCATTTACCCCCCATGTACAAGCATAGTGTAGCAGCATGGAAAAGGGTCAGTTATTAGAATTAATTTTATTTGGTATCATTCTCTCACCACCACCAAAATATCAAATGTCATACAATATCAATATTACTAATATTAGGTAGGTTATTCAGACAGTGGAAGAGTGATGCATGCAAGAAAGAAACCAGATATACACTCTCTATAATCTTGTCACTAAAATATTTTATTAGAAATCTGAATCTGTGCTTTCAACAAATGGTAAGTAGTTTCAAAATTCTTTGCTAGAATAGTTTTATTGCATCATCATACCTTTATGTGGCACCAACAACAGTCTATAAAAGATTTTTCTTAAAATTATCATAAATTTTCCATTCTTCATTAATAGTACTGTTTCATCACAAGCTTATTCAGGTCAACCTTTTGTATGCATGCTAGTATTACCATGTCATCCGAAATGTTGAAGTAGCTATTTATGTGGAAATCTAATTTTGGTTTTTTATTGAGTTGAGAAATGAAACACAATCTTTCGAATTTTAGCTCTAAAGTAAAGTGCTCGATATTGACCTGAACTTAGTTTAGGCACTAGGAAGGTATACTGAGCATACATAATTCATATCATTTACTTTTAGGGATTGCTCACAAATAAATACTGATTGAATTGTAATGTTAAATTCTGTTTATCATGCTATAAGTATCGATTTCTATTTTGACCTGGGCATTTCATAAAATAAATTTATGAGAAACTAATTATTGTATATTCTTTTTGTTGTTTGTTACATTTGCATGTTACATATTGTGTTTATTTTGGGACATTTCAGACTCCAGTCCCAAAGGAAGCTCCAAAACTCGGACTCTGTTGAAGGAGAAAGAAGGAACACCAAGGATGATGCTGTATACTTGGCCGTGGGAATCCAGCCATCCACATCAGAATAGTCAGTATTTTATTGAGTTTTACTATTTTAGTAATTTACATAAAGAATCATATTTATCATTCATCATCATCATCAGAAATTACGTCAACTTTTCTAGCAATTAAGCCATCATTATTAGAAATTACGTCAACATTTTTAGTTTTTAAGTCAACTTTTTTTAACAATCAAGACATCATTTTTTGTAATTACGCCAACATTTTAGTAATTAAGTCAATTTTTTTAGCAATTAAGTTAACATTTTAGTATAAAAATGACAATGTTACATTTCATCCCGTTTTTAAGTCACATACGGTCGGATTTCTACATATATCCAATAATCTCCGAGTTGAGCTTGAGTTTCTTACAGTTGAGGTTTTTATTTCTGAACATGCATGCAAATCAAGGGCATGCCAAAGCCTTTTAATATTATTATGATCTATGCATGCATGAATGACGGTGGAAACAGCAATAAAGTTTACAGATATTCTATTTTTTTAAGTTTCCATTTTAATCAAGGCCTTTGATTTGGTCAACAGTGATTGGCCGTTGATTTTTTATCATAATCAGGTTCTTCATGCTGCTCGTACTCGGTGTTGATTGGTTTCCCTTTTGGAATCCATTTGGAGGGATGGGTGAGAGAGAGCTCTCCCGTTCCCAGTCATACCCTGAACTTGTTCAGGTCCCGTCTCAATGACAGTAATGGGTTCGGCTTTTATCTTGGTGTGAAAAAAATGCTGTCATCAGTAGGTAGGCTACTAGGTTACATAGCAGGTGGATAACGGCCAAACCATTAGTTATAGTTGACTTTGACCTCATAACCTAATTGCTCATTGTGAATTTAATGAAGGTTGTAGAATAAGGTAGTTTTTACAATTCTCATAAACAAAGCCAATAAAACATTAAATGTACCAACAAATATAGTTAACTGACAACTCAAGCATCTAGATACCTATGGTTTCTAGGCTCATCCCTGTTCTCCATATGGCCTATTAGCCCATCTCTGCATATAGTAGATTAGATCTCTGATAGACATATTAATTAGATACCTTCACCGGTACTAAAATTTCAACTTAATATTTAACAACTTTTGATATACTTGCAGAAAAGATGAAAGGGTTGTTTTAAAATTACACCTTCACCCACATCGATTTCCGACTCATAAATTGAGCATTCGAACTTTGTGCAATTTTCAAGAAGTTCAAATCCGTTGTAGTATCAACTGGTAGTCTGAAGTGTTGTTCTGTTAGATTAATACCCACGACTGTAATCCTTTAGTTTTTGACTATGAAATGCTACATTTTAATCATTACTCGACATAGTTTTCAATTCTAACAATGTTCTTATCCTAGTTTTCATTATATCAAGCAACTGGCTCCATCCGTTTCTACGTTCACGATCCATTAATTCATCCACTTTGGCTAACTGTCCTCTTTTTTAGCTTTACTATCCACCTCGCGTTTTCCCAGGGTATCCTTGTACAGGGACTGTGCTACTTGAACTGATAGCGTTCTATTGCAATTTACTCAGTTGGATTTGACTCACGTCAGTGTCAATGATTGTGAAATTAAATTTATTCAACAATAATGGTAAAAAAATGACACCAAATTAATAATAGTTGTTGGTGATGTAGGCAATTAGTTAAAACCATCTTAAATGTCTGGTGTAGCTAGTGCATTCTGGGTCTGAATCAGAATTAAAAATACAAAAAATGCAGGTGGGTGTATGCACTGGTTTTTTCAAGTCTTATGTTCATATGCATTGGTGCTTCTCATTATTTTCTTGAATGGTTTTATAAGTTCCTTGCGTCTTAAATTGTTCTCAGGCTCTAATGTATTATCGGCTTCGAAGTAGCCTTTCCATTTTACTAGAAACTCCTTTCTGTTCTTTTTCGTACGGCTATGGAACAAAAAGTGTACATTGAAATTTAACGATTGCAACCTTTTGGGGGGAAAAGTGAAATACCAAGCATGGAATGTAACCAGTGGTATTTTCTAAAGGGAAATATTTTCTCCAAAGTCTCCTAGGAAAGATTCTTTCATTTATGCCTCCATCATTTACATTATCAAATCTCCTTATCAAATCAGAGCTCCTTTCACGAAACTGAATTGCTTTTGCGAACTGTAACTTTCGTTCAGTACACCCCCATCAAACTCACTGAGAGCAGTTTTAGACTGGTATTTAACATACAGGCCAAAATGATGTAGTATTTTTTAAACATTGTATTGGATCCACTCACCACATGAGGATTCCACAAGGAACTCGTCACACAACGTTTTACTGTGCCTTGTAATCAAAATCTGCAGACATAGATGAGCACATAGTATTTAATCAATCATAAACTGTAATATTGACAAATCATAGAAAAATCAACCAACAAAAGAATAACATACTTCCTCATAAACGTTCATCACAGGCTTCAAAGTACTATTGGGAAGGCAAAGAGTTGTCAATCAGTACTCCAAGTTTAGAAATTTGGCTACCTAATTTGGTAAAACATAAATAACTCAAATGTCGTTACCAGAAATGTTACTTGGAAATGCACAGCGTTAAAAAAATTCAGACTCAAAATAACTCACGATTACAACCTTTTGGGTGCAAATTCTTAGGGGAAAAGTGAAATACCAAGCATGGAATGTAACCAGTGGTATTTTCTAAAGGGAAATATTTTCTCCAAAGTCTCCTAGGAAAGATGAAGTTTGGGCACTAGTACCTTCAAAAGTCACTCAGAGCTCATGCAGCTCAGGCGTTTTGATCTTAGAAAATCAATTTTGTTCTATTCCACAAGAACTTGAAAAATTCATTATCGGGCCTCAGCTGGTGTTGGCCATGTCTCTTCCACAGTAATAAAATGGAAATAGAATTAATGGACAAACGATATGTGTAAATCGACTATTATCCTTACTCAAGCATATAGCAACTGCTGCGGTGGTGAGTACACAGTTATTCCAGCATGTAACCGGTTCAATTATAATGATTGACGAAATTATAAATTAGGTAGAGCAAGAAGATGAAATGTCTTTCCAACAACAGCTTACAATATCTACTCACTTGTATGGCGTCCCGGAATCGGTTTCAAGTGAAAAAATATTTCTTTATTTATCCCTATACCTTCGATATAAAGTAGGCGTGATCTATTCAGAATCAAGATTTTTTCCCAACTTGGGAACGAGATTAAAACCAATTTTAAATAAAAATAATTTATAGGTCGGAAATGTAAATGCAGAAATTGCTTTTGTAACATACATCCTGAAGATAACATTATATAATTTTGTAAGGAAAGAATATTGCCGTCCTTGTTTTCAAGTAAAGATAAAAGTCATTATGGGCTGATTTTTTTTGCATTACGCTGCAATATAATGAAGGTTAGTTATACACAAAATTCAGCACTGCCTCAATGCATTGTCGACTCTTCTTTTGCAAGAAATCTTCAGATATACACAGCCTTGGTGTTCCAGGCTGTTTATAAGTCATTTTCTTATGCTGTCAGTGTGAGGTGAATACTCAGCAGCAATATCCCAGATTTTGTGGTTGGGTCTAGACAGAGACAAGTTTTGTAGATGAAATCATATAAGGCTTTATGCCTCAACGCAACTTAAGTTTATATATTCACTAAAGTTTTTCATATCTACACGTCAGTTAAAGTTGCAAAAAGTTTGTAATCTCTGCAATATGCTATTATTACCTGCGTAAATTATCGAAGATTGTATAAATGTACAAACTCTCTGAACATAGGCAATACATTTGACTTTGCATGCATGGATGTTGATGATGATTCTGATGACTTCAAAATAGTATAGGGTGGTCAACTTTGTCTCGCATTTTGCACAGATATTATGTATGTCAAGCATTCCAATTTACGACGAGTTCGGGGCAATGCCAAACAGTCTAGAACAGCTTGGTGTTGGAAACTAAACGATGATGACCTGACTATGTAAGAATATTTATTTGTGAAATCATGTAATAAGCCGAATGAGCGCCAATAAGGACTTCATTACTGATTTATAAGTGCTCATTATAAACAAATCAACCAAAGGGATAATAATTAGTGTTGGAAAAAAGTTGTGTCGAGACAACTATGTAAGAAACAACGAAACAAGGACAGGACGATAGGGGTGCAGGAAAAGAAGTTTTGTTGATTTAAATCATAAAATAGTGCTAGCATCCCTCCGCTTTCCTAGAAAGCAAATACAATCATACAAGTAAGCATGCTGCTGTAGCAAAACCATTTTATCTAATTTCAAGCCGTTATGCAAAAATGTAGGACTCTATAAAATACTACAGATATAGATATTATAGATACAGTGCTTTCATTGTATTGAAGAACACAGTTTGTCTAGTTTTTCCATGAGCATACTTCCTCCTGAACTTGTAATTCATCCATGCAATGACACGTCAAATTAAAAGTATATTATGGACTTACACTGTTTTCAAAGAATTTGAAAGTTCTGAACAGGCATATTGAGGTTAACTTTTATTAATTTTCCTGCATAATTATAAAAAATATCGATTCGTCACTGTGGCAATTTCAATAAAATTTCAATGACATGTTTTGGTTCTTGTGTATCTCAAAAAGTAAAAACAAATGTGCTACTGCGTAAACACATATGAATGATGAGTAAGTAATGCGATGAGTTCATATATTCATGTGCGATGTGGAAAATATTTACTGATGCTCTCACTGATCGTGAGTCACCACCACGACGATGTAAGAAGCTATTTTGTAACAACAGTCGTATCATTGGGTTAGTAATAATAATCTTCGTTATCTGGCTGCCAAACTTCCTGCAAGTTTTTTTCTGTCCTTGGTTTTTGTTTTTATGCCTATTCGTGTACATTACTCCATTGAATGATTATTTCTGTTATTGGCAAAAATAATAATGTTGGAGAGAGGTTGACACGAGCTTGGAAGAATGTAGGTTAGTATGTAGCTATTTGATTTTTGTCGTCTTCAGAAGAAATCATTGATGCCATCTTTTACAGAGAACAACTTGCACTTTTAAAAATTGTACACTTTATTCTCATATAGCGAATGTATCGTGAATCACACTTGAAACATGCCAATGGTTTCGTTTCGTTGGTAAAAGTGCATAAATGCCAGCAGAATCCTGTAAGTAGGAAAGCTACGCACAAAGTGTATTTCCATGAACGAAAAGGTAAAATTCACTTCATTTGATCTTTTGTACTGAAACAACCTAATGAATCATATAGTATATATATATACGGATCCAGAGTGATTGGTTCAGGAAGTTGCAGGGGGTACTTTGATATTTCTTCCTGAACCTTAGGACCGGTTGGAAGAACCTCTTTCCTCCGCATAAAAGTTGTAAAAAAATCATTGAATTTTGGGGATTGAAATGACGAAGATGGTTGAGGGGTGGAGATATCCAAAGGATCACAGTTTCCATTTATTTATCCCTAAATCTTCGATATACGGAGTGAAACATATAATATATAACAGTTTGGAATAAGGTGCAATAGTTACAGCTTTTCGATGCATCTCACAAATAATGTATAAAGATGAGTATTTGCACATTTGATTTGCAAATATTATGAGGTACGTACTCTAAAAGCAAAGGTTCCATCTGCGCCATTCTACTTGTCTTTATTACTGGTTTGTTAGGACTCAGAGGTCGTCACTAGGAAACAAAAAATAAGCCACGAAATTTTTAAAACGAGTAATCACTTGTTCTAATCTATTCATTCTTATTGGTACTATATCGTAAGTAATTGATACCATACGGAAGTATATTCAATGTAAACAAATAGCAAGTCCGCTTGCCGAACTACCCATTTACTTGAGTCAATTTTTTATAAAATAAAACGGATACTATGCCAACAGATAACTACGTTCCGTCACACTCACTTCTATGTAGAAGTTCAATCGAAACTACACTTTATCTAACTTGATAGTGTTTTTGTAGAGCTAATTTTTAACGTGGTTGTTACAAGACAATAATAATCGGGCACATCACGCAGCAACTTCTTAAGATTTTATGACATTTCATAATGTTTAATTTTACTTAGCGGGAATTGCAGAACTATTGACGATATTTTATGTTTTGAGTGTGAGCATGTTTCGTTGGAGATCGGGAAATACTCGAATGCAAATGTAAGCATTTGTATTTTCTGGCATATTGCATTGAAGCTCTAGTTTCTACCAACGAACACGGCAAATGCAAGCGTCTCGTCCGCACTAATAAAATGGAGATAAACTTAATGGCCAAACGAGATGCGTAAATCGACTATTATCCTTACTCAAGCATATAGCAACTGCTGCAGCGGTGAGTACACGTATACAGTTATTCCAGCATGTAACCAGTTCAATTATAATGATTGACAAAATTAATCAAAAGTAGTAAAGACTGAAGATTTTTGACGCATTTCAATAAAATGCCGTCTATATCTCCACCACCCTCGTGGATAACTAACGCATCTCAAATTTCCAAAGGCGGATCTGCGCTCTCCTTCTTCCCATCTCCTCCTCCTAAGTGGGTGGATGTACATAAGTTTTAAGATTCCTTAAAAATGGTTGAAGGCTAGGATCGGTTCCGGTTCTAAAACAAGGATGATTGTGGTATTGTTCGTTGAAACTCCAAACCATGCATTTCAATTTCACAGCACCCGTTTTCATTGGAAAAACTGAGAAAAAATATATCGTCATCTCCCTAAAACGTGTAATTTCTTAAGTTAATATGAGGTGAGTAACACATTAGTTAGGATTGTATTTATATTAAACTACAAACTTAATTCTATATATTTAAAGGATGAACGACTTAAGTACCACGAAAGGCTGAAAAGTCTCATTGTTGGCCGCGACATTGTGTTGTTGACCTGATTCCGGTAATCTTGGGCATCCATTCCTTCCAGTACCTTTCTGCTTCTTCTCTAGTTATCCTCTCACGCCACACTTCGTATCTCAGGTCAACATCCTTTTTGTTTTTGTCATGCTCTTGGAAATAGATTAAAAAGTCACAGAACGCCTTCTCGCTGCAAATAATTTCTGACACTACTTGGGTGAAGTATTTGTGATTTCGATTTAAGTAGAAATCTCCGTTTTTTATCGAGTTTGCGTAAAAACTCGCCCCCAACTTGACCGCAGGGGAAGCAAGAGATGGCCTCGGAAAAGGCCTCCATCATAACGATTTTGACCTCTTTGGGATTATATTTGATCTCAAAAATGTAGCATAGTAAGTAGGTAGAAAGAAAAGCCTCGAAAAAGTTCAGTCCTGCGGCAACCTTTACCCTGTCAAAATACACCGATGCGCAATCATTCAACCAAATGCATCCGTTGATAAGGATGGTGAGTAGTCGTCTTCCAATTTGGTTTGGTACTTTTCCCCCTTAAAGCCAAAGTGAATGAAAGCAAATGTAATTTTAAACCTTTCCCATTGAATTACTAGCTATGGCCTAGGGTTTTAGGAATAAATGAGGTTGATTGTTTAAGTCTTTTTACTTAAGAACAGCCTGACTGAATTTATGACTTTGTAATTATTGCAGCTTCTTTTTTTAATTTTACGGCTTTTAACGAGACTTAAGCTTGTATAACGAGTGAAACGGCAAGGGAGACTCATCTTCTTCCTCTGCCGCTCCAATAAAGACTTTGGGTGCTTGTCCCTCTTTTTAGGGTCAATCAATTTTCGAAGGGTGATGGCTAGCATCCTGAATACAAACGCCTATGTAGTGCGTTTACATTCTCAAATGGATTCATGTAAAGCCAACAGTCTACACCGAAAATTGATACTTATAAATACTAATAAATTCGAAGTTACATATTATCATTAATCAAGCATATGGCAACCGCTGCGGCAATGTTTTAACGTAGCAAGTTATTCTAGAAGGTAATTGGTTTAATTTTGACGAAATCACTGTGAAAACTAACAAACCTTAAATTAAATTCCTTCCCATTTGTCTTCCACCTGAGGTGGACCTCCAATCTACCAAAACACTTGTCACACTCCGAGGTTGTGGCGTTTGGTTTTATGGATCTTGCCGTTGATATTACATCCAGGGACTTTAAAAGCATGAGAAGCAGCAGTTGGTGGGGCAAGTGGTACTTCAGCGGACAGATTCTCCTTCATTCTTTTTACCACCATGCTTCTTCTCTTTCTTTGGAAGACCTCTTCCCTTTTCTTTTTCTCTATTCGACTGTTTGTTCCGATTCCAACCTATGTTATTCCCAGTCTTCTTCCCAGTTATGGGCTTGTGACGACACTTGTCATGTGACATTTCATTTGATTTTAATGAATCCACCAAAAACTATTGTCACAAAACCGGTAATCCCCCCCAGGTTTTTGATGGAGATCCACTCCAGATTTGCATCGTAATAATCTTCATCGTCATAGTCATCGTAAAAAGAAGCGCCGCCATCCCAACCTTCCATCACAGGCTCTTGCGATGCTAATATTTCCAAAATTAGGAGACGAACTTGCACTTTTATTGAAAGTAGAGATCCAAAGCCCTGGTCCAAAGGCATCCTGGCTAGCCACAAGAAGCTCAAGAATCAGAGAACTCAGTTCAGTTGACGGGAGAGGGTTGAAGTGGGGGATTGGAAAAGGGATTAAGTTTTCAAACCAAGTGCACATTTTGGATTACAAGTATTTTGCATCTAGATATATGCAAAAACGCACGGTCTAATAATAATTCAGTCGCCACAATTTTTTAGGCTTTCAAGCCAAATTTAAATTGGCGTTTTTCGAATCTGCCAACACGTGTTCTTGTTTAATTTACCGTTGCGAAAAAGGGGGCTTTCGAGATAGATTACAGTGTAAAAAGCTAGGGTGCAGTCGATGACAGCAACAAGCGAGACCGAGCTATTTAACAGGTGGAAAAATGTCATCAATGTAAGATTACGTTTTCTAACCATGTACAAGTTTCCATTTCGTGTCGCTCTCAAAGAAAACTACCCACTTGCTACATTGCCAGAAGGGACCAATGTTCCATGCAGCGTTGTTGCTTGCCTGCATCCAACGACACGAGCCGTGTTAATCCACACAAGGTCTCCAGGTTTTTGACTGAATTCCAGTCATGGTGTATCTATCCAAATCAGGCCACAACAGGTCACTGAAATACTTCTTTTGATTCACATCGCATTATTCTTTAAGCACCAAGCGAAAATGAAATTTGTAAAACTTAAAGAAATAAGAAAGGTTCGATAGAAAATCGAAGACGTCTCAAACCAATAAATCGAGGTATTTCAACAAAAACAAACGTTTTATCAATGGGAAAACGTCATCAATGTAAGATTTCGTTTTCAAGATTACAATATTCTTCAGCTAATTTATGTTGGAGGGGCTAACTGCTAATCTAGGATGATTGGAATACATTACATGGGACGACGAGATTCAGAATTTTAAATTGACCAATTGGATAGTGTCACCGTATTGCAAGCAGCTTGAGAGTTTGGTGACGAATGATGACTTCAATTGGAAAGGAAGGAATAAATATTTTCCCAATAATTTTGAAAAGCATGACTTCATCTTGATCTCAACTAAAAGCTTAAATTACCTTTGGTTTTCCAATGACCATCTTCATGCGTCCTCATAGCATACATACATACATAATTCATACTTATAATTACAATGAATGAGATGAAATTAAAAGTTTGATACGGACGGAGTCTTAAGCAACGAGTTGGCAACGAGTTGGCGCAATGTCCACCAGTTGGCAACAAGGTTCCGTTCAGGAATCCTTGTGCCCACTCACTCGCAACTGTTCCAACTCCCAATTGACTCTCGGTAGTTTGAGCAGTGATGTTGGATTCCCGTGAATGTCGTCCACCTGAACAGATCTCACGTTCGGAAGCACATTGTTGAGGACATCAACTTGCATATTTTGAGCACCAAGTATCAGTCCATTACACTTTCAAACATATACTTTCAACATTGCACCATAATGATAAAGAAGAGGTGAACTGACGGGAACTGATTCGTTATACGAGAAGACCTCCACTATAAAAGAAGACAAGTCCAGGGACTCGAATTGAGGTAGATCTGGAAGTGAAAGTACTATTTACTTGTAATCATGTGAGTAAAATGTAAATACTCCGATTTCAAGATGTGCTTTTTTACGTTCTTGACGAACTTCACATGAATGAGAAGTAACTGTTTTCTCACAAAATCGGCGATAGCTCTGACATCATGAGATTTTGGACGCAGTGGTATAGCATGGTAACGTTTCTAAAACGAGTCCATGATTCTGCTGAGCCGATTAGTTTGAATCAAATATTAATAAATAATCAGATGCTATGGATCATCATTTTGTCTGCAAATAGAAAAGGCGAAAATGGTTAGGGTGGATTCCCTAAAAAAACACTAACCTAACTAAAGCAATATCTGGATATGTGAAATCATCGGTACGGGCATCCAGTAGCCGCATCGGTTGCTATATGCTTAATTATGTTAATAAGAATCAATATGAAAACTTAAAACTAACTTGACTACAATTTACTAATACCAGTGACGTTTAAGTGCCATAAAAAAGCTGAAAGTAAGTTTTTTTTATGAAAATTGAATTATAGAACGTCGTTCGAAAATGTATTCGAGCAAGTTTCGCCAAATCAAAAGAAAGAAACAGCCTTAAATCTAGGGTAATCGTAGAAACACTCACATATTCCAACTCCAACCCTGGGATATTTAAGAACTTCATTGACTTGTTTGAACCAAAGTACTTAGTCCTGACAAGGCCGATTGGGTTAGAATATTCAATAAGCCTTATGATCAAAAGGAATCATCGCTATTTAATTGTTAGTCAATCATAAGAGATAGCTAATAGGTAATATAATACGTAGATCAGTGCTATAATCTAGAATCACTTGAGAGTATTTTCGCAAACCATGATTTTTATATACTTATTTATAATAGTATTGACTTTAATCAAAACAGGTCCCTTGGTGATATATGATTCTGCTTTGTATTTTCGAAGCAAAAGAACCAGAAAAAGCCTCTGAATACCTTTTCATAACGCTTATTTCTGCATGTTAAACATGTCAAGGCGACCTAAGTGCCTTAGTTATCCGTCATCCTCGTTCATTACTCATTAAACACAGATTTTAATATTTTAATACTTGTCGTCTAAGAAGTTTAATAGCTCCCCAGATCACATCTCTCCGAGACGGACATAGGAACCTTGCGGAAATCGTTAATTTTTAAATTAACTTCTGCAGCGATGAACCCAACAAATTCATGAACATCATATGGTACGCCCCATAACTACTTTTGCCCACCCATTGCATTTTAGGGATTCCGGAAATACCCAAGAATCTTAGAAGAAAATTCTCAAGAAAATCCATAATGGAGAGTAACGTAATGCTGGTAAAAATGAGTTATAATAGCTAAAGAATGCATCTAAGTTTCTGTTAACATACTTAGATGTGTTCTGTACTTTGGCAAGCCAGTAGTCTATGCAGAGCTCATGGAAAATGTGTCCACATGGTAGATATTGAAAATCTGTACCAATGGGTTTTCATAAAGGTTTATTTCAAGACGGAAATAAACTCCGTCTACGTGAACTTGGGCCAGGTTCCACTGGATTCTCAGGTAAATAAGGGCCCTCACCTAGCTTCATATGACAAACGGCATCTCTATCTCAAATATTAAGATAGCGATAATAAAAGTTGGCAATTTTACCATGGATACCGGAAGGCCAAGGAGAGATCAATTGGATCGTTTGTAGCAATTTCGAAACGTCCATGCGAGCCATTGTCCGTACGAAAATGGCAAGTATTTCAAACCGCATGAACGATTTCAAATATTTGAGATTGACGATATCGGAGATTGTATAAGACACCAAAAATGTATTTGGCGTCACCTCTATCTCCGTAAGATTTAGATACTATACGATAAACATTCGCGTATTCAGAGTAGTCCACGGGATTTCTGAACGCTGTGCACTCAGATAGGCCAACGTACAATCCGAGCTGGATGCTGTGTCCATCTCCGTCCTTTCGATTGATAAAGTGGTTATGAATCGCTTGTAATCTATAACGCACGTTTTCGTCTTTTCTTTGACGCAATCTTGATAATCAAACCTATAGTCCATAGCACAAGCGTTACATTTTTAGTGACCACAAAATCATACTGCAGAGGGTATCCACTGATTTCACACCACCCAACAGGAAAGATATTGGAATCGTACTTGCACCAGTAGTCAAAGGCGGTTGTCCATCCATCGAAAGTGATGTGAACATTGTCCCTGTCCACACCAACTTCACATGCCAGATTCACGCGTCCATTGTTTAAATTTACTAAGTATATTGATACAGTACTCCCAAAGGAGGATCGCTAAAATAAAATTCATGAAACTGTTAGGAAACATTCGAGTTTAACAAATTTCACGAAAGACACCTGAAAATATTTTCATTAATACCTACAATTAGTTAATACATTAATCAGCAATCAAGTATATCATTTGACAGGTATTTAAAACTCCAAATGTCCCTTTTACATGATGTAGTAATAAATTAATGGGTTTACATTAAAGATTCAAATGTACGCTGGCAAAACAATAACTCAATTTCTGATAGACTTGTATCTATGCAATTCAACTTTTTCACGTAAACACACTATCACACTTGCAAATGTTGTATTTCTCACTGTTTGTTGCTCAAATTGTTTATCACGGTAATACGCGTTGTAAATCATGCTCAAACGAATTGAAATCACTACTAAATTAAACTACATAAAAAATTAGGCAATACAGTTATCGAGGAAAATCTTTTTAGTGCGTTGCAAATTACTTTTCAATATACCTTATGAATACCAAAATCAATTCGCAGTCAATCCGAATCATTGATATATACAAATACGGCAAATGTACACAGTTTTTACTTTTCGGTGGTCTGCACGCAAAGCGTAGCATAAGTTTCTTCAAGATCTTCGTGTGTTGTGATTTCAATTTTATTATAATACTTGAAAGTTGAGGGGTGAAAATGAATCGATTTCGTTTTGGAATGTCGACTGAGTTATGTATGCATAATATTAATTTACAAAGTGTATACATATTTGGTGTAGTTGAACGTTCGTTTGTAACCTCCAAAAAATATTTTATAACGGAGGTACTCTCATTTTGTAATCATTTTTATTAGCAAACATACATGTATTTGCATACGGTATTTCATAAAAATATTTAGTTGTAGTATAATTTAAGTATTTTGGTGTGTTTTCTGTAAAAGTAGTTTCAAATATGTGACTTGAGCTGAAAAGGTATACGCAAAATGCTACATGTATTGTTTGACGAGTTCTTTAAGTATCTTAAGTGCATGATATAGGAAATGACATTAAGTTAATAGAGGTAAATCAAAGGATGCGATATGTTCACTTAACATATTTAATACATATTTAGCACATAGGTACTACATATTATAAATAGAGTTGTAAAACCAACTGATGATGATGTGATGATGAAAGGGTGATGATTGTTAAATATTGGTAAAAACCTCCGACACTTTTATTACATAAATTTGTATTTTATATTCTTCATTAAACAAAAAAAATCATTTAGAAAAAATGCGTAATGTGTTTTGTAAAGTAAAGTATTTCAGATTTTTTAAGAAATAAAAAAATATATAAAGTTTATTTATGATATGACATTATGCATTCAATTTTTTTTATTACTTTGTTAAAATAAAATATTGCACTTCTTTTAAAAGTATAAATATTCGCCTTTATGGGCATGTGTAATTTTTTTCGTTTTTATTTACTACAACTTGCATAGTTTGCATATATAAATGCATAAATTTATTTGCATGTCTTGATATTTGAGAAGATGTGAAGAAGAATATTATGTATTTTATTTGCAGCTAATGAAATCAATGCACAATACTCATGCGCGCATGTAAGTTTGTTTGCAGAATATTGGAATGTCATATTGTATAGCATAAAATGTAAACCTATTTTTAAAGCAGCAACCCATCCAGCAAGCATGCGATGAAGAGTTAATGGAATGTCTCCTATGCGGTTATCCGGGGATGCAAAAAAGTAAGTTTATATACCTTCGTTGTTGTGCGTCACAAAACAATATCGTTCCGTCATAAAACCAGAAGCTTCATCACCAATGTCATATAATATTTCTCCTACTTGATTCCCACGCTTCGGCTCAAAAACATTAAAATCAAGGCGTTATTCAATTGCATTTTGTACTGGGACTAAGTAGCACGTAATATTAAAATTCTAGATCGGCTATCGGCTTGATGTAATATCATCAATTTCATCCATCACACTAAAAGCATTGTTGTTATATATAAACAGTTGTTGGACAAAACATAAAAATCCAGCATGATATGTTTTGACCATAGAAATATCTTCAGGATTGCATCTCATGTATCCATCTTCTGGTAATCAAGAATTTAAACTGGAAACTTTAGCCCCAGAGAATGTGCAGTGCGAAAAATGATTTTTACGGCGGTGACTGATAGGCTGACTGTAATTCCAAAATACTTTATTGGCGCAGTTTCATATTTCGTACTTGTCTCTTCAATTAACATTCTGGATCTCGATAGTCATACGATAAAAATGATAATGGATTACATATACATTTGAGAAATGGTTTGTATTGTATGTCAACCACTCTCGCTCCTTGCTCTGTGCTTCGATGGAGAGAACTTGAGAATAGCTTTACATTATAATGCTTCCCTAACCAACTGCTATAGTGGGTGCTGGATGCAAAAATGCATACATGAACTCTTACCGAGATCTTCCTCAAACCTATGAACAACCAGCGATTTGTCATGATGAACACTATATCCTCAGATTTTACATGAATTAACATCCGTAAAAATAAAGTTATTACCGTCATGTTTCGGTATCTGAAGTAGTGAAGTTACAAAGCATCCAAAAACAACAAAAAAACGTTACGAATCAACCCCACATTATCTTGCAAACTTATCCCAACGTTGAACTAAAGTTTACAAATAATGAATTGAGATGCAAGTGTCTTTTTGAATAACTAGATTTTTTGTAACCTCAATTGCCTACCTCTATATACTTGAAATATAAAATAATTCTAGAAAATCCCACATCGGCATGAAATTACAGCAGCAAATTATTGTAATGCCATCACCAACATCATGTCCATTTTGTTTCTTACTCGACTTTGTTTGACAGTTGAGATTTTGTTTTTGACTCACATTCCTTCGCTGGTGAATTTTCATTAAGTGCATGATCACTTAATTTTATGACACTAATTCTTGGAAAATGTAAGGAGAACATGTGAATTGAATGATATATGTATAATGAACTTTTCTTAGTAGCATTCAAATGCTTCTCATATTTTTTTCCCGTTGGTGTGGGATGAGAAAGAGGACACCAGTTTTATGACTACTTCCTCACACGTATCAATACTTGCTTTGTTTCTGCTTTATACCTATGAGCTGGCTTTAGGGATATACACAAAATATTTTTAGAGAATTGAAATGGTCGTTGAGCAACATACAAACAGACTGAACAGAGACGGATAGCCAGGAAGTCTACCGCTAGCTGCAGTGGAGGAAAAACATATTATTCTCATATAAAAGGTTTGTGATTGCTCTTGCCTTATTTTCCTTTTTGTAATGTCCTTCATTTTCCTTGTAAACTTGATTCCACTTCCAATGTAAGAGAAATTTGACTGAGTAAAACAAAGAAAACGTTCACTCTTGCACGAACACAAGCAAGAACTCGCCCTTACTTGTTTTTTTATCAAAAACTTACCAACCCATCATGACACAAAGTCATGATGAGAAGCAGGCTGAAGTTGAAGATTATAGAAATGCTAATAACCAGGTTGAGAGAAAAAATTAAAATAACGTTGAAAACGATACAGAAACACGAAATATTTTTTGGTTTTGCTGAAAAGCGTATGCAAGTTTAAAAGATTAGAAATGCATTATAATGTATTGGATGCTTGGGATGCTATAAAAATAACTTCCATCAACACATGTTATCTTCAATTTAGTCATCTTTCATTTAAGAATTTCAAATGCAATGTAATGATTTGGCCTTGAGGTGAAGTAATTTGCTCTTCCAAGAAAAGCCATTCCCATCATGGCACCAGAGGTAACGCCTAACAAAAAACAAACACAAAGCCATGAGTCAAACGTGATGAATACAGGACTATTACTCTTGAAACGAAATCATTATTACTATCCTAGACTTACAAACATCTATCATCCTCCTCAAAACTTCGAGGCCGTTAGTTGCTACCTGGATCGGGGAATAAATGGAATGAAAAGACGCTGATTGAGTCGGTAGCGGTGGAGCAGTTGCCTTTGTCCAATATGCCTTCCTCACACCTTCCATCGCTTTCTCAATAATCATTCCAGTTAACACGCGTCTATTTTCACTGAGACTATCCATCGTCGTTTGACAAAGCAAAAGGGGCTTGAGCATCTCCATACATTTCTCGCATAAAGGAAATCCATCAACCAAAATTCGTTCCTGGTTTATGATACTAATAGGGAGTTGGAGCACTCGAATAAGGTTAAGGATACGGTTGAGCCGGTGCTTAGTCTCCTCATTGTTTTCCGATTGCAGCAGATTCAATGAACAATTGGAGCATAGTGGGCTATTCACAAAGGCATTCCTTGGAACATGTTAGTGGGCATAATTTTCACTTCCTCCAAATTGGGATGAACCGCATGAACTATTCATTTTACGGGATTTAGTAAGCACTCAAAAGTGACAACAAATGAATAAATGTAACTGCAGCATTCACTGGATAGAGATTTAAAAAAACTCAGACTACTTATTTGCCCCTCGCACAGGAAATAGAAACGATGAAAACTTTTTTTTGGGTTGAGTCAGAATAAATGATATCACTAAAAATCAGATTGATATTTAACCTCTACCTAAAACAATGTGCAAGACGTAATTTTGTGGGTAGAAGGTAGTTCTGAATAGATATATAAATTTTCTTATAGTAATCCCTTTCCAAATATTGTGACAACAGAGAATGTACAGCACATCATCCATCGGTCAGTCACTTGACTTTGATTTCACCTAATATAGCATTCATTCATGCATTTCATGTAAGGATATAGTGTTTTTGAATAGGCCTTTGACACTCTCTTTACTCAAGCCAAAGGACTGCAATGCAAAGTACCTCAATTATGCATATTATTGAGAGAGAAGCAGCGGTTAATGTGATTGACAGGTATGAGATTTTGTAATTCATTTGTGATAAGTTAATTATGCAAATTTTCATCTGCCGCGACCCTTTTGCATCTTTTAGACACATTGTACGCGCAGGAATTCCTATTTTACTGTGATGATGATGATGATTTGATGATGAGTGTATGGTTAAAAGTACACATATATTTCAAGCCCAAGTCTACCCAAAATAGCTGAATCCATGCACATATTATCCCTGGAGTAAAACAGCAGAAATGTGAGGGTGAGGGAAGCATATTACAAAGCAAAGGACACTCAACCGTCATCCAAAAGTTTCATCCCGTCTTATATGTGTATATGATTCTGAGAAATGAGAGTGGAGTGATAAGGGATATATACTTATAGGCATATATTTTATTGTATCCCTAATTTTTCCCGAACTTTTTGCACTGGCAGTCAAATTCGCATTATTCATTGTCTGGTATTGAACATTATCTACCCATTGTAAAGCGTTAACATGCTGCTGACGTACTAGCCAAAGTTTAATGGGTTTGCTTGAAGATGTAAGGAATTACAGGGCAACCTGCTAATAAAACTAATCATCATCTTATACTTTTTGAAAACTGAGACTACATTGTACGTTTCGCAACGACTAGCATTCATAAACATTTGTTGTCATTTCTTGCTGATACCAAGTGTCAAACCCAAACCATTAGGTAAAGTGAGTCATCAACAATAAGTTCATCAAGTCGAGAGAACAAAATCCTTTTGCGATGTTACAATAAGAAATTGGAGCCAGGCTGAGAAATTCTTGACGTACACTCCTCCGCTGGGACATACATTTTGTTTGATATATTTTCATGAAACTGCATGAGCACTTAATTTTAACGACACGAATTCTTGGAAAATGTAACAAGAACATGAGCATTGACGCATAACATATGCATATAGATATATTTCTTTTCTGTTGGTGTGGGATCAGAAAGTGGCCTTCAAAAGTATTACCACTTCCTCACACACATATCAATACTTTGTTTTCTGTTTTATATCCTTGAACTGAGCTAGCTCTTACTCCACTCCAGAAAATCCTTGATCCCTTGAAAATTTAGGGGAACGAGCATGCACAACTCTGATTTTTCATGAAATGAAATGGTCGTAGAGTAAAATACGAACGGACGAAAGAGGAAGGGATATCCATAAGAAAACTGTTGCAGCTTACACTATAAGAGCAATTAATATTGAACATAGATTGCATATATATATCCTTATATATCCTAATAACATTGTCAACTGCTGGACTGCAGTTTAGGAAAAATATCAAGTTCTCATATTATTCCTTAAAGGTTGTTCCTGCTCTTGCCTTATTTTCCTTTTTGCAGCACCCCTCATTCTTCTTTTAAACTTGCCCATTTCTGATGCACAAGACATTTGACTGGCGTGAAACAAAGAAGCATTCATTCTTGCACAACCAAAATCAAGTAAGAACGAGCTGTTGCTTGTATTTCTCATCAGAAACTTGCCCACTTGCTTCCTTACAGCTTATGGAAAATGTTCATGAACAGAAAAGATTGAAAAAGAAGTATAAACAAAGGATGATTTGTCCAAAATATAAAAAGGGAAGTTCTACACACTTAAAAATAAACTTTGAATGCATAAGAAATGCTTTGACAGTATTTCTTATTCATTCAAAGGTCCCCCAGATTCCAGACCTATACATAACTAGAAAATGCCTGTGTTTTGGGGAACACATTTTTCTTTTCTAAACATTTATTTGTATTTAACTAATCCGAATGAAACCCCTTTCCTCATGAAAACTGAGAATGCTGAAAAAATATTGAAGGTGGTCAAAAAATTTATCATGACAAGCTGATGATGGTATAAATTTGATATTAATTAATAGTTAAATTCGGAATCAAATTCAAACTTTTGGCTACAAATTTCTGCATTTAGTTGATTAGTAATAAGTGTATGTAAGTGCCTTGAATAATATTGGATTGGATAGTGCCTTGAATTGGAAGGAAAGGAGAAGGAACAACATTGCATCTTATCCGATATTAGGATTTTTTATGCACATACATACATATATGGTGGTGTGTTTGCAAAAGGTTGATGCTGCTTTCTGTTCTGGAACCCTCGGCTCACCACCAACAAAGCAGTACATGAAATATACAGTCTGAGCTGAGTGTGGAGCAGTGGAATGAGCAACTCTCAGTTACTTACGAACCGTCAGACCAAGTTGAACTCCTTGTGGTAGCTCCTCTCTCTTCTCTCCCTTTCTACATGGGACAGAGGGGAGCTACCACACAACTCCTCGTCCTTGTAGTTCAACGTCAACTCGTCGTCAGGTTGTGGTCTTTGTGGCTGCTGCTATAATAATTGCGCTAGTGCTCGCGTTATGAACCCAAGAATACATCCAAGTGAATAGCAGTGAATGTGATCAACAATCTACCAATGAAGTTATTCACGTTAGCATGTTTTTCATGCAATCAAATAAATAACTTCAACACTAAAATTCTACTTAAAAAATTGTTTGTTGTTCTGTGAAATTTGGTGAAAAAGATTTTGCCAGCAATTCAAGATTGCAAAAATGATAAATTTAAACAAACATTAACGTAAACCTAATCCCAATCCGTAGGAATGGTTGTAGTTAAAAAATAAAATAGGGATGTGAAACTTTACTCAAGTGAGTATCCGTTTCGATACAAGTACTGTTTTCAACTTGTGTAGTTCTCAAGTACTCTACAAGTTCCATTCCAAAGTGTAATCAGGGCTTTCGACAGCAAATTTAACACCATGGATGACTCCGAGGAAGCCAGGAGCAGGTATAAATCCAACATTATGAACGTGTTTTGTGTATTTTTTTTGTATTACATGGAAATGTATATGTTTCAGATCATAAAAAGTAGGAGTGAATTAGGTATTCATACAAATATCATCCCATGTTCTCCATGGATGTTCTTATAGTTTATACATATTAAAATTTTTACAGTTTAGTCTCTGGTGAGTCACATCGGAACAAATATTGATTTCAGACGAAACGTATTTTTTCAACACTACATGCAACATGTAACAACTTTGGACATCATTTGATATGCACATTCTTTTCATGTTCATGATTGCTAAATAAATACAAAGAGTTTCTTCGAATGAAAGATTAATGATTTTCAATATTCCCATTATTCAAGCTTTCCTATCTACATTTTGACAAGTTGCCTAATTTTTTTATTAGAAGCATGATATGCATAAAAACTTAAGAATAATACGAGATAAACATAAATATAAAACCACCAGTTAACTTTATAAATATAAAGGTTGAGTATTTATTATGCAAAGCTTATATACTTACATGAGCTTGACACGACTACAGCCCCCACTTTTCATGTGACTAGTGTGGCTTGAAAATTGTTATCACAACAGCATTTCCTTCAGTTGTTTCCTTTTGTTGATGATGTATTTGCTATTTACATTAAATCTGCATGGTAACAAATATTTTTTCCTGCAAAGGAGCCTATTTAACCTTTAAAAATATTTTTCTCAAGACGCAATAAATTGTTAATTGGTTTGTTTTTCGTCTTTGAGCGCAAGTGAAGTTATGGATTGGCAAGAAATTGTGATTGAGCTGAGAAAATCCCATGACCGATGTAGGCTTGTCAAACATAAACGCTACGGTTTTTTTGGCTTGAATATAACAATAAAATGAAATCATGCGTCTAATCCTCTTAACTCAAAATCCATATAGCTTCACATAATATGTATATTTCGCGTAATATTTACAAGTCAATCTGCCATCATATTATATTTTCATCATACGAATTCGTGTTGTTTGTTGCTCGTTTTCATTTTATTGCATTATACACACACAAATACTATTTAACAAGGGCAAAGTAAGACATAAGTCAAATGATAATCTTTACGGAAGCATTTTTGAGATGCATCATGAAGACTAACTGAATTCCAGTGTGAAGCAGAGAATGACAAATATAATAAATATTCATCCAACAATTGACGACAAGATAAACTTATTTTAATACTTGTAACGAATCACTGGCAATTAAAGGAAAAAAGAGTCGTAATCTAGCAAAAGAAAATATGAAAATAATTGAGTGTAGAGAAGGAAATTAGTCGCATCAATGTAATTAATTCGTGAAATCAAGGGACAAGGACACAAATAGAAGTGTGCATGGGGGTTGGGGTTGACAACAAAGCGCTTGAGTTCATGAAAGTGCATGAGCCATGAGCGCTTAATTTTTAAAGCAATAGGCAATAACATGAAAAATGAATTAGGAAAAGTATGGCTTTTTCCATAAACCAGAAACATCAGAAATTGTTGGTTGGAAGGAGGATTCTGATTAGGATAACATTATCATTTTGCAACCCCATGCTGTTGAGCCCCGTGAATGGGGCAGAATGAGAACACAAATATAAATATGATATATATATTTAAAAGCCGTCCTCCACTACAGCAACCGCTCTTCAAATGGCAAGTGTGGCTCAATGCGCCAATAAAATGAAGTGAATTCACCTAAAATATCCCTCATTTCATGTTAACTTTTTCTAACTCCGGATTAAAAATCTGCTCTTGCAAGGCAGAATCTATGTATGTATGTATTTTGTTATTATGTGGGAAGAATCTTTAAGCGCTTCTAACGGCTTTCACATTTTTACAAATGTTTCAATTTATTATTTCTTTCTTATGTGCAAGGCAGACATGAGCATCTAGCAGCATTCCATTCTTAAGGAATTACACCCTATACATACATCAAAGGTACATTGAAATTTTCGTTATAAATTTTAGTTGGTAGTAATTGTGAAGAATTAAAAAATTACATTTGACCAATTTAATTTTTTTCATATTCCACAGTTCCGTCAATCAAAGATATTAATGGTCTATAAAGTCATCAGTCATCCACAAGGAAGAAGAGTCCACTCCATCGCATCATCATCATAATTATAAGGTAAGATATTAAAATTTGCTAAAAGTCAGTAGCTTAGATAATACGAGATAAGTTAGTTTTTAAAAGCATACATCTTTGTCATCATCATTTATCCGTCATTTGGTAACTCTACCTGCAAATCTCTCTTTATAAAGCCCAGCATAAATATTGCAAAAAAGTTAGTTGAGTAATATGTTAAGTGATGTGGTCTGAATATTGGCCAACATTTTAAAACATATTAATCACATCTATATTAATTAACAAAACTGATTTGGTATAAAATATTCAGAAAAAAGTGCTGAAATATAATATGAGATTCTCCCTTGATTAACAAAATGTTTTGAAAGAAAGTGGAATCAGAGAAAAAGTTTAACTTTCACATTTTTCATTAATCCAAATGTTGCATTTAGATCTTCAGTGTTCATGTTAAAGTTGGTTAAATGGTAGACTGAAAAGTATTTTACAAAACCGCTCCTTCTAATATCTTTCTCCTTTATGTACTTGCAGCTTTAGAATAAGACAAATTGATAAGGCAAATAAGGATATGGGGGGAAAATGTCATAATAATAAGCCAAAATCACTCATGCAATAGTTGCTGTGCCATTTAATTTGATAAATACATGGGTTGAGTATTTATTATGGAGAGTTTATATACATACATACCTCAGACTGGTGGCTCCAGGAGCCAAAAATGGATCTAAATTGTTATCACATAACATTTCCTTCAGTTTAGGTCTCGTGTCAACTTCTCCTCAGCATTAACAGTCTGCTCTTGTAAGTTTTTTGAGCCCTCGTAATTTGTTGACGAAGTATATGCCATTTATGCGTCTGAACCTAAATCTGTAAAAACTACTTTTTATGCCAGCAGCATACTCAATCTTTGGATTTATTTTTGTCACAAGACGCAATAAATTGTTAATTGGTTTGTTTATCATCTTTGAGCAAAAGTGAAGTTATGGAAGGGCAAAAAGTTCAGTTAGTGAAAATTCTGGTTGAGCTGCGATGATCGGATTAACAACTTTGCAAGAAGGCTTGTGAAACATTTAAGCGCTACGGTTTTTTAGCTTGACAATAACAATAAAATGAAATTATATGCACCCAATATCCCTCCAAACTGACAGTCATTATAGCCATCATATCATATATACAACTTCATCATACTAATTCGTGTTGTTACTTGTTCGTTTTTATCGTATTGCATCATCCGTATTCTGGAGTATAATATTTACTTTTAGGATTCTGCACATTGTGTGTAGAAATTCTACATCACAATATATCCTACATAATATAATATTTGTTAAAACTGTGGGAGCTATGGGCTAATGCTGGATTTTTAAATTTAAGTATAGTTTTAATTCTGTAGGTGCACAATACATCGTGTATATTTTTGCACTTTAAACTTCCCGTCACGTAGTGTATTCGAAATTTCTTAAAATTTAGACTGTGTGTGCAAATACGGCAATATTTTTGTTAATGTTATTTTTTTTATTTCTTTCTTTCTCAGCTTCCAACAAAGAGGTGAGGAGAGTTAAGTCGTCGGTGAGTGGGATGAGTGACCGAAAACTGTTCAGAAACTTCGATCAACAAAATATGGGTAAGACCAACATTTTATTTTTCTAAGCTTTCTTTTCTCCATCTACCCCTTGTACAAGCATAGTATAGCAACATACATACTTAGGAAAGCGTCAATTATTAGAATTAGTATTATTCTAGTAACCAGCAATCTGTATCTAGTATCAGGGTTGGAATATGAAAATATATATTACGGAAAAGGACATTTAAAAAACATGTAAATACACGAAGAAAATGAAATTATTTTCTCCATGTAAAAAGTATGTAAAAATGGAAAAACTATTTTGGCAGTAGCACACGTTACAAACCACTTTTAAATGGTCGATATAAAAGCCTTAGTTTGAATATATATCGTCACACACTTTAAATACTTATGCAACTGTGTCAATTATCAGTTCAGTAATGCAAAAGCAGCAGTTAATTAACTCTAAAATCCAAGTAGTATTAATGCTGTATCAATCGATAACAATTCGTTGATCTCAATCAAGAGTGTTATTTATGTAAAATAGCATCAAGATGTACCTAAAACCTGCGAATCTATATTCTATCCTAGAATTTACATCTAAATATTAATTTTGATGATTAGGAATAAAATTCTGGGTAACAGCGGGTGTAAATTATTAATTATTATATTATTAAATTATTACAAGTTACAGGAATATTAGTTTTTACATGTAAAAATGGAGCAAAGCTTTTATACGTGTTTTTCCCAACCCATAAAACGAGAAGAAGCCTTCATCTTCGTTTAATGGCCAAATTATTTTGATTTCATTATTTGGTGGAACCTAATTGTATCATATAGTTGTGATAACGGCAGTTTGCCATTCAGAACCCACTCGAACTTTTATGTCCTGTATGTGCCTACAACTTCAATGCTAGGAAAAAGATTGCCCATGCCTCTTTATTCTCGGGAAACAAGTATGGTTCTATGCTCATTTCACGTTACAGAAGTAAAGTAATAAAATCATGTATTACATGTATCACTCTACTATCTTCATTAATAGTACTGTTTCTTCACAAGTTTCAGGTCAACTTTTGTATGCATGGTAGTATTACCATTTCATCCGAAATGTTGAAGTAGCTATTTATGTGAAAATCTATTTTTGGTGTTTAGAGTTTAGACCGATACGTTGAAAGCTTCTGCTTGAAAGAATGTTGAGCGATATAATAATAATTTTTATTGAGTTGAGAAATGAAACACAATCTTTCCAATTCTAGCTCTAAATTAAAGTGCTCGATATTGACCTGAACTTAGTTTAGGCACTAGGAAGGTATACTGAGCATACATAATTCATATCATTTACTTTTAGGGATTGCTCACAAATAAATACTGATTGAATTGTAATGTTAAATTCTGTTTATCATGCTATAAGTATCGATTTCTATTTTGACCCGGGAATTTCATGAAATGAATTTATGCGAAACTTATTATTGTACATTCTTTTTGTTGATTGTTACATTTACATAAAACGTATTGTGTTTATTTTGGGACATTTCAGACTTCAGTCACAAAGGAAGCTCCGAAACTCGGACTCTGTTGAAGGAGAAAGAAGGAACACCAAGGATGTTGCTGTATACTTGGCCGTGGGAATCCAGCCATCCACATCAGAATAGTCAGTATTTTATTAAGTTTTACTATTTAAGTCATTTACATAAAGAATCAAATCCATCATCATCATCAGAAATTACGTCAACATTTTTAGTAATTAAGCCATCATATTTTGTAATTACGTCAACATTTTTAGTAATTAAGTCAATTTTTTTAGCAATTAAGCCACCATTTTTAGTTATTAAGTCAACTTTTGTTTTAGCAATTAAGTTAACATTTTAGTATAAAAATGACAATGTTACGTTTCATCCCGTTTTTAAGTCACATACTGTCGGATTCCTACATATATCCAATAATCTCCGAGTTGAGCCGGAGTTTCTTACAGTTGAGGGTTTTATTTCTGAACATGCATGCAAATCAAGGGCATACTCCTACGGGCAAAGCCTTTTAATATTATTAACGCAGCGTAGGTAGTTTATGGGAATGAGAGGATATGGGGAGAGCGTACGTACGTACGTGGCATTGCTTTTACTATGTGTACATATATGTCCATATAGTACATACAGCTATGCGCGCGAGATTTAAACCTACCATAGAATTACCTGAGACTCGGTATCTACATGTTATTTGACATGCTGAATCAGCTGGTAGTACTAGTTTTTGAATTCGAATAATATCTACTGAATATGTAGAATATTCAAAGAATATGTACCGAATATGTACAGATTATCTCTAGAATATTTGAAGAATATGGCCAGTATGTCGAGTGTAGTACGTTTAGCTGCGTTCCCTAAATTTTAACAGAATTTATTATGATCTATGCATGCATGAATGACTGTGGAAACAGCAATAAAGTTCACAGATATTCTACTTTTTTAAGTTTCCATTTCAATTAAGGCCTTTGATTTGTTCAACAGTGATTGGCCGTTGATTTTTTATCATAATCAGGTTCTTGTACTCGGTTTTGACCAGTTCCCCTTTTGGAATCCGTTTGGGGGAATGGGTGGGAGAGAGCACGTCCCGTTCCCAGTCATACCCTGAACTTGTTCAGGTCCCGTCTCAATGACAGTAATGGGTTCGGCTTTTATCTTGGTGTGAAAAAATGCTGTTATCAGTAGGTAGGCTACTAGGTTACATAGCAGGTGGATAACGGCCAAACCATTAGTTATAGTTGACTTTGACCTCATGACCTAATTGCTCATTGTGAATTTAATGAAGGTTGTAGAATAAGGTAGTTTTTACAATTCTCCAAAACAAAGCCAATAAAACATTAAATGTACCAACAAATATAGTTAACTGGCAACTCAAGCATCTAGATACCTATGGTTTCTAGGCTCATCCCTGTTCTCCATATGGCCTATTAGCTCATTTCTGCATATAGATTAGATACCTTCACCGGTACTAAAATTTTGACTTAATATTTAAAAACTTTTCATATGCTTGCGGAAAAGATGAAAGGGTTGAGGATGAGCATTCGAACTTTGTGCAATTTTCAATAAGTTCTAAGTTGTCTATCCGTTGTAGATAGTATCAATTGTAAGTGTGAAGTGCTGTCCTGTTAGATTAATACCCTCGACTATAATCCTTTAGTTTTTGACTATGAAATGCTACATTTTAATCATTACTCCACACAATTTTCAATTCTAACAATGTTCTTACCCTAGTTTTCATTATATCAAGCAACTGGCTCTATTCATTTCTACGTTAACGATCCATATATTCGTCCACTTTGGCTAACTGGCCCCGTTTTTAACTTTACTATCGACCTCGCGTTTTGCCAGGGTACTCTTGTAAAGGGACTGTGCTAATTGCACTGGTGGCGTTCTATTGCAATTTATTCAGTTGGATTTGACTCACGTCAGTGTCAATGATTGAGAAATTAAATTGATTCAACAATAATGGTAAAAAAATGACACTAAATTAATAATAATTTTTGGCGATGCTGGCAATTAGTTTGGCATTTGTTAAAACCATCTTAAATGTCTGGCGTAGCTAGTGCATTCTGGGTCTGAATCAGAATCAAAAATACAAAAAATGCAAATGTATGCATTAGTATTTCCAATTCTTATATTCCTATGCGTTGGTTCTTCTCATCATTTTTCTGGAATGCTTTAGTGATCACTTTGCGGCTTAAATTGTTTCCAGGCTCTCATGTATTATCGGCTTGGAAGTAGCCTTTCCACTTCACTAGAAACTCCTTCCGTTCTTTTTCGTGTGAGTATTATACAAAAAGTTCACAGCCCCGCTCGGGGTGTGAAATATCACGATTGCAACCTCTTGGGGGAAAATTCTTAAGGGAAAAGTGAAATACCAAACATGGAATGTAAACAGCATTTGGCTCAAGCATTTGGAATTTCGAAGGCGGAATCTTAAATCCGTTTTGGAGAATTGATGCGATTTTATCAATAAGATTTTTTCCTCATCATCAATGCATTGTGCATCATGCAAATCACATAACGGAATGCAAATGCATAAATATAATTAGAATAATGAGGGCAATCCCGCACGTTTGGATGACATTTCCTGGTTTTCCTTTAGAGTTGTCACTGTTTCCGAAGCACGCCGGCGACGTTCTTTTAATAGCTGCTCTTGTTTCTCTAATTGGTCAGTAAAATGGTAGTTTCTGGCAGCATTCACTGCACTAGCTGCTACAGCAGTTCCTATTATACAAGAAGTACTTTAATTACGATCACACAAAGGGACAAGTGTGTAAGACTAGTTTTAAGGTTAACAAATCACTTACTACACCAAAAGCCCTGAGAGTTTGAAGGGTTTGAGTAGGACTTATCAACCCACTCACTTTTCTTACTGGCGGTAATGTAGGTCGTCTGCTTATCAATGAGTTGGCCTGTGGCCTAACCTACCATCGCATCGTGCTCAAGGCCTAATTATACTGCAGTATGATTCTTGGCTGAAATAAGCATTATGAAAAGGTATTCGGAAGCTTATTTTCTAGTTAATATCATAATATTGTCAGTATTCCAGTTTTAGTTCACAACTTGTGTGACACAAAACAAACTTAATTTATTAGTAATAAAAAATTATGTTACACTATTAGCTTATATACTACAATAAAATTCCATCATTTTTAAAAAAAACATGTTCACAACACTAGATTCTTCTTAAACGTATCCGAAAAGTTTGAGAAAAGAAAAGATTTGGCACATTTTTAGAATAATAACTTGGTTAGATTAAGGAACACGGTACTGGAAGCTAACCAGGACCGTAAATTTAAGATAAAAAATTAGTCATCGGCGATTGAACTTCTCATACTAAGCAGAAATCAGCTAAAAGTCACTAAAATAATTAATTACTAAAAACTATATTAATTTCTCACTTACAACATTACTAGTACTACTACTATAACTTAGTAACACGTTCCAAAAAATTTTGACAATGAGAGGAACTATGCGGAATGGATAAGGTAGAATGCTATAATTTTTCATTTCATGATCTAAATGGAAGTTATGCTACTTTGACAATACTATCAATCAATTCAATAATACATGCTTTATTCGATTGTATAATTTAGTGCAATAACATGAATTCAGTTTAGGAAATTCAGTTAAGTTTTTCAACAAGTTAAGCAACCACTCAAATATACAACCAACGTATTTTAATTTTTTTGTGAAAAGAAATCACATTTCCAAAAGTGGCTTATCAACAACATCAGTTTCAGTTTTCATCATATAAGCAAAATTAATGAACAGTATGGATAATTTAAGTTCCAGCAGATCTGTTTTGAATTCCCCACCTACAGATACAGATTCAAACGAAATGACAAAGTCACATAGAGTTGGAGGGTGGTGAACGATTCAGCATGCTGATTTCCTACCCTGACAATGTCCACCAGTTGGCAACAAGGTTCCGTTCAGGAATCCTTGTGCCCACTCACTCGCAACTGTTCCAACTCCCAATTGACTCTCGGTAGTTTGAGCAGTGATGGTGGATTCCCGTGAATGTCGTCCACCTGAACAGATCTCACCTTCGGAAGCACATTGTTGAGGAGATCAACTTGCATATTTTGAGCACCAAGTATCAGTCCATTACACTTTCAAACATATACTTTCAACATTGCACCATAATGATAAAGAAGAGGTAAACTGACGGGAACGGATTCGTTATACGAGATATCCTCCACTATAAAAGAATACAAGTCAGGGACTCGAGTTGAGGTAGATCTGGAAGTGAAGTGAAAGTACTATTTACTTGTAATCATGTGAGTAAAATGTAAATACTCCGATTTCAAGATGTGCTTTTTTACGTTCTTGACGAACTTCACATGAATGAGAAGTAACTGTTTTCTCACGAAATCGGCGATAGCTCCGAAATCATGAGATTTTGGACGTAGTGGTATAGCATGGTAACGATTCTAAAATGGCTACCAAATTTTTACTTTTTGGCGGATGCAGGAGGTTTATTCTCCAGATATTTCGATACTACTATACCAAACAACTTAACGACATGATGACAATCAAGTTTTTCATCAACATTGTTTCCCTGAGAAATGAAGCCACCTCCTCAGAATATCATTTTCTGAGCTTGGGTTTATTTTGCCCCTCGCCATTTTACCTTCCCTCCACTGTTGTGCTTTGTGGCTCCGCATTTGGTGAAGAAAGTTCTTCATACACAATTCCAAGATCTGATGGAGTTGGGGATGGAGAGTTGCGATCACAAATTTCACGTAATTGTTTCTGCATCTGTTCCAGTGAAATTGGGGTTTCTACCGTTTCATTTAAACCATTTTCAAATCCTGAATCTAAAAGCAGAGATGCCCTTCGCTGGTAAAATCTTTATGGAAGTCAGCCGGAGATCATCCTGATTTAAGTCAAATTTAACGACAAAGAGGTAGCGCAAGTTGGAACTGTTTACAAAAGTAGTTCCATCCCCTTCAATACATGTGCCAATTCGCCAATCTGCACGAAAAAAACAAAAAATACACCATTAGAGAAAAACCAATCTCCAATATTTCAATCATTTAGACATAAAGCTAAAGTTCACTTTTAGAAAATCGTGGTCAGGTTACTTTTTTTCATTTTTCATCGACATTTATCATCACTAATCAAGCATATAGCAACCGGTATACCGGTGATTTAATTCACGTTTTTAGAAGATGAGACGAATAAAGTTCCTACACATTATGCATTCAGTGGCTCATCTCACATTCCCAAAGGAACTCCGTTGATGTCGGAGTAACGGGGCCCTTGTGTCGGTCCCTAACAAAGTTCAACAGCTCGAGAAAAAAACAATTTGCCAGATCAAGTCGAATCTGATGTCAATAACAGGATGACCCTGGTTTTCTTCCCCCTTATTCAAAAGATGTTAGCTGGAAGTACCTCCTTGGAATATCTGACTATCAACGTTTCTGAATCTCGGCAGATCTTATTTAGTATTTATCATTACTTTAGAATAAAACATTGGTCTTCGTTTAAAACTAGTGTTTCTTTCTTTCTTTCTTTTATTAAGATTTAAAAAATCTTTAAAGAATCTTTAAAAAGATTTCCATTCGAAAATTACATTTGTCTACTTTGGCATAAGTATTTTGAATTCTTGGAAATCTTTCTAAACCGAGGCGACCGAAAATTCTTTAAAATATATAACATGATACTTATAAGCGAGGAAATGTTTAGGAAATTATAAGTTTGTCAAAGCCACGTCGGAGTATATTTGTCATCACCATACGTGATGTCAAATAAGGTCAATTATAAATCGAATGCCAAGTTACGAGTCAACAGTCAAGTCAGTTTTATGTCTTCGTCGTCGTAGTGTAACAACCTCTCCCCCATTTCGTCTTAATCTACAGATAGACCTTATTGTGAAAGTTCATCGAAAATACCTTTTAGGATGCAGATCACTCAAGGTCTGTAGAATTGCTAGACCAATTTGTGTGTGCTTACAACCACTAGCAGATCCAAAGCATAGGCTTCATTTTGGAAGGAACAGTTCAATAATTAACTGTGTATTTCCCGTTGCAAAGTAACAGCAAATATCACTGGTTGAGGAACAAATGTTCCATGCGAAGCATTTCCATGTGGAGTTTGTGACAAGATTCGAAATGCCATGACATGGGATTATTTCTTGCCCGTAGTGATGGAACAATCGTGCTTGTCTCTTGCCTCTCCTTCTTGCCTTCTATGTTCTGTGGCAAGAAACGAAGTAATTATTACAAGTACGGGATTCGTTCCCGGGAGAACGGGTATTCAGTAGCGGTGGCTAGTGTTTAATATTCAATTATATTTATATTTAGCATTTACATAAAAATGATTTATTCTATTGGATGTGTCTCTATATCAAGAAACTGGTTCCCAGTTGAAAAGAAGGACTATGAGAGGTTCGGATGTATCGTCATCTATATCTTAACTTGTGTCTGGGAATCAGTAGTCATAGGGATTGTTGAGGGCTTTGGGGATGGGCGGAGTGGTGGGAAATATGGAATGAAAAGGATGGAAGTGTTTTAGCAATATTTCCATCAAATTTTTATTCGGAAACTTGAAGTTAAAAATCTTCCACATTTGGCAGATATTTTAAACCCTAATTGTTCCCTTGTATAAGTCATTAATTGTGCATGTAGGTTATTAATTTGATGGGTTTACAAAAATTCAAATGTACGCTTACAATACAATAACTCAATTTCTGATAGACTTGTATCTATGCAATTCAACTTTTTCACGTAAACACACTATCACGCTTGCAAATGTTTTATCTCACACTGTTTGTTGCTCAAATTGTTTATCACGGTAATACGCGTTCTAAATCATGCTCAAAACGAATGAACTCAATACTGAATTGAACTACATGAAAAATTAGGCAATACAGTTATCGAAGAAAATCTTTTTTGTGCACTCCAAATTACTTTTGCATATACCTTATCAATACCAAAATCAACCATTGATATATACAAATACGGCGAATTCACACAGTTTTTACCTTTTTTACGGTGGTCTGCAAGTCTGCACGCAAAGCGTAGCATAAGTTTCTTCAAGATCTTCGTGTGTTGTGATTTCAATTATATTATTTATAATACTTGAAAGTTGAGGGGTGAAAATGAATCCTTTTAGAACCTCGATTGAGTTATGTATGTATAATATAATATTAATTTACAAAGTATGCAGATAGGAATAGTTACCATCAATTCACATATTTGGTGTATTTACACAGATGCAAATGTTAATTCGTAATCTCCAAAAAATATTTTATGACCGAGGTACTCTCATTTTGTACTCATTATTATTAGCAAACATACATGTATTTGCATTGGAGATTTTTATAAAAATATTTAGTTGTAGTGTAATGTAATTATTTTGGTGTATGTTTTCTGTAATAGTAGTCTCAAATAGGAAATGCAATGAATAAGTGAATAGGGGTAAATTAGGGGATGTGATGTGTCCATTTACAATTATTTAATACATATTATACTTATACAGGTACCACATATTATAAATAGAGTTGTAAAACCAACTGATGATGATGATGTGATGATGAAAGGGTGATGATGAAAGGGTGATGATGGTTCAATATAATGGTAAAAATCTCCGACACTTTTAGTATATAAATTTGTATTTCATATTCTTCATTAAACAAAAAAAATCATTTAGAAAAAATGCGTAATGAGTTTTGTAAAGTAAAGTATTTCAGATTGTTTAAGAAATAAAAAAAACGCATAAACTTCACTTATGATATGACATTATGCATTTAAATTTATTTTTATTACTTGTTAAAATAAAATATTGCACTTGTTTTAAAAGTATAAATATTTGCTTTTGTGTGTTTGTGTGAATTCTTTCGTTTTATTTTGCATCCATAAATGCATAAATTTAATTGCAGGTCTTGCTATTTGAGAAGATTTGAAAAGAACATTGTATTTGATTTGCAGCTAATGAAATCAATACCCAATACTCATGCACGCATGTAAGTTTGTTTGCAGAATATTGGAATGCCATATTGTGTAGCATAAAATGTAAACTTATTTCTAAAGCAGCATGAACAACCCTCTCAGCAACCCATCCAGCAAGCATGCAATGAAGAGTTACTGTCCCATGGAATCCAAGACAATTGAATTTTGTTTCGCGGTTCAATATATCATCGCTTTTTAGCATTTTCATAGGGCACTATAGGTATATCAGCAATATGTATATATATATGCATATTCCTACCCACACAAACATTTTCATGTTCCTCAAAAACGCATATTACAAAACAAATATTGAAACAGTATCGCTCCAGTGTTTGTGTGGGTAGGAATATGCCGTTACAGGCCCATTGCCGGTAAGCCCGTTTGCGGGTATGGTACCTTTTGCGGGTATGGCCAGTTGCGGGTAAGCCATTTTGCGGGTATGACCAGTTGCGTGTATGCCCTTTTGCGGGTATGATAATAATAATTCATTTATTGTCACATGAATCCCAATTACAAAAGGGTTATTCTTTCATAGACATCATAAGGACAGAGTGTCAAATTAAATATAAACAGATAAGACATTGCACTGAGGCTAGTTAGTTAAAAGAAAACAAATGTTTAGTAGTTGAAGAGTTAAATATTGGAAGGCACATTACATTATATTAGAGAGTATTAAAATTTAATAATATGACAAGTTCCGGGTAGGTCCTTTTGCGGGTATGACAAGTTGCATTTATATAGTAAAACCAAGGTTAGGAAAAAATATGAATAAAAGATTTGCTCCATTTTTGCATGTTAAAATTATTAAAAACATGGAAATTGTAGGATTTTTGGAAAAACTATTTTTCAACCAATGCATTAAAACGTATGCAAGCAATGCGTAATGGTTTCAGCGGATGGTATTCTACAAGTAATACTATTACTACGTTAAGAGAGGATCGCAGAGGTGGGTTTAGAGAGCATCATTGAAGGGATTTGGTGGACTTGAGGGGGTTTGGAGGTGATCACTCAACGCCTGTTTCAGCTGCGTCTCTGGGACTGCTTACTGGCAATTTATTCAGAGAGAGAAGCAGGAAGCTGAGGACAGATAAGAGATTTGAATTTTGTTTGTTTGATTTGTGATACTTTAAGTAATTATGCATATCTATGGTGACGTTTTTTAAGAAGGGTTAATGTTTCCGGCTAAAGAAAAGTGCTGGACCCTGTGAGTTTAGTGACAAAGTAAAGAGCAATGCTTTTTTAATTCAGCGACCGACTCCCGATTTGGCTTAATTTTGGATTAGCGTTACTATGGGTTACTTGCAGCTAGTAATACCAAAAAAGTAAAATCCAAGTTAAGATGTAAACTAAAAATCGGATTACATTAGGATATTGATTAAAACTGGCTTATCTCTTTCGCTATGAATTCGATTGCAAAATGAGTTTGAGTTTCTTCCCTGTTGCTTTGGGGGTATTGCTGCATAGCATACTCTCAGATTTTTATGCGCCTGCGTTAAATCAATTGCAAAATACTATTTGTATTGCTAAAATTTACCGTTCAGAAATCGAATACAAGCAATGATACGTAATATGAAATTCTTCATTAGACAGATAAGTCGGAACTTTGAGCTTCTATCACTTTAAATTAGAAATGTATGTCAATTAAAATAAAAAAAACAACTGTTTGTGAAACAGAACCATGTCACGTAAAAGCGTCAGCGCCACTTCAGTAGCAAGAAAATGCAACCAGTTGTAAAAAATTTAACTACTTACTTACTAAACTACTACCCCGTACCGCTAATATTTCTTGACTGTCCATACTCTCCGACAAGTCCTAACCTTAACTTGCTGTTTATGCATACTCAATGGACTTCAACTCAAGTGAAATGGGTAACAGTATCAGTTAAAAGAATTATTTTGTAACAGTCGTGTAGCCTCTTAGAAAAAAACACTTCAGTCTGCTCAAACCTGTTATTATCCCTTGTAAAATTTTATATAATCAAGCCACAATTACATAGTTATGCTACTAAAACCTGTGCATTGGTTGAAAAATAATTTTAACATGCAAAAATGGAGCAAATCTTTTATTCATGTTTTTTCCTAACCTTGGTTTTACTATATAAATGCAACTTGTCATACCCGCAAAGGGCCTACACGCAACTGGTCATACCCGCAAAAGGGCATACACGCAACTGGTCATACCCGCAAAATGGCTTACCCGCAACTGGCCATACCCGCAAAAGGTACCATACCCGCAAATGGGTTTACCCGCAATGGGCCTAGAACCATTTTCAAACTTATCTAAAAATCAACACCGTTATCTCAATATCTATATAAAACAGATAGATAGCAAACAGAATTTTTCATTGTTTATCAGCTCGTCTGTCGCTTGGGCATTACACATCACATCCACTCATTTACTGAAAGCATTTCTCATGACCTCAATCAAGCCTTCCTAATTTAAGATCTCTGGTAGCCAAAATATATATTTATGGATATCCAAAATACTGATTGGTACTGTTACTTATTATGCGCTTAAAAAACGAAGTTAAATAAATAAGTGAATGTAAAATAGGAAACCACAGCGTCCATATTTCTTTCAATGAAAATATGAACATTAGCTTACAGTTTGAGATTTTATTTTTATTGATGATTGATTAGCAAAGTTATTCCGAAACAATATCCTTCCACAGTTTCATTTTATGTTCTTATCTTTCTTTTTCTTATCGCAATTTCTTCTATTACTCATTCCGTACAACCATATCAGCTTGAACGATATTACTTACGTACGTATATTTTCGCTCTTGCAGTCTTTTATCCAAAGGAAAGGATTAAAAGAAAAAGGGTGTATGAATGCTCATGCTTTCAAGATACCATGATAGAAAATGTCGTCATCGGCATATAGTATAAAATTTTAGCAGATTAAGTTTGCACTCTAATAGTAAGCTATCGAATATAAAGTCAACTTCATTTTTAACTTTATGATGCATGTCTACAGCATTTGTAGTTGCGATGACTCATTGATAGCTTCAGTATATATTTTCCTCACAAATGAATATGATAAAACTACATCTCGTCATCGTCTTCTCTTCTTACTAAAGAATATCTTTCGACTATCCATAATAACAGGGAGATAAATGGTAGTGGTTGCGAGCCGTGAAGTTGAAGATAATGTTATAATTTCATTTATTGCGATCTCGAGTTCCAATATCATTAAACACCCAATAAAACAAAATGATTGTCATTCCAATTTAAACAGTTCTTCTAGGCATGCAAACGCAAATATATAAACGTTATAGACTTTCACGAATCAACGGCACATTATTAAAACAGCGAGAGCTGTTTGAGAGGGCCAAAGGTATTTATGGACATGACGCATGGTGGAAAAATAAAAGCAAAGAAGTACCAAGCCCGAAGCCAAAGCAAACGATGGTAACTTAGTTTGTCTCTAAGAATATCAGATATCACATGTTATGAAATGGAGTGGAAGTAAGTAACGTTTTCAGTTACATATTTCTATATAATATTCCATCTTTACAGAAGCCAATTACTAATTAATTTTGTCTGCGTTTTAAGATGCACCGTACTAAAGGATATTATCCACGTTATGTAACATGCAGTAGCAGTTCTAGTTATATATCTAGTTTAAGATTGTTATAATTTCATTTGATAAAATTTTTTTTTTTGTTTTAATTACGCAGACTAAATAATTTAGAAGTTTTTCCTCATCATTTGCCCGTATCTAATGTTATCTAAGTTTTTCATCGCTTTCATTTTGTCTCGAGGTAAATGACTATTTCGGCTGTATAAAAGCAAGATGATGTGAGTTTTCATTTATTTGCATACAAATGTTTCAATGTCCATATTGAAAACTAGATGATGTTTGTAGTTGATACATATTTTTAAAAATCTTTTCAAATAGGGTTAGCTATTCTTTATCACAGAAGTGGTTAAGCACAACTTGTTGGCATCGTTGAGGGATTGAGGAAAAAAACATAGACGTTGGTCAACCATTCGGATCATAATATACAAACCAACAAAGAGAGAACTTTGTGAATACATGTCAGCTTCATTATTACCAACAAATCAGAAGTTGTGTTGAGCATGCAGGCTTGGTTTATCTCTCTCCCTCTTTGAATGTTGGTACATGGACTTGTGTTCCACAACCTCATCCCATAAGTATAATACTCATGCAGAGAATAATAGCGAAGGGTCTTATCACTTTGTGGTCATGTCATCATCACCGGAATTTTTATTATATTCTGGAAACCCGGAATTTTATATTCATTATGCAACTACCTTGGCTAAAAATTATGCTCATTGTCTACTATGTGTTGAGTCCGTTAATTACTGAAAAAATTCTTATTAATGCAGTTCATCCGCACGCCTTGGAATCGGTTGAAGCTTTCCTTTAATATGTGTTTTAGGTTATATGAATTTCAGAATAACTTAAATGCTGTTCAAGTTTCATGAATTCAACTGAAATTGCCAAAGCACAAAACAGATCTGTAATACATGTTAATTAGATTTACACAAGATTACTAGAATATATTTAAATTTTCTGAATTTAACTCGTCCTGTAGGTGATACATGATAACATATTGTACACATATTTGAGCATTTTTATAAACCTTGATGTAATATCATCAATTTCATCCATCAAACTAAAAGCATTGTCGTTATATATAAACAGTTGTTTGAAAAAACATAAAAATCCAGCATGATATATTTTTGAGCATAGAAATATCTTCAGGATGGCATCTCACATGTCCATCTTCTAGTTATCAATAAGTTAAACTGGAAACTTTAGCTCCAGAGAATAAGCAGTGTGAAATGAATTTTACGGCGGTGACTGATAGGCTGAATGTTATTCCAAAATACTTTATTCGCGCAGTTTCATATTTCGTACTTGTCTCTTCAATTAACATTCTGGATCTCGATAGTCATACGATAAAAATGATAATGGATTACATATACATTTGAGAAATGGTTTGTATTGTATGTCAACCACTTTCGCTCCTTGCTCGGTGCATGGAGCTATTCTCAAGTTGGAGAAAACCTGAGAATAGCTTTACATTATAATGCTTCCCTAACCAACTGCTATAGTGGGTGCTGGATGCAAAAATACATACATGAACTCTTACCGAGATCTTCCTCAAACCTATGAACAACCAGCGATTTGTCATGATGAACACTATATCCTCAGATTTTACATCAGCTAACATCCGTAAAAATAAAGTTATTGCCGTCATGTTTCGGTATGTGAAGTAATGAAGTTACAAGGCGTCCAAAACCAAAAACACGTTACAAATCAACTTCGCATTATCTTGCAAACTTATCACGTTGAACAACGTTGAACTGAAGTTTGCAAATAATGAATTGAGATGCAAGTGTCTTTTTGAATATTTAGATTTTATGTGACCCCAATTGCCTACCTCTATGTACTTAAAATATAAAATAATTCTAGAAAATCCCACATCGGCATGAAATTACAGCAGCAAATTATTTTAATGCCAACACCAACATCATGTCCTTTTTTGTTTCTTACTCGACTTTGTTTGACAGTTTGAGATTTTGTTTTTGACTCTTACTCCTCCGCATTTTCATGAGCACTAAAATTTTATGACTCTAATTCTTGGAAAATATAAGAAGAACATGTGCATTGAGTCATATATGTATAATGAACTTTTCAGTAGCATTCATATGCTTCTCATATATTTTTTCCCCGTTTATATTGGTGTGGGACAGAAAGGGGACACCAGTTTTATGACTAATTCTTCCTCACACGTATCAATACTTACTTTGTTTCTTCTTTATATCTATGAACTGAGCCATCTCTAGGTATATACACTCAATATTTTCATGAAATTAAATGGTCGTTGAGCAAAATAAGAACTGGCTGAACAAAGACGGATACCCAGCAAGTGAACCGCTGACTGCAGTTGAGGAAAAACATCAAGTTCTCATATTATTCGGCACAAAGCTCACTCTCGCTACTTGAGGAACCATCGACTGGTTAATGAAACCTTTTCGGATACGATCGTGCCAGATATCAGGTCCGTGGTGACGACGGCGAGGATGCAAGTGTTGAAGAGGCAGGTCCAGAGTTCAACCATGCACCAAAAGAAGTTGGAGAGTGAGCTCCAATATATAGAGGAAAGGTTAGAGGCAAAGAAAGGACGGTTCATGGAGTCCAGTGGGAGCTTCACTGACAAGTTGAAAAAACATTGCAAGAGGGCTGTGGATGAAGACACATTTCAAAAATTAGTTGATAAACAGTATGAAACTTTGGAAAAAGAGTTTGAGGAAAGGGTCAAGTCACTGCCACCTCCACCACCACCACCGGTTCAACAGCAACCCCTCCACCTAAAGCGAAAGCTGATAAACCGGTGGAAACTGGTTAAGCAACTCAGTTGGAATCCTAGGAGACAACTAAGAAATCTTCAGTACCATCTCCAACAGCATTAGTAGTATCATCATCAGATGTATTTACAGAAAATGGAAGAGATTCCATTCCACTTCCTCCCTCCCCAGTGAGCATGCCAATGCCGGCAGCAGCACCACCTCCAATTGTTGCAGAATCGGAACATCAACATCATCATGTTCCTCCTCCACCTCCTGTTGAACAGCCCATGTATGGGTTGTGATACATCAAAATGATGCTACTGCTGAAAGCAGATCAGTGATACTGTTTTTGACATGTTTTGATAACCTCAACGTGACCCTTGACACAAGTCATACAACTTCAGATAAGATAAGCATAAAGGTTCATTATTACATGTTGAATTGTCGAGTTTATTATTTTAAAGTACGGAGAGTTTGCATTTACTCCATTTGTCTACGGATAAGCAAAGCATTTATACTTCCAAATCTATAAACATTTAACATTATTAGCTTCAAATTGTTGTGTAGTATTAGTAGACTTGTAGACTCTTTTATTTCTATAATTATGTCATTGCATATTGTAAGTTATGTACATTCAGATGTGAATATCCCAATTGAAATGAAAGAATACATACTATAATTAAATCTTTGTGAATTTTCATTACATACATATTTGGTTCTCGTACGTAACATTTTTTCTCAACATATATTTTCTTACGATCTTTTAGGTAAAAAAAGAAGACTTCAACTCAAAATAAATGTACATTAACAGGTCATTGGAATTTGCATCTGCCCAATCTCAACCTACTCGAATCGTGGCCCTTCAAAATTAAAATAATAAACTAAAATGTAGTAAATAGCTGAATGTAATTTAAAGGCAAGAAAACTGCTAATAACGGTCGACTGAATGAATACCAGGACGCTCCCTCGTTCCCTTGAACCCCTTGATCTCTCTCTCTCTCTCTCATGCATCAGACCCCTTCCAGGAGCGATAGGAGAGATGACGTCAAAAAAAACTAAATCGCTCATATTTTCATAACAATTAGTACTTTTATGATGCTGTCATTGTATGCAAAGCATTTCTGAAAAAAAAATCGACTGTCGAAACTACGACATTATTTCCAAAAAATGGATTGGTCCAGGGATTCCCATCGGGGGCGAAAACGGTTATAGATTTTGTCTTGAAACCCGCTTTAAAAACTTCTCCATTAAATTCTCTAACTAGGTATCTCTTGCATTTTTGGACTCCATGTTCCACTTCGCCAGCAAAAAATGTGTATGATGCTCCTTTGTATGACGTGTATAACGTGCGTGACATGCCAAATGTTCGAAGTGAAAATGTTGAATGTTGATTCTCGTTCATTTCCAAAATTAGGGAAGAGTGAAAATCTGTGAGATTATGATTATATGAATGTTTTACTAGCTTTGGTATTAACTTGAACTTCCAGCACGAAAACATAATATGTTAATGATTGATTGACTACTAAGAAAATTGAAAATGAAATGGGAACGTTGCAAAACACTTTCACATTTCCACAACTTCAGATTGACATTATTACTTGCAGTTCTTTTCTCCTTGGAAAACTGGAATTTCCTTAAATATGATTGCAAAGCGTGTTCATATAGGATTATATCATCAAAGTCAATTTAATAAAGTTGCTCAGTCAGTATATAATAATATTAACAACAAAAACAACTCAACTATTTCAGGTAATATTAATCAAGGACGGTTGGAAGTTTGTGTTTATGAGTGTCATGTAATATTTAAATCGTGTGCATCTTGCGGAGTAGTTACATCATATCAACAGTTAAGTGTAGGATTGGATGTTGTACATTATGTGCAAATTATGGTAACGAGCCATTGAAACCATTTCTCACAGAGGAATACATTTAACCGTAAATGCATTCCCCTGCATACAAATTGCATTCTCTTTTTGTTTTATTCAATTGCGAGTCGACTGCTTATAATTAGAACGAGATGAATGATGAATGTTTAAGTGTAACGGAAGAGAATAACAAATAAAAAATGACGGGGTTGAAGCGAAAGGATAAGTAGAGCACGTCGTCACGTCAAATCTAAAAGGAACAGGATCTCTGAAGACAATGCAATTGCAATGCATGACAAGTTTATATGAAATGTCTTGACATGAGTTGCACACTGCAAAATCTACAGTAATTGTCATTTCAGATAGAGGACGTGATTGGTATTTGCATTAAAAGGCTGTATCGTAACCTAATGATATTTTTGGCAATAAATATTTCTTCAACCAAATGCGCCATAAATTTGCATCGTACGCCTCTACTAAAACTCTCTTTCATATTCATTCATACATTTAACCTTTTGATTGAATGTTCAATATTTTTTATCGCTGCTTAACGAGATTCAGCAGAAGTTGCAATGCTTAGTCCAAAGTGTTCAACCAAAGAGTTACTCCATGCTTAGTGTACTCCATACTCCATACAGCCAAGGAACTCCGTGTGGGGTTTTTAAGCCCGGGTTTTTAGGACTTTTTTGGGGTTTGGGTATCAGAATTTTAAAAACCCCAAATGGGGTTTTTACAAAAACATATGTAATATACATCCTTGAACACAAAAATGAAGTTCCACGATTGGTTCGTCGTAAGATGTATCATTTCTCTCGTCCATCAACGAGTAATATCAAAAACAGCTATTATTGTCAATTAACTTGTTGAGGACAGGTCACTGATTCCCAATATATATAAGAACCATTCTCTTAAAAAAGGCAAAAAAACCCTTTTCGGGCCAAAAAAGTCCAAAACCCGGGAATTTTGGGGTTTTTAACAATTTTTTAAAAAACCCACCCAAAAGGCGAACCTTGCATACAGCATTGACTTTATCCGGTTGGCTCCCGACAAGTTTATAACTTCCAAACGTGACTTTCTCATAGGAGATAGTGATAACCACACCAATTTAGTGGTGGAAGATCTACAAGCGTTAAAATCGGTTCTAGATGAGTTTCACTCTAAAGAAATCTCAGTTGTGCTAACAATGCTTAGCTTACCTGGTTCCAGGTGGTTGCAAAATAACAATGACAAGGACGACCTTCACTTGTGGTTGAGCGAAATTTTCCAAGCTCAAGCTGTCAGTTTTTGGCAGGAGGTTGCCAAAGAGCTCAAAGACCATCCTGCTATTGTTGGCTATGACATTTTTAATGAGCCTCATTTAGAAAATCTTCTTGGATGGATTGATCATCATCCCTCCCCGATTTAATGAAGAAGAAAAGTCGAAGCGAGAAGAGCTTCCCCAATTACTCCGCTCATTTTATGACGAAGTCATTTCAGGCATTCGAGAAGTGGACCTCCTCAAACCAATAATTCTTGAATGCAGTGGCTGTGGAGATCCCTCCAGTTTCAGCCATTTCCTTCTCTTTATCATCATCATCATCTCATCAAAATAATATTCTCTACTCGTTTCACATGTATGAACCTGGGACGGAATGAATTATGAGCTGGGGAGTGAAAAGCCGGTTTGGAACGATACATCAGCATCACAAGAATCAAACGATGAGGAATATTATCCAAATAACACTATTTTTAATGTGTTAAAAGAACATTGGTTAATTGATTGAAGGAAATAAAATAAATGTGTGCATAAAAATATATGATGATGATGTTTGCATACCTTTGTTTTATCTGCGGTGCGAGTTATGCAGCTGCATATTTATAATATTATAATATATGGATGTCTCTAACATTCTAAAAGCTGCTCTCAACAAGTTCTCCCCTTTATCTTATACTTATAAATCTCAGGCATATTTATCCTCTTGTGGCTGCTCATCATGTAACCTGAGATTCATCTTCTTCTTGTTTCAGCCAAGAACCAAACCAGCTGCTGAGGATTAGAAAACCAGTTCTATTCTCACAGTCATCTCCTCTGCTGCTGGCCATAATGATGATCTATCTTATGTAAAAGAGTGTGTCTGAGTTTGGAGTCTGAATTTTTACACAATATAATGATTCCAGTGGAGTTCAGATGACAAAACATTTATTTGGAAGTATTGCAGTTTGAGTGCATCAAGAGGTAAAACTTTTTCATTCCAAGGAATCTATCATGTCTATTCAAAAGGGTTTCAAATGTCTGGTTACGGGAGCAGCGCGAGGTAAGCAGCCAAGTTTTTTTTCCGTTAAATCTATTGAAATTGAAATTATATTTAAAAAAACAATTCCTTTCTTTTTAACAGGAATTGGACGAGCTTTAGTTTCTGAGCTGCATGCACGTGGTGCAATCGTGTACGCTCTATCTAAAAACCCAGAAAATTTACAAAAGCTCAAGATAGAGTTTCCCAAAGTGGTTCCTATCTGTGCCGACCTTTCCAACACGGAGGAAATTAGAAAAGCTTTGGAACCAATTGAACCTGTTGACTGTCTTATCAACAATGCAGGAATATTTGAACCCGGTGATTTCCTTGATGCCACTTCAGAATCTTTTGATAAGCAATTCAATATCAATTTGAGATCTGTCATAACCATCAGCCAGATCACAGCGAAGAAGATGATTAAGAGGGGGAATGGGGGTTCTATAATTAACCTGTCTTCGATTGTAAGATTTAAACATTTTTAATTTTTTGTTGTTGCAAAAGCAAAATAATCAAAATCGATGTTGTCTGTCTCTATTTTTTGCAGAGTGGCCAAAGACCCGAGCAAGGAATAGCTTTATATTGCTGCACAAAAGCTGCGATTGACATGCTCACAAAATGCATGGCATTGGAACTCGGCCCTCACAAGATCCGTGTGAATGCTGTAGCTCCGGCAAACGTGGACACGGATCTCAATCAACCAGGCTCTTATGGAGAAGAGGAGAAGGAAAAGGTGGAGCAGAACCAAAAGATTTTGTTAGCAAGGACGCCAACCGGAACGCTATGGATGCCAATGAAAGATATAGTCAACACTACGCTCTTTCTTGCTTCCGATCTCACATCCCAGATCACTGGACAAGTTGTAGCAGTTGACGGAGGCTATCTGGCAAACTGAAGATGATTATTTATAAGCAAAAATATTCCTGGGTTGATTTTTAAAAGAAATTTGTGTCGGGTTAAAAAAAATTATTTCTTGCTGACTTTTATTTCCAAATAAAAAATTAAATTTTATAAAGGAAAAAAATAGGACAGTTGTTTCATTTAATGAGCGAGATAACCTCCATCCACAGCGAGACATTGTCCAGTAAGTTGTGACGTTTGATCGGAAGCGAGGAAAAGGGCTGTATTGACAACATCCCTAATTGGCATTGCAACAGTTCCTGTTGGCGTTCTGGCAAGAAGATTCTCCCAAACTTTTTTGCTATTTTGTTCTTTCTTTTCATCTCCCGAGTGACTGGTTGGGTTAGACAAATCCGTCAAAATAGCTCCAGGGTTGAGTGAATTTACACGAATTTTGTGAGGGCCAAGATCAACTGCCATCATCTTTGTGAGCATGTCCAGCCCAGCTTTCGTGCAAGGGTAAATTCCAGTAAAGGGCAGAGGGCGGAATGCTTGCTGGATGGAAATGAAAACTAATCAATAAGTTTTTAAAAATAAAAATGAGCAATAACGTTGATATTAATGTTGATATTGAAATATAATTTACTCGCGAAGATATGTTGAGAATTGAGCCACCAGTTCCCCTCTCAATCATCTTCTTTGCTACAATTTGGCTAACAACCATTGCCGCTTTCAAATTCACACTGAAAACCCTATCAAAGCTTTCCGGAGTTATTCCCATGAAATCAACGTGCTCAACTATTCCAGCGTTGTTGATAAGAACGTCGAGGGTCTCAATAGCTTCCACTACTTTTTTGGTCTCCTCACAGGTAGAAAGGTCGACAGAAATCGTGATCACGTTTGGGAACTCCTCTTTGAGTCGTTTCAAATTTTCAGGGGTTTTGGCAAGGGCGTAAACTATAGCGCCTTGAGAGTGCAGCTCTCCTACAAGCGCCTTTCCAAGTCCTATTAATTTCACAGTAAACAAGAAGATTGAGGAATAAGTCCAATAATAACAAATAAATAGCTTTAAAAATTTTTAATTAAAAGTTTACCTCTAGAAGCTCCCGTAACAAGACACCTTTTTCCACTAAAACTGGCGTTTCCAGACATTTTATGTTTCTTAAAACAAGTAGAATTAATTTAAAATTATTTACAAAAATAGAATGAGCTTGTAAAAGTTGACAGACTAAAACTAAAGCAGATGTTCAATTCTATGCATGCAGTTTTCGTTAAATGACGAATTTACATTGGGTTTGTGAGTAAACAGAGAAATACACACTTGTTCCCTTTGGCTGATATCTTATCATCTAACCTGTGTATCAACATCAACTGAACCAACTCAAGCTTTATGTGAAGCTGAAATGAAATGATCATAAAAACTCAAGGACAGCCACTAGTCACTATCACTATATAGTGTAGTAAAGCTTTACGCCAGTCCCGAATCTACTTTTTGTTGAGGTTGAGTGTTGTCCAGTCAGCATGATTTTTTTGGTTCACACAAACTCAAGCTGATAAAGAAATGAATTTTTCTATACAACATTGTATGTGGATATATTATGCATGGATTTTTAAACGAGAATGACATCTCGTTTTTCATAACAACAAACTCAAGAAGCATCTTTGTTCTTCCATAAAAATCCGTCTCTAGAAAGAACTGTTTCCACCACTTAATAATAAGCCTGGTAACACAAGAGTGTAACGAACTAGCAATTTAGGGTTTAAAAAAGAAAACTGATGACATTTGACACTTAAGATAACATCCAAGATAAGCACCCATGTCATGGTTGTTGATCTTCTCTAATATTGTGCTGAGATGGCGTATTTTGAAATGCATAGCAAGAGATTCCCTACTTGAAGTGCATACGGTATATACCTGATCTGATGCTTGAATACGGAAAGGTTTTTGAGACATTTGACCCTGAAGATAAAATCGGAGATAAGCGTGCATAGTACCGTTGATCTTCTCTTGTGATTAAATATCGAATGATATGCTACACGGTATACCTTACGCTTGAAAAAGTGAGGGGGTATGACCTTTCTCCTCAGGGGTAACTCCGATTTGGCCCAAAATTGAACTTGATTCCTTATTTTACACAAGCTATCGATTGGCAAAAACAGAATTGAAAAAGTCAAAGCGTTCTCGAGATATCGTGCCCCCGAACGACGGACAGACTGGAAAAAGCTATAAACTAGCAATAAATTGCTAGTTGATAAAAATTGAACAAAGCATGCATAACAACTAAAAATTTCTAAATTATTCCAGCTGCTTGAGGATTGCAAGATCATACGTAAGATAACAATGTTATCAATCATCAATCATTGCAAAATCAGTTCACAAGTATGAGCAATAATTAAACCTGTTTTTTACCTGATTGTAGGCATTTAGTATTAATCTATGAGCACATGTCACATGAGCTACATACATTAGATACCCATGCTGATGCTGTCTCAATGTTGATTGTGTACGATAAAAAATAATTTCAACTGGATGCATCAGATGCATGCTTATGGAAACTCAGTAAAAGTCGTGCATTTAAATGTGGCAAATGGGTTGACAGGGCAGGAAAATGGATGCAAAAGGAATTATACCTTGTCCTTTCATTTATGGAAGCTTTAGTCCCAAAAAATTTAAGTCAAGACGTTAAAATTTGTGAAATTTAATTTTGAAAATACTTCCGTAATATTCAAGTCATTCATGGTTTAGAACTGTTTGCGATCCTTTTTCTCCCATGCAAAACTTGGGAAATTTCTCCATGCTCATATAAAGGGACTTTACTGGCTGCGGTCAATAATCGTCATCCTCATTATGCTTTTGCGTAATATATCCAGATGCAGTTAGTTTATGTACGTCAGACTGGGCGGTGTTGCAGGAAAGTTGTGTTGTTTTAACACGTTATGACATGTTGGTTTGTCTTTCCATTTTATTAATTAATTCTGATCTGAGTGACAGTAATACGAATGATTGAAGTAAATCTTTAACTTTGGTAGTAGATTTATTGATCTGCTGATTTTTTTTAAATGTAGCAAGTCACATTCGTAAATTATGTGACAAGCATCCCAAAAAAGACCTCATGAACTCATGATTTATACAGTACTTTCAATCCAATCCAACTAGTCAAATATGTAATCGAGCGACATAATTTAATTAATTCACAATCCCATCAAAAATACTGGTTTTGTTATATATTTTTTATTCATCCGTGTCTTCCAGTTCAGCTGTGAGATCTGAATACTTGAGAGTTAGGGCCTTAGGTTACATAATAATATACTGGTTTTGTTGATAAAACTAGACGGCGGACAAAACATTGTTGACGTCCCAATGTTGTATGTAGTACTAATAATTGGACTAATAATTATTACACAATGCAAGCATACATAATACGAAGGTATTTCGCGAAATATCCGGTCAACTTTGTTTTACTCTCATTTTATAACGACTTGACATATGCAATCGATTTTTTCCACATAATCTCCCCCAGCTCGCACACACATTTTCCACCTTATCTCAAGAGCCGAGATGCCAGTAGAGAAGAATGCTGGGCTTCTATGTCCAAGCCATGAAATTACACTTTTTGTTTTTAAAGGGGGTTGTGAACCAGCTGGGAGCCATTGTGATGACTGTCTTTTAGTCTCTGCCTGATAGGGATGAAGGTAACTTTCATCCCCAGTCACAACTTGCCCCAGAAAAAAAATCTTTATCCTGAGAAAAGAGGTTGAGATTCTCTTGGCTCGTTTGCACTTTAATTTCTTTTGTAGAGGTGTGAGAAGTTTTGGAATCCACCTTGCACAGCGAAGAGACAGTCCTAACATCAAATGTAAAATTTTCCACACTGAGATGACACCTATGTTGACCTTTTCTGCTAATTCTCGCAACAGGAGTCGTCGGTCCTTTTCAACAACAGCTTTCACTTTAGCTACATGTCTGTCGTCAGTCGAACTTAAAGGTCATCCTGGGTTTGTCTTTTTTTCTAGCGATGGGTTACCACTACGAAATTGCTTGCACCACTCAATAATAGTTGATCGCACTGGCAATGGATCAACACCATCCTTTTGAAGCTCCTTTCTAATTAAGGACGAAGAAATGTCCTTCGAAAAATGCAGTTTAATTTGCGCACGAATATCTTCCGTTGTAAAAAAATTCTCGTTTTTGTTTCCATCTCTAACTCTACAAAGCATATGAATGCTAGTACAAACAACCCATCATTCAAAAGCCACAATCTTTATCTTTCAGAGGATATGCAGATCATTGTATTTGAGGAAGTCCTCTTTGAGATAATTGCTATCAAAGTTGACCGGATATTTCGCGAAATACCTTCGTATATTGATTCTTTGATATTTTGATCGTATCACTTTAAAATATAAACTATTACTGTCTCCATCCTTCATCACTTCTATTATGACTTTGAGTAAAGAACCTCGTTACCAGTTTTTCTAGCGTAAAAATTTATTTTCTGGAACATTTTACCTCGTTTAAGGTGAAAATCTTGCACAATCGTCACGAATTGAGTTTGTATAAATGGGAGTTCGTAAAGGTATTTAGAATTTAGTATACGTTCGTTTTTCTTAGTTTAAACACATTTTCCAAACGGTTCAAAAGATCAATTTCAATTTACTTCAACAAGTGCTGGCTGAAAAATTACTGACCCTAAGGATGATTTGGTGTTGCACAAAGCCCCCAGATCAAACATCGATCAATGATGACGATGATTGGGCAGCTGTTGATTCCAGCACAGAAGCCGGAGCAAAAGTGATTTTGTATGAGGGATATTACTACGACGTTACAAAATTCATTCAAAAGCACCCCGGAGGTCGTGAAATAATGGATTATTTCACTAAACCTGGAGAGGACGCAACAATAGCGATTCAACAATTTCATGGACGAACGATAGGAAAAGTTCATGGGATCATGAAAACGTTGAAGCGTCGCCCAGCCACGGAAAGCTCAGGTTTGCATATTCTCTTAACAGATTTTTATAATATACTGAAGCATTTAGTGTGTTTTTGTTCTTTTTAGGAAATTTTGAGAATCAAGAGACAAAAAAGAAAAACAAGGCGCTAACAGAAGACTTTACAAAGCTCTATTTAGAACTGAAAGCGGAGGGACTTTTTGAACCGTCTTATATTCACGTGGCTTATCGATTCACAGAGATATTGGTTTTCGCAATTTTCGGTTGTTTTCTGATCACACAATATGAAAACATGTGGATCAAGTTGTTTGGTTGCTGCATGTTATCAACGGGGATGGCAAGAGCTTCATTTGTGATGCATGAAGCAGGTCACATTTCCCTAACTGGATCCCCAAAAGTTGATCGGCTAATTCAAACATTTCTTTCTGGGCTCATGTTTGGATGGAGTGGAATATTTTGGAGGCGACATCACTCCCTCCACCACGCAATGACTCAACGACGTGGGCGTGACGTTGATTTAGAACTCTTTCCAATATTTCTCGTCAACATGGATATCTTAGATGATCCCATTAAGGGGCAAACCTTTTTGCTCAGAAATCAGATGATATTGGCCCCTTTTATTGGAATCTTTGTTCTGGTTTACGTCCTATTTTGGGAGACAGGAAGGTGTCTTACTAAATACAGGATTTGGTATGAATTCCTCGCAGTCGGCGCCCATTATGCGGTTGCGTATCAAATAGGAATTTGGTATTGTGCTCTTTCCTACGTGATGGTGGCAGCATATTTAGTTTTAAATTTTGGATTGTCTCATTCTCACCTTCCAGTGACAGATAAACCAACTCATTGGGTTGAATATGCCCTTGTGCACACGGCAGATGTGGAGCAGCGTCCTTGGTGTGATTGGTGGATGGGTTATCTAAACTATCAAATTGAGCATCATTTGTTCCCCACAATGCCCCAGTTCCGGAACAGAGAAGCTGTGGAGAGGGTGAGAGCCCTTGCGAAAAAACATGGGTTGCCCTACTACGTTTTTTCTTATAGGGAGGCCATGGTGAAGATGATGAAAAACATATTTGAGGTTACTCAAAAGCTTAGCAGAAACTAAATCTTGGGATGAATAATTAAAAAAACTATTTGTGAAGTGTCATCGTAATTTTTGTAAGCTTTTGTTTTAAATCCTTACTAGATTAATGAGTTTATATCATTGCTGAGTTACAAGTTCATTGCACACTTAGCATCGGTAATACAATAAGTAGAGTTGTCCAAAATATGTGATTAAAATAGGTAAAATAGGCATTTAAATCAATAATAAAAATGGCAAAATATGTAGTCAACTGTTCAATTGTTGTAATCAATCTGCAGGTTTACAAACCAAACTAAACATTCACTTCGATATAGTTTTTGCGTAAGTAAAAATATTACATGCATTGGTTACTTCTGAATTAACACAAATACATTCAACATTGTTTCCCGAATACTTACCTATCTCATCATTATTATCTTGATTTGGTTATTAAGTATCAACTTAACCAAGTCAAGTATGTATCATGTGATGCTGAAATGAAATCATTGTAATTCTCAAGGACAGCATGTACATTGTAGTAAAACAATTTTTGCAAGTCATGACACTAACCTTATTCTCGTCTTCGTTGAATGTTGTCAAGCTGGTTTTTTTGTTCATACAAACATGACGAAATGAATGTTCCTCACGAGCATGGATTTATATGCGTATTATTTATTTAAACAACAAAAATTTACAGCAAATTTTATCGGAACCTTTTAAATCTAAATATTTTTCATGACAATAAACTCCAAGATAAACTCTTTGCCCTTCCATAACGCTGCTTCCCGTTTGCTTGTATCTTGTCGCTCATACTAATTGTTAGGAGGATGATAATGATATCACCAGTTCACCAGTCACTCTTAAATTAAAGAGAAAATGCGTTAAAATGAGCTATACCCAACTCAACCCAAAATTGGTTGGAGATGAGAGGAATGATATGATGATATGATGGTATTACATTGCATTATTAGTTTTTGTAAAAATCTGTATTTGAATCAATGTAAAATCTGCATTTTACCTATTAATTCCTTGTTCTTGACGTTTACATACAGTTTATAATATTTACGTGACTTTTCATTCAATATTAAGGAAATTTAATCAGTGATAGTAGTCTTTATCTGATGTGGCATAATATGTATATCACTACGTTTTACTTAACCACTCATTATTGATCATCGTTTGCCCTCAGTCAGAATTAAATTTCAAGACTGAAAGCTTCCTTGAGGATCTAAAAAAATTTAATTAAATTAGCAGTTGTGAACTTGGAAATAGTAACACTGTATTACAAATCTTTCTTATTGAACTCAAGTTAATGCAAAGTACATTGAAATTACGTCCTTCAACAATTACGATGGAAATGGAAAATTATTATTCCCCATTTAAACCCATTTCCTCCAATTAAACCCGTTAGAACCCACAAAACCCGTTTTAACCCGTACCCAGTGGGTTCTAGCGTTAAAGCCCAGGCGTTTAACCATGTCTGAAAAAGCCCATATCTCTCTTGCCTCTATAACAAATAGAAACAAACATGCGAAAATTCCAGCTAGGTACACAACAAAAACCACCAAAATATGTCCTTGAATAGAAGTTCCTTTTGGTGCTGTAGCCTCCTCTATATTCAAAACATTTGTCCTCTCGCCTCTCAACCGTGGCATAAATTCAACAAAAAACTTGGTCCACCAATCCCAAACACCAGCTTCATACAAGCCCTCCATTCTTTTTAGAATTATGGGGTTGACCCATCGTGCAAACCCTATTAAATAGTCGATATTAAATATGCTTGCTTTGCTTAGAAAAACTTTGTCTTTGTTTTTCGGCATTTTTGCTAGTTTGTAGTACGTTTCATGAGCCTCAATATCTGGGAGAAATAGAGAGGTTTCGTTGCAGCTCCCAAGAATATCTTCACTTTTAGGAGAACCAACAGCCAATATAGTTTTCCATTGAGGGTGTACCCTCGTATAATTAAGCATTTCTTCTGCCTCCTTTGATAAATACTTGGGTTTAAAGTTCAAATCATATTGAGTATCATCACCCATAGCATACTGATACAGTTCGCTAGGCAGTAACACTTTTCCATCATGTGAAGTAAGATTTTTTGAAAATAAGCCAAGAAACTCTTCAAAAAGTCCTGGAAAATAGCCAGTGAAGTCTTTAAAACCGGAGGAAATAACAACTCTAGTGAAAGCCTGAAAAGAACACTTGACAACTGCATCAAAAGTATCGATAGGCAGAGGAGCTAGAGGTAGAGTGATTTTCGTGATATTTTTGTTCTTATAAGCGTTGCTCAACACAAGCGTCATAAGAAGAAAGAGTCCTAGAGCTGGCCGCAAGCTGGTAAGCGTGACCAAATTATTTGTGTAAGGATCTCCTTGTTCTGCGAGAGCTCTGATGGGAGCCAATAAAGCTGAGGAACCATATTGTAGCTTGAAAAAACTCCACCATTTGAATTTCCCGCGATTCTCCTGCTGGCATGTGTTGTTGTGTGCATACGCTAGTCGAAGGGAAACCTCTGCTACCACCGCCATCGATAAAATACTGATGAATAACAGTAGCCAAGTTATATTGTCGAATATTGAGTATAGTTCTTTGAATGCCAGCCACTCCACAGGAGCTTGTCCACAACTAACAAATTTCAGCTTGGAAGGATGTATTCTGAAAGTCGCGTAATCTGTTTTTCCTCCTATTCCCACAGCAACTAGTGGAAGCCTTTTGACGTCGTCTGGCAAAAAAGCTTTGGACCCGTCTTTCCAGTTATTCGCGTATTTTGAGGAAAAAGGATGTAGCATAAAATACGTTATGTTACCCAAAACAGACTGCATCAGTAATCGGATTTCGCATCGCATTCTAATGTTTTCCAGAGATTCTTCATGGTTTTCACTTTTGGAGAGAAGGATGTTATACGGAGAACTTTGAAAGAGTTTTGAGTCTCCCTCGGAATCAAACAAAATGAGTGTTTGTCCCATCAAAAAGAGTGAATAGTGAATATCATTTGGATTAGAATTCAAACTACTAATCTGTTCCCGAAGTTCCCGCTCGAACGATTCGGTTCCAATTCGAATTTCCATTGGGTAGAAGGTTTGAAATTTCTTACAATGTCGACAAAAATGGAGTAGAGTAGTTAGCTCGTATAAATTCTCCTGCTCGTTGTTTCTTATTTGAAATGTAAACTCTTCCCGTGCAGTCGTGGTGTACCTGAAAGCTAGCCTGTTGTATGGAGCAGCAAGGGAATGGGACCAAGCGCTCATTGTGATGAAGTCCATAGGCTTCCTCTCTGTCACAATAATGTCGTAACTCTCTCTAGATTTTATGAGATATGTACCAACAAAGCCAGGCTGCATGTCATGATCGTTTCTAAAGAATTCGTGATCAAAAACCCAAAACTTTTTAAATGCAGCGGGTACAATGAGCTGCCATGGTGAAGTATTCATATTGAAAAATAATGGGTTTTCCATCGGATTCGGGGGAAAGAGATACCAGTGAGCTTCACACTGCCATGGTTTTATTTTCGGGCTATTATCAACGAGTGGAACGTCATAGCATTCTAAATCCTCCGGTACAGATCGACGTTGACACCATTTTAGCCCACTTGTGTTTTGGCTACTGGGAACTTTCTCGAATGGAAATGCTCGTGTCCATTTCGTGGATGCTGTCTTGTTGTTTTGTAAGCCTTGGATGAGATACTTGACATGTACAACGTCATATCGAGAGAGAACAATTGGAACTGTGTTTGTTGGCATTGGCAAATCAATCCCGTTGTAGTTTATGAGATGATGAAGACAACGAGGGATTTTGCTAATGATTTTGTTCAGGTTGGTTACCTTTATATCTCGGTTAGGAAAACGAGTGTCAATTTTGCCAGCACTATCCCTGTAATGAGAATATTGATGGTGAACGAGATTGAAGTGATTATCATTCGGTGATAAAATCTCCATGTAATGAAAATCCACAGCGCAACTACAGCAGCCCACGGAAATGAACAGTAGCAATAACAACATTTTTTACGTCGTATTGCGCCCTTCTTCCAATTTTTACGCCAGTTAAGACGTAGCTTGAAATGCTACAAAGTTACTAAACATAATATATAAAGGCGTGATGGTGTAATCCAGGTAAGACTAGAAAAGCTTTTAGTCTAATTAATTTGTTCAATTATTTAATCTTGATCAAACATAACAACTAAACTTTCTCGTGGCTTCATAAGGCTTTCGCTCATTAATTATAAACACAGATACTAATCCTAATAAACCTGAAAACGTGATTAAAGAACCAGCACCTTCCGCAAAGTAAACTTGAAGGAAATATTTAAAGCATTTAAAAATCTTGAATGGTTTAATTTCTATCTCAAAAATTAAGAAAATTTACCTTTAAGCGGTCGTAGGTCACGCTGGGATCGTTGTAGAACTTTTGAAATATCATGGCATGGATATCCCAGCAAATGGTGTCATTTTGATGTATCACCATAGCTAACCCATAACACCCATCTCGCTTCCCAAAAAAACGTCTTGACTTGGGAAGTCGTTGAGCAGAAAGAATTTTTGAAATTTTTCAACTCCGCGGAAGTTATCGTGTTCACAGACAGACAGACACCATGAGTAAAAATAGAAACCAACCCCCTTTTGCAAAGGGTGCTGGTTAATAATAACATGTGTTACTACGCCCTTGGTTAGCGAAAACTGGTTTGACATATGTATATATACATATATAATTCATTACAAAGCCAACAGGAGTGTCAGACTCTGAACGAGTGCGGATTTATACATGTCCAAATGCATAATAAACTTATAAAACGCCGAGAGGCCAGCCTTGATGAGGTATAACTGGTCTGAATACATACCTGGTTGCTGTAAAGAAGAATATTGTAAAAATATGTAATGAAGGCTATCCGTCCTGGGCTAACGTATTTAATCTATGTCTATGACATCCAGGCATGTATTCCTACCCGTCATAGAAGCCCTTTGTTGTAGAGAATTCAATATTACAAAAACAAATTAATTTTTTACTGACTCATTTTCTTTAATTGAAGTATTAGTAAATATGTTGCCACGTTTTTACATAGCGTAGATCGTATCACGCACAATTGACAATTACTTATGTTTTATTATATATTTTCGCAATTTTAATACATGTTAATGTAAGCACATCATCAGGTATATTTTAATGGTAATTAGAATGAGAATATTTTCAGTATTATTATTATTACACGGCAGAGATGGATAGAGAAATATTTAACATTGCTATGGAATTATGAGAAAATGGTTCTCCGGAAAAATATCTGAGGGCAAACAAGACCACCGGCTTTAATTCCAATTAGCTGCCAGTTTACTTGAACAACAACTTTTGAAATGGTCGCTGGAAATAGCTTCCACAATGGAATAAATTGGTTAAAAATGTAAGAATTTATAACATTTAAAAACCTAAACCCGAGCATGATGTATTCTTTCCGGCCAAATTCTCACAGTCAAATCTGCATTATTATTCACGTGGTTTTGGCTGCAAGAAAGGTGCTCCTGACATCGGATTCAGCTGCAAAAAAATTACAAACTTTGGACTCTCCCGCCGTTTGTATGAACACACTGAATATGTAAAATAGAAACAAGCCGCTTCCTTGGAGGTGATGGCCGTGGAATCATAAAGACGATTAGAATTCTCAACAAAATCAGGTTTAAATCATTTTTTTAACTTTTAAATTTAATTTATTTTGGGAGTGGGGAATAAGAAATAACAATGAATTTAAAATCCTGATGGTGATAAAAAGAAAGCCGTCCCACTAGTAAAGAGGAGTACATTGATTTCAAGTAATAAATGGAAATTATAAGTTTGCCCGTCAATTAAAATTTGTTTTGAATAATTACTTGTTATTATTCAGTCGGTCAATCATTAAACTCCATTTTGACGGGTTGTTGCTTGATTGATTGGTTATTAAATTTGAAATTTTTTATTATGTGAGAAAAGCTCTTATTTTTCTTGATTGTCACAATAAAGATTCATTTGTAGTACCATCGTGATAATATAATCTCAAAAGTTTTACAACTTGAATAATTTGAAATGTGCTATTCTATAAGTTTGTTAAGTCGATGGTTAACCAGTAACGGGAAAAAATATATTTATTAAATTTAGAGCACTGATAATTCTCGAACCATGAATACAGTTTTGGTGCTCGCGTTTCTTAACTGCTTTTGTAGATTTGCATGCTCACTTAAAACGATTTTAAATGATATTTGTATCATGCAAGATTTATTTAACAATATTATTCACCAAAATCCAACCGTCGTTGTACTGGACGGCACCGTAAGCAACATTGAAATCCAAATCAGAAGCTTATTAAAAGGAAAGGATAATTCTGGAACAGTGGTCCATATTTTCGACTCTTGGTCCAATGAACAATACCCAAAAAGGAGTGTCGTCAAACCCACTCGGGACACCCAAAAATATACTCCACACCACCACTGGACATTTATCTGCTTGATTGAAGAGCCTAGAAAGAAAAGGCAAGCTACCAAATATTTGCAAGAATTATTAAGCATTGGTAATAGCAAAAATGACAGGTTTATTTTGATAGGGAACGACGCCCATTTACAGCATTTTTTACATAGCTCGAAAGTCAAATTTTTTAGTAACATCATTGCATTTTCCATTGATAAAAATATGGTTTACTATAATCGCATATTTGAGAGAACGAGATAAGATAAAATTAGCGCGAAATTTCACGTCACAAAAGAATTGGCAGCTGTGAAATGGAGTACGGGCAAAACTGACAGTCTCAACGGCTACTATTTTAAAATTTCTGGAACTATATTCCCACCTTATTTTGATGACACCAATTTTAAAACAAAAGCTGGCAGAAGGACATCAGATGCTGTTGGTATAAATTTTCAAATCTTCAGAGCAGTAATTTTGAAGTATAACTGTACGTACAAAATAAATTCTCTGAAAAATTGGAAATTAACTGGACAACTGTTGCCAAACGGTTCTTGGGATGGAGGTAACTAAATCAATGAATCAACAAATATATTTCCTAAAAAAATAGTTTTTATAAAAATTTGAGCGTAACCTTCTTATTTTTGTCACAAGTATTTGGTGACGCTCTGATATTGCCTCTGTTTCAACTCAAACATTTGGCAGGAACGGTTACGCTGATTTTGTTGGACCATTTGGATGGACAAATTTAGCATTTACGATTCCGTTTGCCAAGACACACGTTGGTAAATATGCAATTGTTCGTTGCTACACCCCTCTAGTTTGGCTTTGCATTATTACTTTTTTCTTTGTGGTGTTTGTGCTCTTGCATAAAGCCTTGCAACTATCTGCTAGAAATATCAATTTAAAAAAAATTACTCATTTTCGTTGACATTTTTAATCGCCTGGTCACTTAGTTTTGAGCAACCAACAAACATGTGTGTTTTGGTGATTATGTGGGCAACATTTGCTGTAATAATTGGGACAGGATACAGGAGCAACTTGGCTGCACTAATTTCCTCTCCTTTAGTAGAGGAAATCCCGAAAACATTTGATGAGCTGAATGAAGCTCCTGAATACCAAATTGTGTTTGACTTGTCTGGAGTGAGTGGCTGGGACTTTTTCTCCAAAAGCAGAAATCCAATGATCCAAAATCTACACAAAAGATCTGTCGCTAGTAAAAACACTTGGTTGTGTGTATTGAGGGCATTTTAAGATCAAATACGATATGCATTGGATGGGATTTGACACTGCAGGCTATACTATCTCAAAATACATGTCAATTCCATCACTCAGCTCTCCAATGTATATAACCACCCACTCTTTTTAATTATCCATTTATTTGGGGCGTTGGATCAGAAACTAAAAATAGCTTAGTATTCACCACATCTTTCATCGGCATGTAGAGCGTCTTTGTTGGGATTCTATTCAAGAGTTTCCTTCCAATTTCCATCCTTTCTTGTGAATGATTAGCTTCATCACTTTTCAGCTATCTTTTTTCCACAATCTGTCTTAATTGCATAACAGACATCAAGTTGATGTTGAAAACACGGTCGAAGCAAGCCTCAGAAATGTCAAAGAAACTAGCTGGCTCGCAAACGCCAGCGTTGTTGATGAGACAGTCGAAAACATCCAAGGGTTCAAGTGCCCTCCCAATCGGAAACATCTACGCATATTGGAAGTACAGTTGGGAATTTTGATTCCAAATCCTCCAATTTTTCGGTGGTTCTGGAAAGAGCGTATACCGTATCACCCCTGTTTGATAAGCTCGCCAACAATAGCTAACCCGATTCCTGAAAAATCAAACCTACAAAGATCCAACGCGCGTAAGGAGGAACAATTAAATAATTCTAGCAACTAAGTTTATGCACATTATTTATCAAATCTACAAGCAGCTGCAGTAACAAAACACTTTTCATATTAAAATTGGTCTGAAACGACATTCTGACGGTAAACCCAAAATATATTATGAGAACAAAAATATAACATTTTGCTTTTACATTCAACATTGATTCTTATTATGTACCTTTAGGTATATATTGAAAACACCCAGGACATCGTCCGTCTGTCCACACGATAACTCAAAAACGGTTTCAACGGTTTCTTAGGTCAAACGAAAGATCGAGTTCGAAGATGGGTCAAATCGGGGTCAAAGGTCAGGTCAATGTTTTTTAATAGTGAGGTATGGGTTTTGATACATCAAAATGAAGGTACTGGAAAGAACAGTTCATAAATGGGCACCCAAATTCTTAGGTGACCCCAGTGTGACCTCCGACCTTATTAAAATAAAATAAATTCTAGAGGTGGGGATCACTCAGAATGGGAGGGGGAATTGGGAAATTTTAAAGGTACATCACTACATCTCGATCTGTCGGGTTTATTTTAAATGAGCTTTTCCTTATAAGTTTATTTAACATAATTAATATTGCATCACTGATCGAAAAAAAATCCTTGGATTTTCTCGACACTTTTTGCCTGCTCTTTGACTATGCCGAAGGATGAGACGTATATGTTTAATTTTTTTTGAATTAAGTTAATTTGACTTTTCGGTTGCCTTTTATTTCCCCTTTTTCAATTTCAAGTATGTATTTATGATGTTACTAACTAGAATAGTAATGAGGTTCAACAAGTGCAGTTAATTAGCAGATATATTTATTACAGCAGAATATAAATATGACAGCGTTTAGTGAGTAGATGTGCGTGAGCACAGAAAGCTCGCTTTCTTCCTTCCACACGTGTAGCTTGCTAGCCCTGATTCGATTAGCAGATACTTCCCCGTTGTAATCCTATTATTTCATTTCCTTAAACGAAATAAGTTGCAAGTCGAGATAAAGAAGTTAATTAAAAATTAAATATAATAGCCAAACATCAGAAAAGATTATAAATACATGCGGTTTTTGTAGACCTCCTTGTACTGGAAGTTCTTATTCAAAAATGCATTTTTTTAAAATTTCAACTTGATATTTTAATTTGCACGAAATATATTATGACACTTTTAAAGCAGACACTGGTAATTGAACATGAACATGTAAATACTGGCCAACTGGCTCATAAACACTGAACAAGTAAAAGTATTAACTGGTAATTGTAAATATTTGGTAAAAGAACTATTCAAATATAGACAAATGGCATTTATATTATGTGTAAATGCACAAATTTTTAGCAATTAATTAATCTATAAACATCAAACAATTCAAAATCATTTGTCAACACTAAATCTACTTGTGCCGTAAGGTTATTACTAGCCTATTGTATCATTATAGTATCTGCTACATATTATATTTACGATAAAATATTTTATTTAAAAATACATAATAATTAGATATTTTAGATTATATTATGACCTTTTAACAGGATACCAATAACTTGTCAAGAAACTCTAGATACTTAATTTAAAACTATGCTAGTGTTAAGTGAGAGTGCAAGAGTTCAAAAGTTGTTTAACACTATACTAGTAAGTAGTAACTATAGTAACATTTTTTAAACCTTGATTCAAAAACAAAACTAATGACTAGATATTTTTTGTGCAAAATATTATTATGTTTTGATATTTTAACGAGACACCAATAACTGAACAAGAAAGTCCAGATACTGGTTCATAAATTCAGCAAGGGAATCCTTATTCACCTTGTAGAAGGGATAAGCAACATCAAGATGCATGGTGCGACAGCTAACCAGAAATTTCCTATAAGCTGAGCGTCGGAGTGTTAGATTTTTGCTGGAAACCAATAACTGGTCTGAAAGCTCCGACAGCCTTCCAAATATGAAGCTTTCAGAAACTACAATCAACATACCTACACCGAAGCAACCAGCGACAAACCCAAAGACGAATATTCCTGCCGAAATTAAGACTTCCGGAACCACAATGAGGACATAGCCAGAGCCCACCAATATTACCATCAAAACCACTTGATGTATTGAAGTAACAACAGATGACACAATGTGGTTCATACAAATATTGAAGATTTGATGAAACCTGATTTCCTTCATGACTTCTTCCTCTTCCATCAAACCAAACGACGTGGTTTCGATCCCATACTGAATGATATTGGACAACCCAATGGATCCGCTCTTTTTTGCAAGCATCGAAATATTTGTGGGAATGAGAGAAGATACACATACAAATGTAAGCATAGTGTATAGAGAGACCAAATTTAACACAATAAATATTGCCCCGGCTCCACTTAAGCCTGCCCACATGAACATGATAATTAGTGGAACGCTCTGGAGGTTCAGCTCAATTGGGACTTCTAATAAGTCTTCAAATAACTGATGGATCGGTTCATTAGAATTCGCAAAGTAGAAGCCATAGCCTACAGGCCCAAGGATAGTGAGCATGACCACTAGTAAAATCATTTGCTCGAATGTTTTGTTCTCCTTTTGTTGTTGCTGGTTGAATTCCACATTTTTTCGGCTCATCATTTCCTCCACGTTGTGTGCAAGCTTGTACATCTGGTTCAGCAAGTAGGTTATTTCAACGTGGTGTAGGAGAACGCAAAAAGATGCGATTGTTAGCATCCCAACCACACACGTCATGACGATACCCATTACCTGCGTTGCAAAGCGTTGGTTCCATTTGTCAAGATTCATCTGGTCCGTTCCAACACCAACATTCTCTTCGAATAACTCGACTACTTTGGTGTAGGTGTAGAAACCTAGGAAAAGGGGGTAAAATAGTCCAATATAAGTGACAAAATAAGCATTCCATCTCCAAAAGAAGGAACAAGTGACGTATTTCTTAGCAGCAGCACTCCAGCATATTCCTGTGGTTAAGCAGACGTATTTGTGGACATAAAATCGAAATTGTATGGCAGTTTTTAAACGATTGGTAAGTATTATCATTACGATGTTTACTTTACAACGTTTTTGATGCTTGGATAAAGTTGATGAGCTGTGATGTTATGGGGTTTTATGATATTTTCTGAGTTTTTACGATCTCACACAATCAGGTGGAAGTTTAAAGTTCTTCTGACTATTGAAAAATAATACTCTATCAGAATGTTTTAAAAAATATGAGGTTCCAAAAAGAATTTAGATTTATTTTCAGAATATGCACTACTAAAATATTCAGTAGAATGCTGGATATTGCCATAGCTAAACCTTCTACCCAAATATCCAATACTGATAATATATTCACCTGACATGGATAAAGTTGCTTATGTTTTTCAAATGGACATCCAAATCCACTGATGTTAAATCTAATTTAGTACCTAGCACACGAATATGCAAGCATGAAGCAACATTGTTTGACGAATGATAAAAATATGCTCATTTAAATTTTTTAAATGAATTCCACAGAAAGTTCAGTGCATGATGGAGTATAGCAAATGTATGGTATGAAAGAAGCTGGTATATATAAGTTCAAAAAATATTTGTGTTTTTTTAAATGAACATCAAAATCCACTGATGTTCAATTTAATTTAGTACCCAACACACGAACATGTAAGCAAGAAGCAAAATTTTTTGACGAATGATGAAAATATTCTCATTTAAATTTTTTAAATGAATTCCACTGAAAGCTCGATGCATGATGGGGAATATCGTGAATATATGGTATAGAATAAGCTGGTATGTATAAATTTAAAAATTATTTATGCTTCCTCAAATGAACATCGAAATCCACTGGTGTTCAATTTAATACATAAACCAAGTCGAAGGTCAAGGTAAAAAAATACTTTCTACAGGAAAGTATAGGTGAGATACATAAAAATTACGCTATTGTTGAGAGTAGATACGTGACTTTTAAGATTATTATTTTTCATTTTTTCGACACAACTCACTCTATTTAGGATAGAGGTTCATAATTACATGTTGAGTGGTCGGGTTTATTGCTACTGAAATATTATTGATGAATTTCAGCTGCGTACCGATTTTGCCTCGCAAAATATCCAATTAGGTTTTGCATTTTATTATATATTTGTTATTTTGTTATAATTATACCCGAATAAAAATGCATCAAAATTTTATGCATAAAGTTGATGCAGAATTATGCTGAAAAACTAGGCATAAAATTGGCCCAATTCTATGCAAAAATGATTATTCATAAATTGAAATTACAGTAAGGAGCATATTACAATTCATTTATTTATTGTAGTACATAGAAATGTTGAGTATAGACTAAGTATTTTGGAATTACAAGGAATAAGAGTTAATTTTCGCTGTTAACTGGATAAAAACCACGTTTAATGAGCAACGTTTACATGACACAAGCATAAACTGGAGCATCATGGCAGGTAAATAATTTTTTTCCAAATATATATTCTTTTTAATTTTTTTCACTCAACTTTTTTTTATCGAAAAGAAATGTCCAAGATATGACATGGATTTGGAGGATGCTGACGTTCGAGACTTTCTCTTATGCAACATAATTATGATATGATGTGTGATCATAACCGCATTATTAACATTCGAGCTGTTATACGGAAATTGGGATCCACTTGGAATGTCTCTGAACATTGCTGCTTCGCCAAGCTTAATAAACTGGCCAGTTAATAGCCACATCCCTTTGAATTTGAACCAACAAGTTATGTTAAAAAATAGCAATTCGACAAAACCAATTGTAATTTCAACCATTGTTTATTAAATCTAAATTACAATATTTTATTTTTAAGTCTAATTAACCTCGTAATACTTGCAGCACCTTGATGAGGAATCATGCACATTTTTAGGTTCAAGCTCTTGGAAAATATTATTTAGCTACTTTATGCAAAGGCGAGATATATGTATGGTGTGAGTGAATTTTTATCAGAGTAATTTTGAATTGAGCTATAATAAGTTTTTATTTATTTATTCATTAAAGACACAGTCGTAAGCAAAATCCTTGTGATATCTTTCGGAATAGGTGCTCCATTGAATGTGTCCGTAAACGATGTCCTTCACGTTCAGTACAAAACGTTGAACATCCTCATCATTTTTATACAGCTGGCTTAGAATCTGGCCAGTTTTCACGATGAGAGTAGTATGATGATTTGCTTTCTCAAGAACTCGTTGCATCGCATCTTGTAGAGTCAATCCTTCATTAAAGTGAATCAAATGCACCTTATTGCTGCCATGGCCTGCTTGTCCAGACTCCATCTCTTTTCGATATGAAATGATATCATTAACCCAACAGACTTGCTGAGCGTAAAGTTTGACGAAATACTTGAAAAGGAAAGTGTTGCGAATATCTTTTCGGATATGAATTCTTGTGTCAAACAAGCACATTTCCAAAAGAAGCCATGCTCCAGAAACAACATAGCGAAGCTCCTCCAGAGTTTTGTCTGATAGCTCATTTTGTTTCTTCTTCCATTCCGCACAGTTTTCTAGGCAAACGGCTTGGATATATTCTTCACATGCTTTTCTCATATATTTTCCAACGCCAGGCTCACATTCTGCGTTGACAATCTCTTCATTGCAATACTGAATATATTTAACAAAATTCAGTAGCATTTCAGGCAAGTCTGGAATTGTTGGCATTGGATTTTTGGCATCATGTTTATCAAAACTGGACTTGAAAAAAAAGTTGCATTGGTCGTTAGTTAAATCCACAGCAATTTTTTCCATGTAGTCATCAAAAGCAAAGAAAGAGAGGTTGTAGTTTCTCTGTATTAAATTTTTGAGTTTAAACCCGGGATAAATTGAAGCCAAAAATGCAGCTTGACCAAAGGTTCGCTCAAGTTTCTCAGCAGTGTATTTATCACTTAACAAGTTGAAACGTCGAACTAATTCATAGTCTTCTTTTTCTGCTAAGGAAACCCCATCAAAGTCTTGAGCCGCAATTTCCCCAAATTTGTAAGGTAGTATAAAGCTGCCCTCAAATTGAACTGGAACCCCGTTTTTGTCATTTTGAGTTATACGGAAACGTAAGGAAAAATTTCTTCCATTGTATGTTGTTTCTGACTTGGAATTTATTTTGCCCTCAAAATCGTGTAATGTGTGATCGAGGTTAGAAAATCGGAAAGACGGCTGTAACTCCAGCTTATCGGAGTTTTTTGATTTGTGATAAACACATCCAAACTTATGCATATTTTTAAAAATAAAGTTGGATTAATTACAACACAGTTCAACTCGATAAATTATATACAAGGAGTTATATACAATTTTTTAGAGTTGCACATACAGAGTTTTTAGAGTTGTAAGACTAGTGTTGAGTCGTAAAGATTCACTTTTATACTGCCAATTTTGGTTTGACAATCTTTTTATATTTATCAATAAATTGGCTGACGTAAATGTAAGATTTCTTCAAAATTCTCCAGTGCAATAAATGTATGCTTTCCTCGAATTGAATAATATTATTTCATTAATAAACCATACCAAACGGATTTCCGAGGCAGCGGAACCGGAACTATACATACATCTGACTGAAATTTGAGGAAGTACAGCATGAAATGTATGGTTACAGCTTAATGAAATTGTTTGTCCTGACAACATATTAATTTTTGTAATAATATATGGGAAAATTTTCATTCGAACGTAAAACTACTTATTAGACGGACAAATCATGTGAATTGTTAATGTTTCGAAACTAGCACGAGGATCTCAATAATGAGCTGTCCAGTTCTTATGTTGATAGTGGTGTTACGAGTATTTAGGGTCAATAACACCATATTACATGCCACTTGTGACGCATTTCTTGTTATCTATTTTTTTAAAGTCTGCAAAGTTGAACGTTCGACCTCAGTGACGTGCTCCACTCATATGAATGAATATAATATCCTTCATCGTGCCTTCTGTATTTCATATAGTTATATGTAATGGTACAAGAATCATGATATATATGTGTGTATTAAATGCATACTTTCTTTCGTACAAGTAGGCTACAGACTATGCAAATGCATGTTGATCATGATGATGTAAATAGGAATGAATGACAAATCTTGGGATACAATATACGAGCTAATACTGCTTGTAATTATTAAATGACACTCATTTTTCCACTCTCATTCAAACATTATCTAATTACCTAAATTACTCTTACTTTACTCATCATAATTCACCAACTATCGGGTATGTGACTCTCCAGCACTCTGGCTCTTTGAAGAACGGCGCATTGACATGGCTAACATGTTACGAGTAAATTTACAAAGCCAGAACCCTACGAAAAGAAATGCAAACAATATAAAACATCATTATATTAGAGGAATATGACTGTTTGTTACTATTGGCCAAACTGAGGTTAAGGAACGGATATTTTATCCAGTAATTATTATGTCACAGACTTTAGTTTATGTACTCCTTTTTCTATTTGCTTTGCTCAAGTTACTTCTTTCACAATATTCAATACTAGAGCTTAAAATATATTGAAAAATGCTAGTAAAAAGAGGGCTCTTAAAACATCTCATTACTGGTGCCATCACAAGTTTACAGCTGGAATGGGATAAATTAACGATTTAGCTCAACCGCAAAATATTTTATTTTACCTATTTGTAATGGTGCTATCGACGCTATTATGCTATAGAAAACGGATAGTTAGCTACTTCAATTCCCCAACAATTAGATCCACCTTGGATTTGAAACCGGTTAAAAAATATTGTGATTTCCATCCGAATCTCGCAGGCAAACCACATTGCCTACAAGCTTTCTACTAAAAATTCTACTAAAAACTGGTCTTATAAAAGAGCCGCTGAAATCTACTTTCCTAACTGGAGAAATTTACATATTTAGCGAAGCAAAAAATGAATTCTACTCAAACTCTAAATGGTTCAATTTGACATTACTTTCCAAGAGCATTTATGTATTTACTCTTGCAAGCTACTGAAGTAGTTGCCTACTTGATTTCAGCAACAAAACAATCATCATCATTCCAGTTTACACTCGTATCTGGAATATTCCTTGCAATTATATTTTTTACTATTGACTACTTTCCTTGGGAAATGGTGAACATAGGAGCGGAACTAAAGTTTTTCATTCAGGGACTACGCCAGCTGGAGATTTTTTTGGAGACTATAAAACTGGAACAAAATGAGCGCCGTGCTATATATTTAGCAAAATTTGCATTTAAAATCCAATACATACTTTCTAAAGAGCTGTCACATCTTGATGCCTTAACCGCTGTCAACAGTTGCAAATCTTGACGTAAGATTTCAATCAGCTTCATTCCACCGTTTTGGTGGAGTGGCAGCCGTGATTTATCTCTTCAAGTTGATATGACTAATGCGGGAGGAAAAGAAAAAGTGGATTAATAGACTATTGCATTCTTCTCTCAGGTCATTCTTAGCTGTGTGGTTGGTCTCAATTCAATCTATCTATTGTGTGAAGAGGTTCATTGAACACCCGAAAAGTTTTTGGAAAAATTGCAACACCACCCTTTGATATAAATGACCATGGTAATAAGCTACACCAGAAAGTTGATTCTAAATAGAATATTCCATTCCATTCCTTTGTTGAAGATTAATTTTGGAAACGCAAATAATTTTAGTGAGAAAACGACAACATTTGTACTTCAAGATTTTTTGCTGAAACGATTGGTTGATATATTAAAATACTTATATGATGTCACTAAAACGATCTGACTAAAACAAAGCTTATTAATGCAGGTTTTAAATATTTTTTCCTTAAACTATTTATTGTTCAAATATTTTGTATTTCCATACATATACATTTCATTTTCAGGAAAACTTCCAAAATGTTTAGCGATAATCTATATTTTGGTCGCTAATCTCATTTGTCATTTATATATTAATATTTCAGTAAAGTAGTTTCCCATATGAGTGATAATTTTGTTCGACGGTAACACACATGCCAAACTTTGAGTACATTGATTGAATTCATAATTTATCAACTAGTTTTGGCAGCTTGGAATTAAATCCCAGAACATAATTATTTTGATTCTACATACAGTATTTATTGATTTTTTGATAAATATATGTTAGGTCTATTCACAGTTATGGTTTATAATCTTTACGAGTAAATAATTCTGAAAAAAATAATCCAATTTTGGCTTGAAGTTTTAAAATGTAGGTTATGATATAGGCCAAGGAAAAATAAATTTCTGGAAAGAGGTAAAATATATAAATTCATATGATGATCTCATACGTTTCTCTACAGGTACACTTATTTAGGTTTTTTACACGTATTTATCAATACTGTAACATTGGTCCATTCATTCACTTATCATTTTTTGTAACTGCAATCAAACCACAAATAAAGTCATTTCAATGACTGTTAACATGCGTTCCACCCTTTTACTTCAATGAATTCCGCGTAATTATCACCACCGATGGGTCGCGATATTTTGGTTGAGAGCAATAAATCCTGACTCTCTCTAACTTTGGAAAATTTTCAAAGTTCCATTTGGAAAATTCCAACTCTTTTTTAGTAGGTTTGGTCGTGTGAAGAGTGAGCTCTCCAAGATTTGGCAATTTTCGATTGAACGTAGGCCAAAACCAGTCGTACCCAAGGTTTTTGATGGATGTCGTAAGCTTCACGATATTGGGTGCAGTGATAAGAGAATGCAAGGGATTAAATTCCTCCATAAAAAAGTGTTGCTCTCCAAGCTCAGCATTGAGTTGAAAGTGAGTGAGCGTGGACGTGAAATTATTGAGGGCTTGGACAAGATCTTCAAGTCTAACTCTGTCTGCTTCCAATGGACAGAATGGTGGGAGGGCTAGGAACCTATTAAAAATGAAATTTTATTCCAGCTCATAGAAATTATTCTGAATTAAAATGGTCATATTAATTAATTTACCCTGCTCCACGATCCTTTGAATTCAATTCAGAAATATGTAATTCCTCCAATTTCCAGTTAACTTCTGACAGCACGAAAAGTGTGTTTCTATCTACCGACTTTAATTTCAAAATCCGCAAATTAGCAAGTTGTGAAAGTAAGGCTGGCTTGTCGACAACAGCAAAAAAGCTTTCAGCACAGATCAGCGTTGTCAACTGCGGCCCATAAAATTTTAGAAGCAATCTACAAATTGAGTACTGCTCATCCCCTGGAATAAAATTCTCAAATAACATCTCAACAGATAACAACTGCAAGCTTTTCAGTTCAGGAAACTGGATGTCTTGATTGTCCTCAATGGTGTCGTCCCTGGCAGTCCCCAAAGAATTTGTAAGCTTCAAAATTTTCAAGTTTGGGACGTGATTGAGTAGGGCGACAAAATGGACAAGGGCTTCCCCATAAATATTTCCAGGCTTGACGCAAGTCAACTCAGAAACGTGGTGGCCATATCGAGCCAGCAGCATGAATCTCCAGATCTCATCCGCCCGACCGCCTCCCGTTTGAAGCAGGAGAGACTTTGACAATAATGGAGTTTCTTGGGTGGACGGTGAGGGTGGTGTGTCGGCCCCCATATGCTTCAAAAAAATTTCAATTTCAACATTTCCTCCAAATACATAGAGGTTCTTCACGTTACCCAGTAATTGTAACCGTTTTTGTAGCTCGGTTGCCTCCAACTTCTTTTCCCACTCCAAGCTCGTGTGGTTCTCATAGTGTTTTTTAATGGAGGTGGAATCCTCCTCCAAAATTTGGTCGATTACAAGTTTGGCCTCGTGGTTAACTAGACGCAAGTCAAGGACAGATTTAGTTGGCAAGTTTGTATTGTCCACCACAATTGGCAAAACCTATACATAACAAAAAAAATTAAGTAAAAAAGATTCATATTTAATTAACTGTTAATTTCCATTAATTAGGTAATAAGTATTTTCTCACAAGTGGAAGTAAGACGGAAGCCGTTTGGTCCTTCATCAACTCCCTCCATTCCGGATAAGTATTTATTCCAACGAGATATTCTTCAGGGCTCAAATACCCAAATATTTTATCCCAGAGCTGAACCAAAAATCCATTTAAAAAATTATTAAGATCCCAATTACTAAAAATTAATTTCACTAATTAATTTTTTTTAAATTTAATTACCTCCGGTAGCAATCCACCAAAGCTCTGTCTCGGCTTCTCCAAATCTACGCCCAACCCCTTTCTTTTGGAGGACGGACTCAACGCAGACATGACATAGTCCTTAGCTTTCTTAAGCCGTGAAAACATTCCGCTTTGCCAAAAATATATCTCTCAATGCAATCTCTGTCTAAATGGAAAACTTGCAAAAATGTATCTCTCTTATGCGTTATGTTATTAATACTATGCAATTTTTTTTGTATTACAAATTTGGCACATGGGGTAGACAAGACAATAAGTATATATATGCTTTTGAACCTGAAGTGAAACAACAGAAAAAAATTCACTTCCTCTCCTATTCTATTCTTGTATTTTGTATTGTCTTGTATAAAAGTAATTACTAGAGTGGGTGAAGCTCTTTTCTCTTATTGAAAAGCTCTATATATTCCTCTCTCCAGTCACTCCACTTCACTAAACCCGTTCATTTCTTTTATGCTACAGGTTGGACTTGGACTTGGACAAGGCAATGACTTTTTTTTGAAGTCAGTGAAGTGGAGAGATCGATCCATCATTTCTGCATGGGTAAACTAGAAAGCTACCAACAACATTTTGGGATCGATAATGCACAACACAACCATAACCAAAACTGGGCCTGGGCCTAGTGTACTTTGATGCTCTGTAAAGAATCAATCATTGCTTTTGCTACATATTATGATATGCTTACTTGCAATAAAAATAATAATAATAATATATGTGAGCGAAGCGAGAGAACAGGATTTGTTTTGACAGTCACAGTAGCAAAGCAAAATGTGTTGTTTGTAGCGAAAGAGAAAGTCGGGAATGGTGTCGGAAAAGAAAGAAAGTCAAAGTACGCGTGACATAAGTAAGTAGGCAAAGGTGAAGAAAGTGTTGTGTGTAGACATAAAGGTATAAAAGTACAAGTGCGACATATAATGCAACAAAGATGCAGACATCATATCAACATCAATTTTACAGGGGAGCATCGAGCAGCAGCTTGAGCGTAAGCTCAAGACTGTAGTATATAGCTCTTGCCTGTTGCTCATTATAAGCCCCTATATTTTATATACCATACCATACCATACCACTCATATTGAATGAAAACTCTACGCTCAAAGTCGACTGAATATGCTGCAATGCGTTTACCTTTTTTTCTTACTTTTGCTTTACTCGCCAAAGAAAAGCATAGAGTTGCATCAGGCAGCTGGTATTCTGCTCAATAACAATGAAAGATTGAAACCACACGCATTATTTTTTTTAATTTTTGGCTCATGCTTTTTTGTGACTTGTGGATTTTTCTGACTACTCATTTTTATTATACAACTTTAATTAAATAGTGCTCAAATTAGTTTATTGTGAAAGGAGAATTTAAAAATCAGAAGAGTATGATTACACCAAAATTTGAGTTGAGTCAAAATGAAACTCACCTCATTATCCACATTTGTGCTCCGTATACGAGTGTGAAAGACACGGAGATTGATGTGAATGAGGATGAGGTCATTTTCCACTCGAGCCCTTACTATTTGAGGTAATTTTATTAAAATTATTATTATTTAAAGTTAGTATTAAATGGTGAATGGGGGTTGTCGGAAGTTTGAGTAAACTTAATAATTATAATTTTGATTTGACTACAGGCTAACTCTCCCAGGAAAAGTGGAGGAGACTGATGACAGTAAAGCTGATTACAATGCGGATGATGGAAAGTACACTCTTTTCCTCAACAAGGTGACACCAGGGGAACACTTTCCGAACTTGGAGATGCTGACATCCCTCCTTAAACCGAAAAATCAAAAGAAAAGGATAAAACCTTTGATTGAAGTGATTGTCGAAGGTGTATAATATTTTTAGATAAAATAATAGAAATTAAATTACTAAATTTTAACCAATTTTTTCTTCTGTTAGATGGAGTCAAGGAGAACAGCACCACTGTCGACTACATTTCTGAGGATGACTGGTTCATTGAGCAGACTCCAATGGAGGAGGAACTTCCTTCATCCACCGCTTCCTCCCTCCTCAATAAGCATCCCTACGGTTTTTTAAACAGTCACTCCGGTCTCCACGACAAGTATTCTGAGGAGCTTACACAAATTGCAGAAATACGGAATCCTGACTCCTGTTCTGAAAGTGAGCGGCGCTCCCTCCGACTTCAAAGTGAACATACCAATTTCAGTGATGAACACTACTTAGCTGACCTCATGGAAAATGAGGAGGTTGCTCTCGCACTCCAGTTCAAGTTTGACGTAAAGTCATTGAAGGAGCTGACAGCCAAGAACAAGGATAAAATGAAGGATTTTGGAAATAGGGAGTTTCTTATGGATAAGGTGGCGCTCAAAAAAGCTTACCTGGGACTGGTAGATATTCTCTACGCTTATTGTTATGACTGGAGGATTACGGAAGGAGGACATTGTTGTGAGTCACCCTGGAACATTTCTAGGCTGAGTTCAACACTCTCTTGGTTTGATGTGAGCTTAGCAAATCAAATAATCATGAGGATCATAATAATTCGAATTATTAATAAAAAAAACTTTATTTCTACTTATTTTTTTCAGTCTTTTGATTCCATTCACGAAGTGGTCCATGCGTGTATGAGGCGATCTCTCGTGTACCCCCTTAGTCGACATTGGCTGCTCTCCCAAAAAGTTATGAAGGATGTGATTAAGGTGCTCAAAAGTGGTCCAGTTGCCGTCCTCGTCTGTCTCCTTGATATTCTGGATATTTTTGGGAAGAGGGAACCATACTACTTGCTCAATCAACTTTATATTGAAGAGTATTGTATTTGGGTTCAACAAATTGGATCTGGCTCATTATCATCATCATCGCCGTCAAATAATCTGAGTTCAATTGTGATTGCCCTTGAAAAGGTACATAATGAATTTAATAATTTTTTTTATCAAATTTTTTTTATATTCAATTTATTTGGTGGTTCGCATTTTGCAGGCATTCTCAAAATATACAAAAGAGGATGTTGGATTTGACTTGGTTGAGTTAGAAGCAGCCGCTGCAGTTTGTGAAGAGGAGGAAGCAATGGAAGAAGAAATTAGTGACTATGTTCGAAATTTTAGTATATAAGTAGGCGTAGGTATAAAAAAGGTGTGAAAATGGTTAAATGGTGCAAAGTTTACCTTAGTAAGTTTTCTACTCGATATTTTTCTAAAATAAATGTCTAACAGAAACGTAAATAGTGATTGTTCATTCAATTTATTACCCTTTTTCGGTCGTTGACATTACACCCAAATTCCGAGAATTTATAAGGATAGTAGGTATATGGCTTTCTGAGAAAGCTGCCAACCACATTTGTTCTATCTGTGCGTATAATGTTCTCAATCACTACATGACTTGACTTTGCTAGATTCAATGCGATAGTTTTGTATTTATTTTATTGAAATATTTTTGATTTTTTCTCCATACAACAAAAATGGATCTGTGTTTTACGTCCATTTTATTCCTGTTATTTTATACTCCATTATCTTGTCATGGAAAGCGAAAACTGGCTGGTGCAGGTGGAGGAGACGGAATCTTATCAGATTTTAAGTTGTCTCACGACTGGAATCAAATGAGGTACACTCTCTGTCCACGTAACGAATACGTAATCGGTGCCTCCATAAGGACCTCAATGATACCCAACACTTTTGTCTCCTCTATCGCTGCCATTCGCATGAAGTGCTCAGATCGCATTCGGGGATCGTCTATCGCACCACCACTTCAGAAAATATTACACTACCAGTAGTGATTGGCAAACCGCTAAGGAATGCCCACGGGGTTTCGTCACTGGAATCTTTTTGTATACGGGCCCAAAGCCAAAGAGTTTGGATGACAATGACAGTTGGAAAGTTGACACCGGAAATTACGTAAGAGGGATAGAATTGCTGTGCCAGGAAGATAGGCACTCATCTAATTTGACCGCTGTCGTCACCCCATCCCCATCATCCGTCCAGTTTGGTGAGATAATTGGTGCAAAAGGAGGCTCAAAATGTTCAGCCGGTCAAGCTCTGATTGGATTAGGAGTGAGGTAAAAGTCCGTGATAACATTTGACGAGGGTAAAAAGAGTAAAATAATAAACACAAAATTAATAGAAATTTCAATAAGTATATAAGTAATGAATAATTAATGAATATATGTGAATTTGTAGGTGAAAATTTGTTCCCAGCCAATTTACTGATTGATTGCCTCCGCCCAACTCATCCATTAGTTAGATGCTGGATTGAGCTTGAGTTCGAGCCTGTTTCCAACATCAACTGTAGCCCTTACGTGGAACGTGACTATTCTTTGGCAGCCCTCATGGAAAATTCCACTTTGGGAACTGATGCGGACATCATCACCTGCCATTTTAGTAGCCATACATGTGCTAAATTCAACAGTGACATTAGCAACCTGGATGATATAATTCTCTTTGACCTCTTTGAAGAAGCGAAACAGTTAATTCTATTAAAAACATCCCGTATTTTCATGAGAATTAAAGACACACACAAGAAAAAAATCGACAAATTGACCTCACGCTTCAAAAAAGAAGATGACGAAATTATGAACAAAATCATTTCCAAAACTCCAAAATGTGTTGAAAATCACAGCAGCAGACAGTTATCCAATCAAGAACTAGCAACCCTCAGCCTAGGACTAAATTTCGCTATTCCAGAAGAAAACGGGAAGAAAAATCTACTTGAAATGGCGATGAGTGTTGAACAAATTCTGGCTGACATTGATGACAATGAATTTTCAGAAATCGAGAAGAATTCTGTCAGAACTGATATAAGTCGTGCTCTGATTTCTGAACATTCCAAACCAGCCCATACAAAAGAACGAATCCCCACATGGATCAAATCATCCATTCATTCCCTGAAACAGGATACCTCCATCATCATCATAAAAGCAGACAAAGGCAATACTACGGTCATCATGAATAAATCGGAATATGAAACAAAGATGAAGATACTTATTGAAGAAGGTCCATACGAAAAAACACAAAACAACAAAAATCCCACTCAAGACCACTTTGACAAGACCAAAAGCATATGCCAAAAACTATGTGATGAGAAAATTATCGAAAAGAAAACAATGTACTACCTAAAACCTTATGAAAAAGTATGCCCCCGACTATATGGTGTTCCTAAAATCCACAAGGAAGGAATCCCTCTCCGACCAATCGTGGATTATAGACACTCACCATGTCATCGCATCAGCTTATTCTTAAAGGATATTTTCAAATCACTAGTTAAAAATCATGAACACACACTCAAGAATTCTTACGACTTTGTGGAAAAAATAAAAACTATCAAAATCGAAGCAATGGACATGATGATCTCGTTTGATGTTACGTCCCTTTTTACAAATGTACCAGTTCCAGAAACAATAAAAATTATAGAACGAAGACTAAAAGAAACAACGGAGTGGAAAAAACATACCCCGAAACTAACCATTGATAACATTCTGACTCTACTCAACCTTTGCTTGGAAAATTACTTTACATGGAGGGGAACATATTATATTCAAACTTCCGGTATGCCAATGGGAAGTCCTCTGTCTCCAATCCTCGCAGAAATATTTATGCAAGAAATAGAGAAAACCATTATTCCAGGAAATCCCGACATCAAGCATTGGTTCAGAATGGTGGATGATATCTTTGCTGTAATACGAAAAAGAACAAGAGTTAAAATTCTGGACATTCTACACAATCATCCTGGAGGACTTAAATTCACATTTGATGAAGGAGATCTGCAAAACGAATCGATCAATTTTCTGGATGTCAGTTTATCAAAAAATCAAGATGGCTCATTAAATCGGAGTGTATTTAGAAAACCCACACATAGTAACAGATATTTGGACTGGACATCACACCACCATCGTAGTCAAAAAATCGCAGTCATAGACTCTCTTGTAACGAGAGCCATCAGAATTTGTGATTCGAATTCAATCACAAATGAACTCAACTTCATCCAAAAAACACTAATAAAAAATGGATATCCTCCATACATTGTCGAAAAAAGAATTGATGTCATGAAAAATCGACCATTGCAGACTCAACAAAAGAAGGATGAAAAATGGTGCGCAATTCCTTATTGTGGAACAATTACATATCAAATTGCCAACATTATTCGAACAAACTTGAACAGAAATCTAGGATACTACACAGGAAGAAAAATGTTCAGACTTATATCAAACTATAAGGACCCTCGCCATCGCACTAATTCAGGTGTATACTCTATTTCCTGTTCATGCAAAGCAATTTACGTCGGAGAAACAAAAAGAGATATCAAGATCCGGCAAAAGGAACATGAAGCAGATATAAGATTAGGAAGAATAATTCAATCACCTTTAGCTGAACACCAAGCAAACAACCCATCTCACGTCATTAAAACCGGCTCCATCGCCCTCATTAACAAAGAGCAGAGATATTTCCCGAGGAAATTCAAAGAAGGTCTACTAATCAAAAAGGCAAAATTGACCAACCCGACACTAAACAGAAATGATGGTCTTGAAATCGGTTCACAATGGTTACCATTTCTTTTCAAGTTAATTTAAATAGCAAGTTTTAATAATACAAAATATTTTTCGTTATATTACCATCTTTCATTTTCAAATTTTCTTTGTTACTCTTGAAAATGCTAGCGCATAGTTAGCGAAAGCTCGAGAATAGTAATAAAATCCTAAAAACCACCTCTAAAAGCCAAAAGCATCACTTATTGATATAATTCTCGCTTAGGAATCCTCTGGCATTACCAACACAAATGGATATCAAATGGACTACCTCCTCCTTTTGAAAATGGCAGAAACCGAGTTTCATGAGGATGTTGTTGGAGAAAAAGAGCCACCTTTTAACCCCGAAATGATGTGGAAACATTTTAGTGAGCTGAGTGAATACAACTAAAACCTACTCTTGAATGACGCAAGTCCCCGAAAAACAGTGACTTTTGGGAATTAAGCAGCGTTCCGAAGCAGAAATAAAGCGAGAGACCAGGAGGAGGATATTCAGTTGACTCACTCAGTAAAAATGGAGCATTTGGTTGGTTATTGTGGTGTCATCAAGCTATACTTTCCTTTTGTGAGGAAGGAAGTGACGAGTTTCATAAGGGAGAAGATAGGCAAAGCCAGTACGATTTATGAATTTGTATAGATTTAACAAAAAAATTGCATTTTCTCTTTTGGTGACAATTTGGTATGGGAAATCCTACAAGTGTTTTGGAAGGTAGTGAAGGATATATATTAATAAAAAAAGATGGACTTTTGAAAAAATTGATTAGTTTAAAACTGGTAGGACAAGATGAACATTTTTTTGAACGACACAACATAAATAACGAATGACGTCCATATATGCATATGCAATCTACATCAAAGTACACATTGCAATTATTATATAAGTTTATTTTTATAAACCTGTACAACTTGGTTTCAATTCTATTTTGTTGTAAAATGTCCTAAAAATATTTTAATATTTCTTCACTACGTCACACAGCTTGTTTATATTCAACATTTATTAATAGGCAGCTATTTCACTATTTATTTGGTGTACACAAGCAGCGAACACTCACGACTAAACTATTCAACCGGATCATGTGTCATTGCATTGTTGCAGTAATATTTATTTCATTGCAACTCGTGTTGCTCCACTCTACGTGTTGTGATGGGTCAAACGAGTGTCCCTCAGTCACCAGCAACATGTAGTATCCAACTATAGTGCAAATAAGCTGTTAAGGAAGAACGATAAATGGTTGATTTTAATAAACGCAAAATAAAAACTGTATTACATTTACGAAAAACAAAAATACAAAACCTACCGATGCAAAAAACGAATACATAAGAGTAATAGTTCCACTCGCTTGGATTCCGAAATCATTGGATACTGTGTGCTGCGTCAATATTTGATGATCCGTTAGGGGCACGCGGTCTCTGTTACAAGCCGCCCATTTTCGTACATTACCAATCTAAAGAATTTTTGCAAAAAATGTTAAAATTCCCATCCTAAAATTTATACATTTGTGGATAGAATCCAGACAATGGTTTTTTACTTTGTTGGAGGCATCTGCAGCAAAAAAGAACATAAGAATTGTGTTCATATAAAACATGATAACGCAGCTTCCAATTGCGACATTAGGCAGGGTAAACACATCATCAATATGCAATGAGTAGTAAAAAATAGCTTCTCCAAGAAACAGGGTTACTTGATTACCAAGAGCTGAATTAACTTCATCGGAGAGATCTTGCAAGTCATTAAATTTACTATGAATAACTTCCCATGAAACATTGCTGTCTTCCAGAACTTTGGATAGTCCACTGACAGGTATCCAGACAATTAACGAAAATGTCATTACAATGAGGTCAACAAAATAGCCGACTATGTATCTAAAAGCAAAACAAAATCACCATAAGTGTAGTTAAATAACTCTTTGGTTTTTAAATAAATCTCGACACTACACATTTTTTTTACAGAAGTGAAAGCCAGAAACTGTTATTTAAAAGACATGAAAAAAAATATGCAAAAACAAAAGCATGTAATGCAGGTAAGTTGTGCAGCTGAAGGGTGTGATATATAACTACCAACATTAATGATTACGTTACAGTTCTGTAGTTGCATCATCAATTAAAAAGCATACCTACACTAATGACTAATAAATGTTTGCGAAAAACTTTTATTAGAGGATTGATTGGTTATCATACCTATATGCCATGGTTATAAATTGGATGACCATCAGGACTAGCTCGAGTGTAGTGACATTTGTTGCAGTGCATGAATTCATAAAATCCACTTTTTCCAACATGTAAGTGTATCTTACAAGTTTAACATATTGGTTTGTAAGCAATGAAACCGACCAGGGAATCGTATTTTGCACTACGTCTTTTCCCACTCCAAGACACACGAGAGATATCAAAATATACACCGTAAAGAACGCGTAGATGACCTGTATAACTAGCCACTATTGGAAAACAAATAAAGTATTATCTTTACAAACAAAATACTATCAGTGATAACCGTAAACTTTGTTTATTAAGCAATGGAATTGCTTCTTGGTTATGAAAAATTTCATCTTTCGGGAGAAGCGTAATGTAGCATGTAACCTGTCATCGGTCATTGCTACACATAAGATTTCAAATCTCAAGCATGACTGATGATCTAAATCTAATGCCTTCAATTCAATGGCATCTCTAGCATGGTTATGTGAAACAGTTGGTAGGATTTTGGTCTTCATTACGAATCCCACCGGGTTTCAGTTTTTGCTTCTTTATATTTACATGAAACTCAGTATGCACAAGTTATTTTTCATTGTGAATCAACTGGTAAAGTTATATATTAACGGCGTGTGTACCAAAAAGGTATGGGGAACTCATAAAGGGAACAATGCATTACGTTCATGCCGTCACTGTGTACTACAAACCGGCAATGCATTAGAGCCAAAACCAGAATCCAAGATTGTGTAACTTGGTTTATACAGCAAGTTTCATAGAGATATTGGGCTTCAGTAATACAGTGATAGTTTGAATTTTAAGGTGAATTTTTGGGAAAATACGTTCTGTTAAAGATGACGGATTTCTAGGATCTTTAAAGGGACCTAACTACCACAAAAACAGTGTTGCAAAAGCTAGTTTTTGATAGAATTGATAGAAAAGGCGATTTAAAAATTTTGACAGAACGCATTTTACCCAAAATTTGCCTTATAATTTAAACTATCACTGTTTTACTGAAAGCCAATATCACTACGAAACTTGCTGTATAAACCAAGTTACACAATCTTGGATTCTGGTTTTGGCTCTAATGCATTGCCGGTTTGTAGTACACAGTGACGGCGTGAACGTAATGCATTGTTCCCTTTATGAGCTATACCTTTTTGGTATGTCCTTAAATTCAATGCATATTTCGAAAAAAATTGATTAGGAAAATTTGAAAAATCAATTGATTTAGTTGAAACTCATCATACACAGGTTATTTTTTATGGTCACTCAAGGTAGCATCACAATTCGCAATTTCATTGCTTGCGTATCATGTACACTTACGGTTTATTCAAATATAATGTTAGTAAATGCTCAAATTCATATTCTATGCTAATAACGTACCTTGGAATTTAAATAACGAAAGGATTCCCTATCCTTAATCATATTAAGTACGCGAAGATATTTGTCCTGGTTCCACCAAAGTCTTTTGAATGCTACTAGTTTATAAATTAAACTAGCAAGCACTATAAAAAACGTGAAGTGATGGAAAGCCTTCTGATTTTCCTTTTTGAGAGAAACTCCAAGGGCATACCGAACCTCGGTCACCATCCTGGCAATGCATAAAACGTTCATGCCGGCACAAAGAATCTGTAAGTTTATAAAATGAGAAGGCCTGTTCAAGATTGAATATACATGTGATATTATGTATTATTACGTAGCTGAAGCGGAGCATTCAGCGAAGTAATGGTTTTACTAAGTTCGTCTGTCTGTCTGTCTGTCTGTCTGTCTGTCCGTCTGTCCGTGCGCACTCTCCTGGTCACATACATTGACCGATTTGGCTCAAATTTGGTACACAGGTAGTACCACTCAAGAGGACCTCTGGGAATACTTTTCAGCCAAATCAGTCAAACGGTTCGAAAGTTATAGGCGCTAGAGTTCAGGAACTCATCGATTAGGCTGAAACGTATACGTATACGTAAGCACAGCACATCATCCGTGTGGATGAGCTTGTGCATACATCCGGAATCATGTGCTTGTGCATAAAGCCAGAATCCGGAATGGAATTCTACAAGTAATGCTTTTACTACGCTGGGAGAGGATCGCAGAGGTGGGTATAGAGAGAGAGAGAGAGGGGGTGGAGGAGATTTGGTGGACATGAGGGGAGGTGGTTTGGAGGAGATCACTCAACGCCCTTTTCAGCTACGTCTCTGGCCTGCTTACTAGCAGTTTAGTTATGTTGAAGCCAAGGCTGGGTAATCAACGAAATTTTGTGATTAGATTAGAACTCAAAGATTAATCGTCTCATTTTTCATTAATCTGATTATCGATTCTTGTTTTTTTTTTCAAAAAAAAGAATCCGATTATTGAGTATTTGAAAACCTTGGATTTAAGATTATTGATTAATTAATCCTAAATTGGACTACTTGTAAACGATTTTGCCCAAATGAAAAGTGTAAATCAGAGTAATTTTATTTTAAAATTGTAACAAGATTAGCAACGGCTAGAGAGTTTACTGTACAAGGCTGTAATTGTATAAACACTTACATAGAATTACGATGTAAAACTTGTATGCTCAAAAAACGTGGTCCACGTTTCCAAAAAGTGTTGTTCGAAATCTCACAATGCAGCCACATTTCATTAATTTCCATTAACTATGTTTTGGAATGTTTGTTATTCCCTTTACTTGCATTTCAATGAATGAACAATAACATAGTGATGTCTCTTGATTGCTGCAAACACAGGGTTGATAGAAATCCGATTACTGCTTAAACAGTGCCAACTGCGTAAAATAGCAGATTAAATCCATTTTTAGATTAATTAATCTGATTAAATTTGTAGCACCGCGCTAGATTAAAGATTAATTTATTTTTTAATTATTTCGGATTAGCTGATTATTGATTAACTATCAATTTTTCACGATTCTTAGACGATTGATTACAGATTAAATTAATCAATAATCAGATTAAGAGATTATAGATTACCTAATCAATTGATTACCCAGCCCTGGTAGGAGAGCTGTCATGTCTTGGACTTGGAGTCAAGTTATTATCAATATCAATTATATTTATAGAACGTACTGACTTTTACTGTACAATTAATTTCTACACCCTTGTAATGCACCAACATTAAATTTATTCTTCTATGACGGGGCAGAACTTAATGCGTTTCTATAAAAAATTGAATTTCAAAATTATGACATTTGTTCCCAACCACGCTTCTCGACTGCAGAACAAATGGTAACAGATAGTGGCTTGAAAGTTAGAAAAAATTTACATCGTGTTCGCTAGCGAGCTTTTTATTTGCTTGTTCCGTTTGGCCGCAAAAAGATTCTGAAATTTGGCCATAATTGTGAGTGGGTATATCAAATAAACTGAGCAACATTTTAGTGAATCTTTAAAAAAAATTGATTGAATGGAACATAAGTTTCGAAAAGCAAATACAAACTTTTACTAGAGACGTCGATGACAAATTTGTTGAAAAAAAAATTCAAGCCGCTATCTGTAACCGTTTTTGCTGCAGTCAAGCAACGCAGTACCAAGCCATTTTTGGGCATACATCCCAGGAATACGTCACATGCCTAATCAAGAGAAGCCTATATGGTACTTACAATGTTTAAATATTTTCACTTGTCTTGCATTCATATTTCTAATCGTTCAAATTTAACTCGACACTGATATTATATATTGACTGACCTTTTGGTAAAAGGATGTGTGTATCTTGTATTCTCCGTCAGTACCTTTTTTTATACAAAAAGGGGAAACTAATGTGTAAAAAGTGAAACGAAAATAAACAAGCAGCCAAGTCTCCAAAGGGCCCTTTTTTATGTATTTATCCCCCCATGTGAACTGGTTTATTCTGGCTGGTGTTTCCAGGGTTGTTGAATTTTCATTCCTTTGAACCTGAACTGTAACTTCCTGCAACTCAAAACCTTCGTTCGTAAATCCGTTTCTTAATGTTTCCTCCATATTGTATTACTTTTGATTTTAATATTTTTAAAGCAAGACTATTTCTAAGCTTAAAATGATGTGTGTTCTTCTCAAGATCTCAACTACTTGTGATAGTTTGATGTCTAATGTTCAGCAATGTTTTTCTTTCTTTCCTCAGGACTATGAAGGTTATTTGGCATGCATTGTGTGAGTCAGTAAGCACAGTGACACACTCTCACAATTGCATATTCCCTGCAGTTACTGTAATACGTTGCATATACATCTAACATTTTCTTTTCTTCATAACCAAATACATGAAACTTTGTCTGTACTTCTGGCTATAAAAATGGGCCGATTATAAGGTATGTGCTTGCAAATTAGGAAGAGCAAAGTCTGAGATGCAATTAAGTCGAGGCACTCATAAAAACCTATATTATTTCAATCCCACCGCAATAAAAAAAATCACTTAAATGTATACTTCAATGCAAGAACCCTTTGGTGTAGTGCTTTGGCTCCATGAAACTGCATTGTTGTTACTATTTTGCATTATTTCCTCTCAATTCCTTCCTTTATTTTTTCCTAACAAGGCTTTGCATGATTTTTTGTGGCTTAAAAAATCGTAAACACAAACATTTTCATGAGATGATCTTATACACTCTTTTGTATCTCCGTATACGGAATCACTATCAACGATTTGGCTCGTGCGTATTGTGTATTGTTACCCATCATAAAACTATCGCAACTGGTCTTTACATTTAAAGCAGATGTAATTTATTCATTTACTTTACTACTGGCTGCACACTCTAAACTATCTTCCAGCGGCATGAGAAGATTGAAGAGGAAAAAAAGTTTTATGGGAAGGAGGGATCATTTGATTAAAAATTATTTTATGCTTAAATTATTATGCTGTATGTGTCAATGTGAACTAACTCTGAAAACTACTTTGACGTGAAATTTTTCATTACACATCTTACATTACATTTCTTTGAAACAAATTGTTCTTTAAAGTCTCGATGTAATTAAAAATCTGTGTAGTGTCTGTTCTTTATATTTCGACTACATTTTATTGTTTAACTCATTCATTCTGTGCTACTATGATTTTTAGTGATGCAGTAAAAAATGGTATTTTGAATACAATCAAGCACCAAACTTATCAACAACAATAAAGCTATATCATAATTAGTTTATAAATGCTGAGCTAACTGTAAATAGATTCATAGCTCATGTTGCCATCGTACGTAGAGTGGAGTTTGGAAAAATCGACTTGCATGAAAATACCTTCTCTAATTTTAAATTAATGTAATGGTTTGCTAATATGAACATGCTTACAACGTACAATATTTATATTTTCACCATATTCATATTTGAACGTCGCCATAAAACTCATTCATCTCAGTACGATAAATGATATTAAAAACGTCTTGAACACCTACTACACAACGAGCAAAATGCTACTTGAGTGTTAAATTTTGATAATTTACTAAAATATCATTATTGTTGGTATAAACCCTTTGGTAAAGGGCTAAACCGAAGGAGTTTTTATGTGTATGCAAAAAGGTAATCATTCTGTTAGCTTGTAAAACTTTTCCTAGCCACAGGTTTTGTACTTATTGCATCATCATCATCATCATCATTTATTTGCCTACAACGGTGCAATAGCTCATAGGTGGTTAGAAAACTTTTCTTCACACAACTACATATTTTCTTATATTTCTCACAAAACCATGACGTTTCGAAAGTTTAGTACGATCATGTAAAATATAACTTATATACAGATTGAGCCAATATTCATTTTATGGCTAGCTAAGCACTATAATACTATAAAAATTTGTTACAATTAAATAAAAAAAATCGATTTTGTTTTTCAACTTTAGCAGTCACCAAGAGCGTCAAGTTTGCTGAGGGGTTACCATACGAGACTTGATATAATCTTTCCACTGCATTTTAGTCAGTGGAGACCGGGGACCCCAACTGGAAGTTGGATTCAGAACTTTGAGAAACTTCTACAAGAGGAAAGTCAAATGGACATGTTTCAAAAGAAATTAGAACTTAAGTTAAAATGCTCAAACAAAAATATCCTGTTTGGTGTCCCATTTTCACAGACACACATTCCAAGTAACTTTAACTTACTTCTTTTATGGAAACGCCAGGAGATTGCATCAAAGAATGGATAGCACCTAGGGGAACCATCATTAGAGAAAAAATGCTGAGGGTCCATCCGAAAGCTAAATAAGTTAGGAGGATAAATTTTAAATAGACGAATGAAAGTAAATTACTTTTTTGCACATTAAATAATTTTATAGTTAAACATTTTTGGCTGCATTACCTATTGCAATAACAGGATACTCTAGACCCTGATAAGTAGGAGTCATCCCTCCAACCAACATGCAAATCAGAATCGTGATCAATACGCTGGGAATAACAACTTTCAAGCTAATCTTAAAAATAATCCCTGGCCGCCTTCCGAGCATGAACTCCACATCATCTGAGATCCTGTCAATGCCATACACCCAAGTAGCTCCGATGAGGAAGATAATTGTAGTTGTGAAAACGACAAAGGATGAACTATAAAAGGTGACTAGCTCCATCACCCAGAGCCCTCCAGGTGTTGTATATATCATTCCGATGGTACACCCAACCAAACTAACAATGCCTAATAACATTTTCCACCCCATGCAATTTGGAAACGTGTCGTGGAGGACGGTAACAATCGTCCCTGTGTACGAATTACTGCTTCCCAACCCAAGCATAAAGAGCATGAAGAAAAACAAGGTTGAAAATATTTTAGGAAAATACCCGAATTTGGCTATAGCATCCGCATACGTAATGAACACGAGACCTGGTCCACCTCCACTAACAACTTGACTCACATCCGTTCCTCTCTCTGCCGCTAAATTCCCTAGAGTTGCAAAAATGGCAAAACCAGCAAGTAAACTTGTGCTCGTATCAACAATTGTGATAATAATGGAGCTCCGGTACAAATTATGACGAAATGGATTATGAGATCCAAACATGATTATGGAGCCGAAGCCAATGTTCAGAGAAAAAAAGGTTTGGACCACTGCTTCAAACCAAACCTTTGGCTCCAAAAGCTTTTCCCAATGGGGCGTGATAAAATACAAAATCCCTTCCAAGCCCCCTCTCAATGTCACACTGTGACCGATGAGCATGCCCATGACGATGTACGGAATTATAGCTGTAAAATACGCTACTTTTCCTGAGCTCTTCACTCCGCGAATCAAGCATGCGCCGTTGATTATCCAGGAAGCTATCAAGCAGAGTGCAAGCTTCCAATCTGGATACCCAATGCTGCTCATCTCCATTATGTCTGCTTCTTTAACCACCTCGTATTTAAAGTACATTTCTGGAATTGACATGTTAAAAGTCTCGTTCTTGTTGTCACTCCACTCTTCCTTCCATTCGCTCCATGGAAGCTTCTCGTGAATTATGGAGGCAAAAAGGTAGTGGAGGGTTAGGGCCATCACGTACGTATAATATGTGACAAGACACATTGTGGAAATCATGGTGGTGATGCCAACTCCCTTGAAGAGTGGAGCCATTTGCCAAATCCCAATTTGACAGTTTGATGAAAATTGACCGAGGCAAAGCTCCAGAAAGTAAGTTGGTCGTCCGACTATCATCACAACTATCAAGTAGGGAATGAGGAACGCTCCTGCAAGACAAAAATGCTCAACAATGTAACGTTGATATACTTTTTACAATAGCAAATTTTGATGTCATTATTACCTCCTCCGTTCTCAAAGGCCACCATTGGAAATTTCCAGAAATTTCCAAGCCCAACAGCCATGGATATACAGGAGAGAATAAATTCCGTTTGATTAGTCCATTCTGCTCTCTCATGAACAACGGTTTCTTGTTGCAGCTCACGCTCACTCAGGTCTCCATTCTCATTAGGCTTTCCTAGTGGTATTGGAGCTGGAGGAGTAACCCCTGAGTTAGAGTTGGAGTCAGTCATCTTGACTTGGTGGAGAAATCTTCAATATCAGTCAATTCAGAATACAATTCTTAGGAAATGCTGTATTACTACTGACTGAATTTGGATTCGCTTGTTCCATCCTTCGGTGCATATGCTTGGGACGCATTTTGCCATAATTATAATTACCTTAGATAAATTTGCTATTAAATTCGGCATCTTTCTCTTACGTATCTGCCATTTGCCACGTAAGCACAGCGTTCCATATTATTACGCAGCGGCATATCATTCAGCGAAGGAATGGTTTTACTAAGCTTGTCTGTCCGTGCTCAATCGATTTGGCTGAAACTTATTAAGCAAAGGTTATTCGACATGCTGAATGGCATTTTGCAGGTAATGTTTTTACTATGTAAAAAGGGAATCACAGGAGTAGGTTTGGAAGTGCTCACTCAGAGGGTGTCCTATCATAGCATTTAAACGCCTGTATTGGCTGCTTCTCTATAGTCTGCTTACAAGCAGTTTATTCGTATTGCAAATTCATAATTTGCCCAAAATCATATTCACTCGACAAAGCTATAATTTTAATTTTATTATGACTGTAAACCGTTCATTTCCTAGCTACGCATGTGCCATGCCATATAATAAATATACCTGGTAAAACAGGAGTATAACGAACTAGCAATTTGTGGTTTAACAAAGAAAACTGACGACATTTGACCCGTAATATAGCATTCAAGTCTAGCGCGCATATCTTGGATGGTCTTATCTCATGATATGCTACACGTTATGCGCTTGAAAAATGAAAAATCATGATTGCTTTTGACCCTGAAGATAACATCCGAGATAAACGCTTTTATAAAGGTTGTTGGTCTTCTCTATTATTGAGCTGAGATGGCGTATTTAGGATGCATACGTTATACCTGACGCTTGAAAGAACAGGTTATCATGACATTTGAACCTAAAGATAACATTGGAGATATGTGTGCATAGTATGGTTGATCTCGTCTCATGATTAGCTGCCGAATGATATGCTACTTGGTAAACCTTACGCTTGAAGAAATGAGTGGTTATTACTTTCCTACCCCAGGGGTAACTCCAATTTGGTACAAAATTTAACTTGATTTTTAGTTTTGCCAAAGCTATCTATTGGCGAAAATGGAAATAAAAAACTCAAACCTTTTTTGAGTTATCCTGCCTCCGAACGGAACGACGGACAGGAATGATCTTGCCAAATGAATTGTGTTCAAGATTCAGATAGTGTACTCTACATACACACGGTGTAGTCATCCACTCCAACAGAATCCCTAATAAAATCATTCTAATATTTTTACATTTCAAGCTTGTGCATGTGATGATGACAGGTGTGATGTGATATGTACCATAACTACAAGTAGCATTGGCGTAATATGAAAATGAAATCATTTCGTATAATTATTGATTATTGCCAAAGTCATAATACTAAAATGGATTTTCCCCCATAAATGACACGCGTTCAATTTAAGTTGTGGATTGTTGGTTGGCAATAAAACTTGTGTGCACATGTCCGCCTATTTTTAAATTTTAATGATGTTCTGTTACCTACATAATAATTAGCATCTTTAGCTTTTCAAAAAATTAAAAGATTTTATTCATTCTGCTATGTTTGTTATTTCTGTCCGCCTGGTAGACATTACTAACTTTGAGCTCTTAAAAAGTAGGACGATATGACCATATGAGGGGTATGGTTTGAAAAGGTCAGTTTGGTGAGTGATGAAAAGACAAAGTAAATCTAAGCGGCTAACGTTTAAATACTATTATTAAAAAGATTTTGACGAACTATATATTGCGACAAATATTATTATGAAGCATAATGGTAGTTAGATTTAGGGCTAAAATATCCATCGCCTTGCCTAAAATAAATTCCCCTTGGAACTATGCTCCGATCTTACCACCGATGCATTATTGAATGTTATCAAATTATGCAAGTTCAATGTGGGAAAATTTAATGAGCGCAACACGCTTGGTATATATAATACAGGTTTTTCTTGAAAGGTTTGTAAATAGTTAGTAATATTTAGTTGAACACTGCATAAAAATCGTTTTCCCTGCATGCTTCCAACGCCAAAAATGCCACAATTGCACGCACGTGTCATTTCCTAATGTTTGCGTAAGCTATAAGGGTTTGCAGAAAGTCATTAAATATCTTTTACTATCATTGTCAATGTCATGAGCCATTTATGATTAAAATCCCTGAGCGCAGTTGGCGGTGTGCAAGTTGGCCTTAGCCAAATGTACTTTATTAAAAGCCATGATATGCCCACGAACAATTAAATTAGGCGCCACCACCACCATCTGCACACATGAACGGTCTATTTAGTTTTAATCTGAACTAAACGACAAATGGAGAGTTACAGATAGCTCCGAAACTGTCCTAAAAGTTACCCAACCGTATCAACCGCAAAAATTGAATGGATGGGATGAAACTTATTACAAATAACAAAAACCCCTTAAGAACCAGCTATCTCCTCTTTTAGATTAGAGTGTAGACTATCTAGGAGGATTTACTAGAAATAAAAGCTTATCAATGCATTTAAACGCGTTTCAGCTGCGTCACTGGGCTGGCTTACTAGCAGTTTATATCGTCTATCTTGCTTGCTTAGCATCATACTTCTTCACCATTGTTCCTTTAAATGTCATTCTTACAGAACTTTTAATTTCAACTAAAGGATTAAAGCTTAATGTATTTATAAAAAGCATACAAGCAAGGGAAATCGACTATCTAAGGAACTGCCTGCATTTGGCGTAATATATAAGTTTAGCTGGTGAAATATAGAAAAAGAGAGTTGGGGTAAAATGGAAAAAAATTACAACATAGAAATTATGATTTACTTGCAAGTTAATATGGATTGAAAATGTAATAATAAAACAAAGATTTATTGCCCACACGGAAACACATCGGTTGGTGTTGATAGTGTTTTCCCATTTTTAGATTGAACAAAATGAAAAAAATAGTCCCAGTTAGTCGTCATCTGCCATAATTTATGATGTGGCATCTGAAGCATTTATCGGTATGCGGATGCGGAAATTCACTCTCAAAGACTAACGAGTTGGATCGTAAAAGTTCACAACGGTAGTCATTAGAGCAACGCGTAATAAATTTGTCAAAATAGATTATTAAAAGTGTCGAGACTCCTGATAAATTTGGTGTTGTAAAAGCGAGCAGTACCTACTCTGTACCTCAGCTTCCTTCCAGAAAAATACGTTCGCAGCATGCATAAATTTAACTTTGACCCTCACTCCACTTAAAAAAAGTTGTAGGTATTAGTTAAATGGCTTTCCAAGAATTGCAAACTCATGAGAGCATATGTTTCATTGATTCATTCTTCTTTGTGAACAACCTATGTATGAAAATCGAAAATATCTGAACTAGGAAAAGTTGTAAAACATTAATTTTGGTTCTTGGATTATAAGCTCCCAGATATTGTGATCTCATCTTGCTACTTTCTACCTACTCATGTATAAAACTTCCATTTATTCCATTTCTTAACAGCTCTAGCTCTCATTTGAACATTAATGCATTTTTAATGCCCGCCATGGAGCAAACTTAATGCATGTCCCAAGAGAAATTGATGCCGCAACCAATAAAAAATCTCAATGAATAATTAACCCCGTAAATGAACTACATACCTTGATTTCATGACATTTTCCACATTATTCTTATTTTAACTGTGAATTCTGCAGGTTCAAATTTTTTCAATATCTCCAATGGGAAAGTTGGTATTACTCCACTTTATTTTCTATCCTCCATCAGTGTAGCGTTAGTTGTCGTAAATGCGTCACTACAATGGTAAAAAGTTTATAGAGCACAGTTTCTACATCTGTCTGCATTTTATGGATTTGGAATTGGGCGAGCAATGGCATTCAATGAAACAGCAGCCGTAAAATCAAACCCATTATCATATAAATGAAAGAATGGATGATCATGATGCAAAACGTGACTTCTAAATTGTGAACAGTCATTACATGCACATTTACTGTGAGTTTACTCTTTCTGTGAATAGTTCAACCTACTTCACTTTTTAGCTCAAAATTTACAGTATAGCTTAGTTTTTTATTGAACTCATCTACTTTCTTAAGTGATTGTTATCACAAATAGGTGCTTATCCTAACTCCCAACTTGTCATTGTTCAGTAGTAATAAGTTGATAACGTGCTATCAGTAATCATGACAAGCACCGATTTGACCACCAACCTGCAACGTCTTGGTGACTTCGGACGTTATCAAAAGGTTCAACATGCTCTACATTTGTTGTGCTGGCTGGTTGCGGGAGTACACTCCATGAGTTATGTATTCGTCTTCCCAAGAATGGAGCACAGGTGTTATGTGGAGGAATTGGATGGCCCTCTTGCTAATGAATCAGCCAAGGTGGAGTTTCTGGCAAACTATTTTCCTTCTAATAGTGATGGCTGCTCAATGTTTGAAAACGAGGACAAAATCTCAATCATCCCTTGCCCAAAAGGCTTTGTCTATTCCGGACATCACTTCAAATCATCGAGGGTGGAAGATTGGGATCTCGTCTGCAAGCAAAAATGGAAGGGTCCCTTTATTCAGTCACTTTTCCAAATGGGAGCGTTAGTGGGAGCAATTATAGCAGGAAGACTTGCGGATAAATTTGGGCGCAAAGCGACAGTTTTATTTTTTGCTGTAGGGCAACTAATTTCTGGACTAGTGGGGGTGTATCTAACTTCCTACTGGTTTCTTTTGGTGTCTATATTTTTCTACGGTTTGTGTGGTTCAGCTGGTACCGTAGTTCCTTCCATAACCCTGAGTAAGAAAAGCCTTGAAAATTTACCTTCTTGTGTATGTATATGTGTATAAAACTGAAACTATCTTAATGATGTTTTCAATACTGAATACTCACCTTTTTTTAATCAGCAATGGAAATAGTTGGCCAGTCAAAGCGTTCACTCTGTGGGATACTTTTTGCCTTTGCATTCAGTCTCGGTTCTATAATGGTCGCAGGCTGGGCATGGGTTTTTCCAGGTAACGCAAAGCATCTTCAATTGATTTACGCACTTCATTCTCTTCTACTCTGCTTACATTTTTGTCTGCTGGATGAATCTATTTGCTGGTTATGGACTGTGGGGAGAAAGGACGAGGCTTTAGAAATCATTAGAAAAGCAGAAAAATGTAATGGAAAGACACTGGATGAAATTGAGCTAGCACCAATTAATACAACTCTTGAGGATGCTTTATCCTCCGGCCCGATAGAGAGCGATGTAAATGCCGGAGTGCAACGGCGTGGACTAACTGATCTGTTCAAATACAGAGAAATCCGGAAGCGCTTATTGGTAATGTGTTACACATGGTTCAGTGCCAGTGTAATGTACTTCAGCTTGATCTATAGTAGCGTCAGCTTGAGCGGAAACCCCTATGGAATTTTCATTCTGAATATGCTAGTGGAAGTGCCAGGGAACTTGCTGGTCATTTATCTAGTACCCAGAAGAGGAAACAAAGCTGTTCTTTGTACAGCTTTGGCATTGAGTGCAGTAGGGTACATCGTTCTGTTATTCTGTAATAAAGGTACTTATATACACTCAGCAAAATAAACCCGACAATTCAAGATGTAATGATGTACCTTTAAAATGCACTGATAGCCATTTAAACACTTTGATACACCCCCTGAGTGATCCCTCCCTACCCCCTAGGAGATTGCTTTCAAAATCTCTTAGTGATTCTCTCCAACAAACCTCCTTGAGTGATCCCCTCCACTAGAATTTTATTGTTACTTTTATGCGGTCAAAGGTCACACTGGGGTCACCTAAGAATTTGGGAGCCCCATTAATGAACTGTTCTCTCCAGTAGCTTCGTTTTGATGCATCATCATAATCCATACCTTACTATTACAAAAAAGATTTGACCTTTCATGGTCATAGGTCACGTTGGGGTTATCAAAAACTTTCAAAACTAGTATCACTGATCTAGTCTCACCAGTACCTTCATTTTAATGTATCACTACCCATAGCTTGCTATGTAAAAAATATTTGACCTTATCATGGTCATAGGTCACGTTGGGGTTACCAAAGCTTTTAAAAATAGTATCACTGATCTAGTCTCACCGGTACCTTCATTTTGATCTATCACAACCTATACCTAACTATTCAAAACACTGACCTGACCTTTGACCCAGTAGTTCCCCTGAACAAATTTGCCCCATCTTGGAACTCGATCTTACTTTTGACCTGATATATTGATTACTGAAAACAGTGAAAGTGAAACCGTTTTTGAGTTATCTTGCCCCCAGACAGACAGACGACAGAGTGTTTTCAATATATACCTAAAGGTACATAAGAAACCCGACAACAGCTGTAAAGAACCGACACCCTTATGCACTTTGACTTAATTTTGAAAATTTTGATTGATTACAAATTAAGACATTTCGACCTTTAATTAATTCGATCATTAAGACATTAGGTCATGCTGAGGTCATTGTAAAACTTTTAAAACAGCATGACTGAAATCCTCTTAGCAAATAGAACCATTTAGATGCATCGCACTCTATACTTTGCTATTTGGAGATATTTGACCTTGACCATTGACCTGGTTTTCGATAACCAATTTCACATATTTATCTAATTATATTAAGGTATTTCCTCATGTTGTTGAGTGGGGAATAAAGAATTGAAAATTTTGAACGATTCTCCTGCTATCTCGAAAATTAAGAAATTTCGACATTTAAACGTTCGTAGGTCACGCTGGGGTCATCGGAGAATTTTTACTGAATTCATCTCAGCAAATAGAACCATTTTGATGTATCACACTTTGTACTTTGTTATTACAAATATTTGATCTTATCTTTGACCATGTTATCGATAACCGATAAGCCCCATCTCGCTTCCTAGGGAAGGTCTTGACCTAAGGTATCGTTTACCAAAAAGAATTTTTGAAATTCTTCAGCCGTGTCGCCGCTATCGTGTTCACAGACAGACAGACGGACAGACAGACAGACACCATTTGTGAAAATAAGAACCTACCCCCTTTTGCAAAGGGTGCCGGTTAATAAGTAATCGGACAAGTTGTGTTTTTTTGTTCCGCTGTGGATACCGCGCTTATCCTGGTCTAAAAATATGTTAAAAATACACTCGGCCAAATAAGTAATGGAACACGTTCTGTTTTTTTGTTCGGTTGATAATACCGCGCTTATCGTGGCTCAAAAATATGTTTAAAATGTATCATTAGAAAGAGAATTTTCTGGTGATCATGTACCCTATTTAATTTTACCTCAAACCCTTCGCTGGTTCGTAAAAAAATTGAGAACAACCCTTTAAGTGGAAATTTTGGCAAAAAAAGTAATGGAACAAAATAGTTTTTTTTCAAAAATCATAGTTTTAGTTTATCAAAAATGGAATCAGTAGCAAGTGGGACTTCCATTTGCATCAATAACAGTTTGCATGAGGTGTGGGTGGAAATTTAAGAGATTTTGGGTGACATCCGAGGTCACGCTTTTCCAGGTTTTCCGAACTTTCTTCTTCAGGGCTGGAATGCTGGAAGAGGAGGTATTACGAAGTCTATAGTTTTTCTCGTCCCGAAGATGTTGAAAAGGGTTGATTCCTGGTAATTATGTTGGCAATTCCAAAACTTTAAGTTTATTTTTCTAAAAAAAAAATCCTCCTTTTTCTGGAAGTATGCTTGGGGCCATTGCCTTGCATAAATGTAAACTTCATCCCATGTTCAAATTTACTAGCATTTTGTTTCCAATTATGGCTTAAAATGTTGATATTAAGGTCGGCATCCACATTAGACCAGTCCAAAATAACCATTTTTGAGTCTGCTGGATCACCTCAGTTATGGAGAAGGACCCCTAATGTGCTCCAAACAAGGAACCTGTTTCCAACGGTGAAGCATGTCGTATGTAGTATAATAGTATGGGGTCTATGGTTTGAAAAGGAGTTGAAAACTTGGAGTTTACTAACTCTAATACGGATGCCGAACTTAATGTCAACATTTTAAGCCATAATTGGGAACAAACTGCTCAGAAATTTAAACGTGGGATGAAATTTACATTTATGCAAGGCAATGGCCCCAAGCATACTTCCAGATAAAAAAGAATTTTTGGGAGAATAAGAAGCTCAAAGTGTTGAAATTGTCAACACAATCACCAGACATCAATCCAATTGAACGTCTTTGGGATGAGATCCAGTGTAGAATTCGTGAGACATATTTTTTTAACATTCATGCCCTGAAGGAGAAAGTTCGGAAAACCCGGGAAAGTGTGACCCCGGATGTCACCAAAAATCTCGCAAATTCCCTCCCACGTCACGTCGATGCTGTCATTGCTTCAAATAGAGGTCCCACTCACTGGTAATTCCATCTTTGAAAAACTAAAGCCATGATTTTTAATAAAAAAATACTTTTTCCGATTACTTTTTTTGCCTTAATTTCCACTTGAAGGGTTGTTCTCGAATATTTTACAAACCAGCGAAGGGCTTGAGGTAAAATAAAATGCATTGTATGATGACCGGAAAATTATCTTTCTAATAATATATTTTAAACATATTTTTAAACCAGGATAAGCGCGGTATCCACAGAGGAACAAAACAACACAACTTGTCCGATTACTTATTTTGCTGAGTGTAGTTCTCAACTATAATCAGGGAATTATTAATGTCATGTTTTGTTCATAAGCAAACTATATATGCCGTTGACATTTTCTAGGTTTACTCAGCATCATTCTTAGTTTGATTGCTAAAGTAGCGGCGACAGCCGCATTCAACGTCATTAACGCCTATACAGCAGAGCTATTTCCAACCGAGATTCGAAACACTGGGATAGGCCTATGTGTGATGGGCTCAAGATTTGGCGCTGCTATTGCTCCAGCATTCCTCTTTCTGGTGAGTGAGTTCATGTGATCACAAACTTAAAATAAGCCTACGCTAAATAATTTCATTTATAACGGTACATTTTTATAACTGCAATATCTCAAACTGAACCTCGTCAATACGCCGGATGTGCATATGTTAGCATAACACATGGCATGAGCAATGCTTTATCAGTGAAGCATAAACCATCATGATCTACAATATACCTTCAAACAATAAATTTCTCTTTAGGAACATTTCGCTGCTGGAGCTCCCAACATGTTAAATTCCGCGATTGGAATTTCTGCAAGCCTTCTGGTGTTTTTATATATACCAGAAACATCGAGGCAGCCAATTCCACAACGAATTGATGAGGTGGAAGGAAAATATATGAAAAAACGAGCAGAGTATAATACCGTAACCAACGGAAGAGGGCCAGTAGCCTAGAGAATTTCTATGTTTTTAAATAATTTCCAGTAGCTTTAACTTCAGCAGTGGCATTCATGAAACTTTACTAATATTGCTAATAATAATATGAATAATAAAATTTATACAAATTCATAAATCGTATTGGCTTTGCCAATCTCTTCCCCTATGAAACTCGTCACTTCCTTCCTCACAAAAGGAAAGTATAGCTTGATGACACCACAATAACCACCGAAATGCTCCATTTTTACTGAGTGAGTCAATTGAATATCCTCCTCCTGGTCCCTCGCTTTATTTCTGCTTCGGAACACTGCTTAATTCCCAAAAGTCACTGTTTTTCGGGCACTTGCGTCATTCAAGGGTAGGTTTTAGTTGTATTCACTCAGCTCACTAAAATGTTTCCACATCATTTCGGGGTTAAAAGGTGGCTCTTTTTCTCCAACAACATCCTCATGAAACTCGGTTTCTGCCATTTTCAAAAAGAGGAGGTAGTCCATTTGATATCCATTTGTGTTGGTAATGCCAGAGGATTCATAAGCAAGAATTATATCATCTAGGTTGCTAATGTCACTGTTGAATTTAGCACCTGTGTGGCTACTAAAATGGCAGGTGATGATGGCATCAGTTCCCAAAGTGGAATTTTCCATGAGGGCTGCCAAAGAATAGTCACGTTCCACGTCAGTTGATGTTGGAAACAGGCTCGAACTCAAGCTAAATCCAGCATCTAACTAATGGATGAGTTGGGCGGAGGCAATCAATCAGTAAATTGGCTGGGAACAAATTTTCACCTACAAATTCACATATATTCATTAATTATTCATTACTTACTAATATGCTTATTGAAATTTCTATTAATTTTGTGTTTATTATTTTACTCTTTTTACCCTCGTCAAATGTTATCACGGACTTTTGCCTCACTCCTAATCCAATCAGAGCTTGACCGGCTGAACATTTTGAGCCTCCTTTTGGACCAATTATCTCACCAAACTAGACGGATGATGGGGATGGAGTGACGACAGCGGTCAAATTAGATGAGTGCCTATCTTCCTGGCACAGCAATTCTATCCCTCTTACGTAATTTCCGGTGTCAACTTTCCAACTGTCATTGTCATCCAAACTCTTTGGCTTTGGGCTCGTATACAAAAAGATTCCAGTGACGAAACCCCGTGGGCATTCCTTAGCGGTTTGCCAATCACTGGTGGTAGTGTAATATTATCCGAGGTGAAGTGGTGGTGCAATAGACGATCCCCGGATGCAATCTGAGCACTTCATGCGAATGGCAGCGATAGAGGAGACCAAAGTGTTGGGTATCATTGAGGTCCTTATGGAGGCACCGATTGCGTATTCGTTACGTGGACAGAGAGTGTACCTCATTTGATTCCAGTCGTGAGACAACTTAAAATCTGATAAGATTCCGTGTCCTCCACCTGCACCAGCCAGTTTTCGCGTTCCATGACAAGATAATGGAGTATAAAATAACAGGAATAAAATGGACGTAAAACACACATATCCATTTTTGTTGTATAGAGAAAAAATCAAAAATATTTAAATAAAAAAAATACAAAACTATCGCATTGAATCTAGCAAAGTCAAGTCAAGTAGTGATTGAGAACATTATACGCACAGATAGAACAAATGTGGTTGGCAGCTTTCTCAGAAAGCCATATACCTACTATCCTTATAAATTCTCGGAATTTGGGTGCAATGTCAACGACCGAAAAAGGGTAATAAATTGAATGAACAATCACTATTTAAGTTTCTGTTAGACATTTATTTTAGAAAAAGATCGAGTAGAAAACTTACTAAGGTAAACTTTGCACCATTTAACCATTTTCACACCTTTTTATACATATTTATATACTAAAATTTCTAACATAGTCACTAATTTCCTCTTCCATGGCTTCCTCCTCTTCACAAACTGCAGCGGCTGCTTCTAACTCAACCAAGTCAAACCCAACATCCTCCTTTGTGTATTTTGGGAATGCCTGCAAAATGCGAACCACCAAATAAAATGAATAAAAAAAAATTTGATAAAAAAAATATTTAATGCATTACGTACCTTTTCAAGGGCAATCACAATTGAACTCAGATTATTTGACGGCGATGATGATGATAATGAGCCAGATCCAATTTGTTGAACCCAAATACAATACGCTTCAATATAAAGTTGATTGAGCAAGTAGTATGGTTCCCTCTTCCCAAAAATATCCAGAATATCAAGGAGACAGACGAGGACGGCAACTGGACCACTTTTGAGCACCTTAATCACATCCTTCATAACTTTTTGGGAGAGCAGCCAATGTCGACTAAGGGGGTACACGAGAGATCGCCTGATACACGCATGGACCACTTCGTGAATGGAATCAAAAGACTGAAAAAAATAAGTAGAAATAAAGTTTTTTTTATTAATAATTCGAATTATTCTGATCATCATGATTATTTGATTTGCTAAGCTCACATCAAACCAAGAGAGTGTTGAACTCAGCCTAGAAATGTTCCAGGGTGACTCACAACAATGTCCTCCTTCCGTGATCCTCCAGTCATAACAATAAGCGTAGAGAATATCTACCAACCCCAGGTAAGCTGTTTTGAGAGTCACCTTATCCATAAGAAATTCCTTATTTCCAAGATCCTTCATTTTCTCCTTATTCTTGGCTCTCAGCTCCATCAATGACTTTACGTCAATCTTGAACTGGAGTGCGAGAGCAACCTCTTCATTTTCTCAGCTAAGTAGTGTTCATCCTAAGCTCCTCAGAAAAATTGTCTTGAAGATCGGAGTGACTGTTTAAAAAACCGTAGGGATGCTTATTGAGGATGGAGGAAGCGGTGGATGAAGGAAGGTCCAAGCTCCTCCTCCATTGGAGTCTGCTCGATGAACCAGTCATTCTCTGAAATGTAGTCGGCAGTGGCGCTGTTCTCCTTGACTCCATCTAACAGAGAGAAAAAATTGGTTAAAAAATAAGTCATTTAATAAAATAGTTATTATTGGATCTAAGAAATATTACACACTTTCGCCAATCACTTCAATCAAAGGTTTTATTCCTTCTTCTTTTTTTTTTTTTTTGATTTTTCGGTTTAAGGAGGGATGTCAGCATCTCCAAGTTCGGAAAGTGTTCCCCTAGCGTCACCTTGTTGAGGAAAAGCAGTTGCAGCTAGGTAGGTCAAACCAACTGCCACGGCAGTCAAATTCAAATGCTGCCTGGTAGCAATACTCTGCTACCTTGAGTGCCAGATAACGTATCAGAAAAATCACAACACGTAGTTTTTAGGGTTATTGTAAAGTTTTACATGCATTTGTGCCATAAATGTGTGTTTTAGAATAAAAATTTAATTGTAGTCAGTAGCAGAAGTATGTAGCGTCAAATTTTGTACGTAAATTTTTAGGTAGTCATTGCATTGCATTAGGTTTCAATCAAGATAGAAAGCAAAAAACATGACTGATGCGTATGTCACTATGTCATCATGCATGGTGTGTCAGTGGAGAAAGTAAATTCTTATGCCCATAGGTGTTTTATTAGAACACGGGACAGTAAGTCGTTCGTCGGTGGTAAATCAATCAGAATGAAACACAAGTCTAATTGAATGTCATTTAAAATATGTAACTAAAGAACTACACTGTAAAATATTTATATTGCAGCCACGTACTACTTAAAAATTCTGAAACCTTTCCTGGCACCCCTGTAATGTATTTAGATAGAGAACTAATTTTCTCAATAAATCGTGTATATTTGGTCTAACAAGGTCGAGTAAATCAGTAAATGCATCCTGGTCAATTAAGGTACGCTCTTTTTAATGGTAACCTCAGTTTTCCCATAAAATGCATTCGACTCATGAAAACAGCCTGGTAGCATTATTCTGCTACCAGCCGGCAGTTGATTTGACCTACCCAGCTGCAACTGAAAAGAGTGTACTTCCCATCATCCGCATTGTAATCAGCTTTACTGTCATCAGTCTCCTCCACTTTTCCTGGGAGAGTTAGCATGTAGTCAAATCAAAATTATAACTATTAAGTGTACTCAAACTACTCAAACTCCTGACAACCCCCATTCACCCGTTAATACTAACTTTAGATAATAATAATTTTAATAAAATTACCTCAAATAGTAAGGACTCGAGTGGAAAATGTCCTCATCCTCATTCACACCAATCTCCGAGTCTTTCACACTCGCATACGCATACGGAGCACAAATGTGGATAATGAGGTGAGTTTCATTTTGACTCAACTCAAATTTTGGTGTAATCATCATACTCCTTCTGATTTTTAAATTCTTTTTTCACAATAAACTAATTTGACCACATATTTAGATAAATCCACAAGTCACAAAATAAGCATGGACCAAAAGTGAAAAATAATGCGTGAGGTTACAATGTTATTGAGCGGAATACCAGCTGCCTGATGCATTTCTATGTTTCAGTCGACTTTGAGCGTAGAGTTTTCATTCAATATGAGTGGTATGGTATATAAAATATAGGGGCTTATAATGAGCAACAGGCAAGAGCTATATACTACAGTCTTGAGCTTACGCTCAAGCTGCTGCTGGATGCTCCCCTGTAAAATTGATGTTGATATGATGACTGCATCTTCGTTGCATTATATGTCGCATTTATACTTTTATACACACAACAACACTTTCTTCACCTTTGCCTACTTACTTATGTCACGCTTACTTTGGCTTTCTTTCTTTTCCGACACCATTCCCGACTTTCTTTTTCGCAACAAACAACACATTTTGCTTTGATACTGTGACTGTCAACATAAATTCTGTTCTCTTGCTTCCCTCACATTAGTATTATTATTATTATCACAATTTATTTGACCATAACTACATGATAGTTCGTAAGTGGATTAGAGAACTTTTCTACACACAATTACATATTTTATATCTCTCACAAAACCATGACATTTTTATAGTTTGGATGATCATGTAAAACAACGTGTATTACCTTAAATTTATTTTATGGCTAGCTAAGCACTCTGCTACTATAAATATTTGTTGCAATTAAATAAAATTTAATTTTATCAACTTTGTTTTACAATTTTTGCAGTCACAAAGAGCGTCAAGTTTGCTGAGGGGTTTCCATACGAGACTTGATATAATCTTTCCACTGCATTTTAGTCAGTGGAGACCTGGGGCCCCAACTGGAAGTTGGATTCAGAGCTTTGAGAAACTTCTGAAAGAAGAAAGTCAAATGAACATGTTTCAAAAGAATTTAGAACTAAAGTTAAAATGCTCAAACAAAAATATCCTGTCCCGTCTTCATTGACACACATGTCAAGTAACTTTAACTTACTTGTTTTATGGAAAAGCCAGGAGATTGTATCAAAGAATGGATGGCAGCTACGGGAACCATCATTAGAGAAACAATGGCGAGGCCCCATCCAAAAGCTAAATAGAATGATCAATTTCAATTAGACGAAAGGGCAATATGACATTATCTTTTTGCACATTTAATAATTGGTAAACATTTTTGGCTGCCTTACCTATTGCAATTAGAGGATACTCTCGACCCTGATAAGTAGGAGTCATACCCCCAACGAGCAAGCAAATCAAAATCGTGATCAATACGCTGGGAATAAAAACTTTCAAGCTAATCTTAAAAATAATCCCTGGCCGCCTTCCGAGCATGAACTCCACATCATCTGAGATCCTGTCAATGCCATACACCCAAGTAGCTCCGATGAGGAAGATAATTGTAGTTGTGAAAACGACAAAGGATGAACTATAAAAGGTGACTAGCTCCATCACCCAGAGCCCTCCAGGTGTTGCATATATCATTCCAATGGTACACCCAAACAAACTAACAATGCCTAATAACACTTTCCATTCCATGCAATCTGGGAACGTATCGTGGAGGACGGTAACAATCGTCGTTGTGGTTGAATTACTGCTTCCCAACCCAAGCAAAAACAGCATGAAGAAAAACAAGATTGAAAATATTTTAGGAAAATACCCAAACTTGGCAACACTAATTAACTGCGCGCCCCAGTGAGTGTGAAGGAGCCACCACTCACATCAAACTTTATTTATTTTTAACTTTAAAGGGCAATTAATTTTATTTAGTTCTTTGAAGGCCACACTAACTCACTGGGAATTTATGGAACGTGTTCCGTTTCTTATTTTAATCTTTCAAAAGTTACATTAGTATCATTTGGATTGGAGTGTGCCTGTTTTACAAAAATTTCCATTTTCATGCGGCTGTGTATTTAACATCAAACGTATTAGTATTAAGATAATGGAATATTATGAAACACCAGCTCTTTGTGATTCAAATGATGTACAATGTGACCACCCGACTTAAACAACGAAGTCAGTAGGGCCACCGACACCAATTCATGTTTTGTCGCTAAGGATTTTATTTATATAGATATATATATATATATATATATGTCTATAGTATATATATTACATATAGATATATAATTATATATATTTTATATAAATATATATAAGTTTAGTTCCCATGCATTCCTTATGCCCGACACTAAAATGACTCTATCACCGAAATTAGTGCTCCGATTTCGATTTTCAAATGAAAGCCCGGATGCTTGCGACCTCGGTCGCAGATTATTATAAGGACCCGAATGCGTAGGACGAAGTCTAAGTGTAGTTATGCCTCATCAAAGCTTTTGAGGTGGCATGTGTTTCCATATCCTACGTTCGTAGGATGCATGTACATTTTGCATGTGTTGTTAAGTAACCCATACAAAATGTACATATGCATCTCTTAACTCACTGGGCAAAAAGAGAAATATTTTAAGGAGGAGGACCATTCATAAATATTTGAAAAATGCTCAACGTTTTATGTGGACTGAAGTGATCTTGCCTGTATGCAAGTCATATCAGTGTGCACTGCTACTGTTCCGTGCTGTGTTTGTGTGTCAATGGGATGGTTAAGATATATTTTAGCGAGAGAACAGTATCAATGCACACCTACGGCTTGATTTGAGGTCCTTTGCTTCCTTCTTTGTGAACAGCCCATATGGGATGCTAAGGTATATTTCACGAGCACCAAGTTGTTGTGAGTGTGATGTTGACAAGAAAATAAAAATTTTTCGTTTGCTAAAGGTGATTTAAAACTACCAAAAAGTCAAGTTTTCCCAGGTTTCTTGATATTGGTGTGAACTACAATGTTTTCTTAATGTGAGGGCACTAGTTTCAATTTTTTTCTAGTCCAATTGATGTAGTTACAAAAAATCTAAAATTAAATGAGCGCAGCTAAATAAAATTACGTCCTCTCTCTACGTGTTATTCAACAAACATTTTTCAAAAAAAAGATATAATATTTCTAAATAGCAAAGTATAAAGTGTGATACATCAAAATGGTTCTATTTTCTTAGATGAATTTCTTTATGCTATGTGACAGGCCAGAGGTTACTTAATGAAATCCAGGCTGTCATGTGTAATGTTCGGTATGGAAATATTAATATGTTCATAATATTGATTGTAATAACTGTGGGAGAGACAACTTTATATGTAACTATTGTACATGGAAAGTACTTTTTATTAAGGCGTAAATTTCTACATAAATGGGAAGACTGAAAGAGCCCAAAGTAGAGCCGAATAATGTGTATATAAATAATGTAAGTAATGTATAGAGATGAGCTGGAGCTCCTCAGCTATCTCAAGGTGAGCCTCGTTTCACGACTGCTGCCTTCCTTGGGGAATGTGGTCTGTTTTATGGTATGAATGTGTAGAATAGATAATGTATACATATGAGGGGCTACAGCTATTTTAAACATTCTGCAATGACCTCAGCGTGACCTACGAACGTTTAAATGTCGAAATGTCCTAATTTTCGAGATAGCAGGAGAATTATTCAAAATTTTCAGATTCAAATTAAATTGCATAAGGGTGTCGGTTCTTTACGCCTGTTGTCGGGTTTATTGTTTGTTATAAGCATTAGCGCTTCCTTCGTTAGTTTCCTCCTCTCTGAAAATTACTGGTTGTTTCTAGGGCTCAGTTTCATTAGGGGTTTGTCAGGAGGAAGCATTTTCGAAATGTCGTCACTCATCGCAACCGAACAATGTGGTCCTGCTCATCGCTCAAAGATCAACACCTGCAAATGGAATAGCTGCGTTGTGGGAAATATTGTAAATGTGTTGCTCGTAATGTACCTCCAAGATTGGCATCTTTTTGGCTGGGCTACGTCGGGGATTGGACTTATTGGCGTTGTCATGTGGCCACTTCTACCGGAATCAGCAAGGTGGCTGATTAGCAGAGGAAAATCGGAGGAGGCTACAAAAGTCCTTGAAAAAAATGGCCAAATCTAATGGAAAAGAGGGGGATACAGACGTTATCAGTGGGAATGTCAACTATTTGGTAGAGGAAAATAAAAAAGATTGAACAAGTCAGTTTGAGAACAGTGATCTGTTCGCATGTCCGGATATGAATTCCTGAATGTTCTCATCCTTTTCGTGGCTGAATTTGTTGGGGGAACTATTGGCGGATATTTTATGGATACGCTGGGACGAAAGTGGACTCAAACACTTGCAAATTTAATGTCTGTGGCTGGAGGTCTATTTTGCGCGTTTGCGGTGCCGTGCATGGGATATTGGGAGTTGCTGGCTGGAGCAATTTTTATCAAGTACTATCAAACTTAATCAGTAATGAAATGTTTGTGTCCACATATGTATCATTCTTAAAAAAAGTCATGCATCATTTTTTAGAATTGGAGAAGCGATTGCTTCATTGGCTTCGTCAACAATCAGAGACGAAATGCTACCCACTTCAATACGCTATACGGCTTCCGGACTTGCCCTATTCATTGCTGCCGTGGTGGGAATTATCGTCCCAGAAATTGTTGCGCTTGTGAGTCAATTATTCTTTATTACTTCCTAAGTAGGTATTACTATGATTTATTGAAGGTAATACTACGTCAATCACGTCAATGATAACATCACGATTGGGTTCATTTTATTACAGGGGAATGACAACGCCTCTTTTCCATATGAAAGTATTTGTATTGTAGGTATATTGGGAGCATGTGCAGCTATGATGTTGTCAGAAACCTTGTATCAAAGACTTCCTGAAACGATTGATGAAGCTAATAATTTTAGTACAAAAGGACGATTTTGGAACTTCCGGCCAACGACAAGCAGCTACAACGATGAAGGTAGATAAAGACCAACAGGGCACTCCGGACACATCGACATGACTACAATATTGTCTGAATAATAGGTTTTTACTGACAAATAAGGAAAAATTGTCGACAATACTGAAAAAATTGGTAATATATATTTTATTCTCATTGAGATAACGCAAAAATTTTTGGATAGCGATTGCTTAGAAGCATAGAATGCTATTAACTTTAAACGTTTTCCTAAATATTTGTTCACTAGATAAATTCAAATTGTGATAATTAAGTGTACGTAACAATCAAATTTAATTTCACACGCCAATCCACTAAACTTGTTGGTGGCTAATATTTTTATGTATAATCAATATGAGAATAAATTCGTTAAGTATTTAAATTTAAATTATGCCTCTTTCACACTATTTTCTAGACAAAAGAACGATGAAAACATAATCTAGGTTACTGCGAAGATGTTTGTTATGACTTCTCAAACAAGTTTATTTATATATGAACAAGTGTTGTAAAATCAATGAGTTAAAAAAACCAAGGTTATCATGACATTTGACCCTGACGATGGCATCGAAGATAAGCGTGCATAGAAGCATTGATCTTCTCTCGTGATTAGCTGTCGATTGATATGCTACACGGTACACATTGCGCCTGAAAAATGAGGAGGTATGAGCTTCCCCCCTCAGGGGTAACTCCGATTTGGTCCAAAATTGATCTTGATACCCAGTTTGACCTAGGCCATCCATTGGTGAAAACAGAATTCACAAAAGTCATACCATTGTCGAATTATCTTGCCTCCGAACGGAACGTCGGACAGACTGGACAAAGCTATTAACAAGCAAAAAGTGCTAGTTAATAAATTTTAAAATCATCACAAAAAACGTGCTTCGTGTGTGTCAGTACTTATCGTTAGTGATGTGTCCCAGCGTCTACATATATTTGTCTTGTCATAGAGTTTAGTTCGCGCACAGACCAAGCCATTTTATCACCACGTTGTTCTCTTGTCCTAGTCTATTGTCTTACAGTCATAGTCGTCGATCGTCTCATGCCTCGTCTAGGCTGGTCTTGTGCAAAGCACATTGTCAATTGTCATTATTATTTAAACTTAATTAAATACATAATTAAAGCTAACTCCTCTTCTCTTCGTGCCTATTTATTTTAAAGTAAATACACAACAGTTAGTACCTTTGGTAGCGTAACACCAAGTTGAATCTGTACTTGCTACATGAGTATTAGAATTGATTGCAATTTTGGAATTACTGAACCGATAATAGGGTCAATTGCGTGAGTACTTTTAGTGTGTGACGATATAAGTTTAAACCAAAGCATGGAAACCGACCTATTAATCGATTTTCAGCTGTGTTACTGTCCAAATAGTTTTTTTATGTTTGCATGCTTATCCATGGATAAAAGAATTTTCTTTTCTCCATGTCTTTTTTCCATAATATTTTGTTTACATATACCAACCCTAACCGCAGTTTGAGCTAGTTTATGAAATAGATAGACTCCCTTGGGAGAGTGTATGCGTGTTCACGTACGTGGCTCATTGCTACTTTGCTACACAACGGTTAAAGTACTACCACATACCCTTATATTTACAGGGAACTCAGTCTCTACCAGAGATTTATATAGGTTTATATAAATTCTTTGGTCTCGTCACACGTTATTTGACATGCTGAATCAACTGGCTGTACCATTTTCGAATTCAATGAGTATTTCGAAAATTATGTGAAGTCGTCTTATTTAGTTGATGTCTACATAGTATACTTGATCGGTAGAATTTTAAATCCAATGGTATAGTATGTACAAGCTGCGTTCTCTAATTTTTAACAGAATTTATATATGAATATTTTCCAATGTCAAATGTAAGTGATTTCTTTGCTGTCTAATTATTCAATTGTATCTACAAAACATATACGAAATAGCCATTATGCCCTGTGACGTGATGCATGTGCTAGTTAATTGCTAGCTTACAATTACTGCCAAGAGCACCGCTAAAGGGATTAAAAGGACGGAGTACAAGGTTTTTCAATGGCGGTAGTTGTTGTAAAGTCTTCAATACAATGGTAAAAATTAATGGAGCACAACTTTTACATCTGTCTGCATTTTATGGATTTGGAATTGGGCGAGCAATGGCATTCAATGCAACAGCAGACGTAAAAACAAAACCCATTATCATATAAATGAAAAAATGGATGATCATGATGCAAATCGTGACGCCTGAGCAGTCATTACATGCACAATTACTGTGAGTCTACTCTTTCTGTGAATGGTTCAACCTACTTCAGTTTTTAACTTCAAATTTACAGTTTTTTTATGGAACTCATCTACATTCTTCAGTGATTGTTATCACAAATAGGTGCTTATCCTAACTCCCAACTTGTCATTGTTCAGTAGTAATAAGTTGATAACGTGCTATCAGTAATCATGACAAGCACCAATTTGACCACCAACCTGCAACGTCTTGGTGACTTCGGACGTTATCAAAAGGTTCAACATGCTCTACATTTGTTGTGCTGGCTGGTTGCGGGAGTACACTCCATGAGTTATGTATTCGTCTTCCCAAGAATGGAGCACAGGTGTTATGTGGAGGAATTGGATGGCCCTCTTGCTAATGAATCAGCCAAGGTGGAGTTTCTGGCAAACTATTTTCCTTCTAATAGTGATGGCTGCTCAATGTTTGAAAACGAGGACAAAATCTCAATCATCCCTTGCCCAAAAGGCTTTGTCTATTCCGGACATCACTTCAAATCATCGAGGGTGGAAGATTGGGATCTCGTCTGCAAGCAAAAATGGAAGGGTCCCTTTATTCAGTCACTTTTCCAAGTGGGAGCGTTAGTGGGAGCAATTATAGCAGGAGCGCTCGCGGACAAATTTGGGCGGAAAGCGACAGTTTTATTTTTTGCTTTTGGACAACTAATTTCTGGATTGGTGGGGGTGTATCTAACTTCCTACTGGTTGCTGTTGGTGTCTATATTTTTCTACGGTTTGTGTGGTTCAGCTGGTACCGTAGTTCCTTCCATAACCCTGAGTAAGAAAAACCTTAAAAATTTACCTTTCTTGTGTATATGTATATAAAACTGAAACTATCTTAACAATGATATTTTCAATACTGAATACTCACCTTTTTATCTATCAGCAATGGAAATAGTTGGCCAGTCAAAGCGTTCACTCTGTGGGATACTTTTTGCCTTTGCATTCAGTCTCGGCTCTATAATGGTCGCAGGCTGGGCATGGGTTTTTCCAGGAAACGCAAAGCATCTTCAATTGATTTACGCACTTCATTCTCTTCTACTCTGCTTACATTTTTGTCTGCTGGATGAATCTATTTGCTGGTTATGGACTGTGGGGAGAAAGGACGAGGCTTTAGAAATCATTAGAAAAGCAGAAAAATGTAATGGAAAGACACTGGATGAAATTGAGCTAGCACCAATTAATACCATGCGTGAGGATGCTATTTCCTCCGGCCCGATAGAGAGCGATGTAAGTGCCCGAGTGCAACGGCGTGGACTAACTGATCTGTTCAAATACAGAGAAATCCGGAAGCGCTTACTGGTAATGTGCTACACATGGTTCAGTAACAGTGTAATGTACTTCAGCTTGATCTATAGTAGCGTCAGCTTGAGCGGAAACCCCTATGGAATTTTCATTCTGAATATGCTAGTGGAAGTGCCAGGGAACTTGCTGGTCATTTATCTCGTACCCAGAAGAGGAAACAAAGCTGTTCTTTGTACAGCTTTGGCATTGAGTGCAGTAGGGTACATCGTTCTGTTATTCTGTAATAAAGGTACTTATGTAGCTATCAACTATAACAAGGCAATAATGTAATGTTTGGTTTATAAGCAAAAGATTTATGCCGTTGACATTTTCTAGGTTTACTCAGCATCATTCTTAGTTTGATTACTAAAGTAGTGGTGACTGCTTCATTCAACGTCACTAACGCCTACACAGCAGAGCTATTTCCCACCGAGATTCGAAACACTGGGGTAGGCTTATGTATGATGGGCTCAAGATTTGGCGCTGCTATTGCTCCAGTATTCATTTTCCTGGTGAGTTCATGTGATCGAAACTTAAAATAAGCCTTATTAGGTAAAAAAGTTTCATTGCGCGGACTGTTTCATTTATAATGGTACACTTTTATAACTGCAATATGTCAAACGGAAGCTCGTTAATACACCGGATGTATGTGCATATGATTAGTTAGTCCAGAATCTTACAGATATATGGTTAAGCCTGGACACAATAATCAGTTTGCTTGCTGTGGCAGTTACGATAAGAGTAGCAAGCACGATGGATCGCCAAAAGAAGAGCAAAGAGGTTGGATTAAGCTTTTATATTTAGATGGAATTTCACTCACGTAAATAAAGAACAAATTAGACCGGTTTTGCAGGAAAAGGTTCCTTGTTTAATGTCTATTCAGAGATTGTTTAAAGCACTTCAATCAGATGACACGGACCCGAAAAATATAGAAAATTGGTATTTGAGGAACTTTGAAAGGTGCTGCCGAAGGACAATCGATTGGCGATTCGAAAAAAACACAACAACTGAAAGGTTCTGTCACCTCTACTTGGAGGTTATAAAGTTAAATAACAGGGCTGTTCGTTGGCTGCTGCACTGGATATTCCTAAAATCCTTGTTTTTGAAGCTAATTTTATCATGTCTGTCTAAGGGTTCAAGTGCCTAGTGAAAATATGCAAATTGAGGTTAGGGGTAAAAATGTGATAGGGGAAACCCGATTCCCTAACAAATAAAAATGGTATTGCAGTTATAAAAGTGAACCATTAAAAATGAAGCAGTCTAAGTATGCATTAACATATGTATGGCATAATTGCTCACAGTATGCAACATCCGTAAAACACAAAGCATCATGATCTATACTTTTTACCTCAAAAAATCAATTTCCCTTTAGGAAAATGTCGTTGCTGGAGCTCCCAACATGTTAAATTCTGCGATTGGAATTTCTGCATGTCTTTTGGTATTTTTATGTATACCAGAAACATTGAATCAGCCAATCCCGCAACGAATTGATGAGGTGGAAGGAAAATATATGGAAAAACGAGCAGGGAAAAATACCATAGCCAACGGAAGAATGCCAGTAGCATAGAGAATTGCTATTTTTGAAATAAATTCCTGTTGATTGAACTTCAGCAGTGGCATTCATGGAGCTTTGCTAATATAATTGTATGATAATAAAAAGTGCTATTTATATGAGTATAAATGTATATGAGTGTTAAAATGCATTGCATGCTGAAGTAAAATTCTAGAACTTGAAAAAGAGAACTAGATAGATAGAGGTTTTATTGCGTTATATACGGGCCAACAGTCCTCACACAATTATATAAATAATGTAAATATTTCCACATTAAATGGGTACGCATAAACTATATACAAACCAGGCATGTTAATAAGCCAGGATAAATTGTATTTTATCCTGGATCCGGATAATAATGGCTAAAATGGTTTAAATGGCTTAATATGGATAAAAAAAAGTATAAATTGCATTATACACAGCAAAGTCTTATCCTTAGGCATATGCATAAGGACATCAAAATCAATTCCTTTGCACACAAACACTTGCAATTTGCTATATAGCACCCTGTACATGATAGGGTTCAGTTTGTGTGCTCAGAATTTGATATTTTAATCGTTTTAAATATACATAATTTTATAACTAAGGCATACTTATACGTATTTAAGGTTTATCCATTTTAGCCATTAAATCCACCTGAAGTGGGGTGGATTGGAGACATTAAAATCCAGTTTCCTGGGGCAGCCTCATAGCCCGCCCTTCAAATTCTAATTGATTTTTGTCTCTTCATAAGGGCAACTCCATAAAATGGCACCTCGTCCAAAGTGACACTTTTTCTTTCCCCTACGCCATCACCTCCACAAAGGAGCACCTGCCCGACGATGCTCCAAGGCGGTACTTCTAAACTTATTGAAACTCATGTAAGCTATGAATTGAAATCATCACTATTGAATTGTTTCGCTTGGCCTGTACAGAATTTTTGTAAATAAACTGTTTTCATGTTTTATCAGTCATTGTTGTGTTAGCAGTCATAATTTTAAGTGCTTATAATCATAAAAATGGCAGATTCAAAACAAAAACGTCAATTATTGACGTTGAAGGTGGATATCATACGTGAGTAAATGTATGAACGTGCATACCACCCATTATTCCCACTTAGCCTCCATAAAGGAAACAAAACCATTGTATAGAGGTTTTCTCTATAAGGGACTCCCCATGTAAGAGACAAATTTTGATTCCCCTTGGGGTGCTCTTATGAAGGGAGTTGACTGTAATTTGGTCATCACAATGCCCTATCATCATAAGCAAAGAATTGTACATCACATGTACTTTAAAGCATTGATTTGGACGTCATAATGTCCTATCATAAGCAGTAGAGAGCATAAAGTGTGTGATAGGATGTATGATAAATTGGATGATGTGTTGTCGTATGATCCTAGTAGGTCTTCAGTTATGACCAGCAGTTTTTCAGCTATATATATATATGGATCCTGGTAAATGTGTTTGTCAAACCACTCGGCTGCTCCTTTGTTCCTATACGATGGGCTGAGTGTTACTGGACACCGTCTGTGTGTTTGGCTTTGGTGCTCGGCTGGCCTATTTGCATTTGCATTTCCTAAAACAAGCAGGGTACCTGTCTAGCAATGAAAAGAAATTACAAAATCACACAATGAATGCTAAACTACCACTGCAAATTTCTCAGCAGTTAGGCACTGTCAATTCGAAATTTTTACACTGTCACATGCACAAAACCACGGAATTCTAACTGTATAATTTCGAACTGTTTGACCGATTTGTCTGAAAAGTGTTCCCAGAGGTCCTCTTGAGTTGTACTACCTGTGCACCAAATTTGAGCCAAATCGGTCAATGTATGTGACCAGGAGAGTGCGCACAGACAGACAGACAAACAGTTTGTGTAAAACCATTCCTTCGATGAATGCTCCGCTTCAGCTACGTAATAATGTCTACTGGGCGGAAAGAAATAACAAACGTAGCAGAAGGAATAAAATATATGTAGAATTATCGGTATGAGAGGACATGCTTTGATTTTATAATTTTTTAATCGTCAAGCCTTCTGAGTTAATCTTACGCCTTCCTCAGGACAAATTAAAACAACAAATCGAAATTTCTTACTGTTATAATTTTTCAAAAAGATAAAATCACACTTCAATTATCTATTATATATTATTCGGTGATGTTAGGTCATGGCTCTTTTGTTAGGGGTAACAGGAAATCGAGCTAATCGAGCTTGGAATAAAATCGATTGAATAAGGAATAAAATCTTTGAATTTTTTTTGAAAAGCTACAGATGCTAATTATTATGTAGGTAACAGAAAATCATTAAAATTTAAAAATAGGCGGATATGTACACATAAGTTTATTGCCAACCAATATTCCACAACTTAAATTGAACGCGTGTCATTTATGGGGGAAAATCCGTTTTAGTATTATGACTTTGGCAATAATCAATAATTATACGAAATGATTTCATTTTCATATTACGCCAATGCTACTTGTAGTTATGATACAAATCACATCACACCTGTCATCATCACATGCACAAGCTTGAAATGTAAAAATATTAGAATGATTTTATCACGGATTCTGTTGGATTGGATGACTCCTATGACTACACCGTATGCATGTAGAGTACACTATCTGAATCTTGAACACAATTCATTTATTATGTACCTTTAGGTATATATTGAAAAGACTCGAGGTGTCGTCCGTCTGGGGGAACGATAACTCAAAAACGGTTTCACTTTTTTAAACTCAGTTTTCACTAATCAATATCCTAGGCCAAAACTGAGATCGAGTTCGAAGATGGGTCAAATCGGTTCATGATAACTACTGGGTCATAGGTCAGGTCAATGTTTTTGAATAGTAAGATGTAGGTTGTGATACATCAAAATGAAGGTACTGGTGAGACTAGATCAGTGATACTATTTTTTAAAGTTTTTGATAACCTCAACGCGACCTATGACCATGATAAGGTCAAATGTTTTTTGTAATAGTAAGATATGGATTATGATGCATCAAAATGACGCTATTGGAGAGAACAGTTCATTAATGGGGCTCCCAAATTCTTAGGTAACCCCGGTGTGACCTTTGACCTTATTAAAATAAAATAAATTCTAGAGGTGGGGATCACTCAGAAGGGGAGGGGGAATTGGGAAATTTTAAAGATACATCATTACATCTCGATCTGTTGGGTTTATTATTTAGCAATTTATTGCTAGTTTATAACTAGATCATTTATGTCAGTCGTTCCGTTCGGATGCAGGATACTGATAATTTGACAACAGATTGACTTGATTTAATTCTGCTCTCACCAATAGATAGCTTAGGTAAAACTAGGAATCAAGTTCAATTTTGGACCAAATTGGAGTTAATCCTGGGGAGGAAAGCTCATAACAACTAGTTTTTTCAAGCGTCAGGTATATCGTATGCATTTCCAATACGCCATCTCAGCTAAATATTAGAGAAGACCAACAACCATTATAAGCGCGCTTATCTTGGATGCTATTACGGATCAAATATCGTCAGTTTTCTTTTATAAACCATACATTGCTAGTTCGTTACGCTACTGTGTTACCAGGTTTATTTAGCTTTCGGACCCTCAGCATTTTTTCTCTAATGATGGTTCCCCTAGGTGCTATCCATTCTTTGATGCAATCTCCTGGCGTTTCCATCAAAGAAGTAATTAAAATTACTTGACATATGTGTCAGTGAAAATGGGACAGGATATTTTTGTTTGGGTATTTTAACTTTAGTTCTAAATTCTTTTTGAACATGTTCATTTGACTTTCTTCTTGTAGAAGTTTCTCAAAGCTCTGAATCCAACTTCCAATTGGGGCCCCAGGTCTCCACTGACTAAAATGCAATGGAAAGAATATATCAAATCTCGTATGGAAACCCCTCAGCAAACTTTAACCTCTTGGTGACTGCTGAAATTGTAAAATCAAATCGAAAAAAAAATGTTTTATTTAAGTAATTGTAACAAATATACATAGTTACATAGTATTATAGTGCTTAGCTAGCCATAAAGTAAATTTAAGTTAATATTGACTGTATAGACATTATTTTACATGATTATAGCAAACTTTAGAAAAGTCATGGTTTTGTGATAAATATAAAAAAATGTGTAATTGTGTGTATAAAAGTCCCCCAAACCACTTACGAGCTGTGACATTGTTATAGACAAATAAATGATGATGATGATGATGATGCGAGTAAATACAAAACCAGTAGCGCTGAAAAGTTTTGCAAAAAAGAAATCTTTTTACATGCACATAAAAACTCCTTCGGTTTAATCTTTACCAAAGCAAAGGGGTGATACTAACAATTGTAAGATATTTTAGTAACATATTGGAATTTAACAGTCACGTAGCCTTTAGCTCGTTGTGTAGGGGATGTTTTGAGATGAGTGAGTTTTAATTACGACGTTCAAACATGGAAAGGGTGAAAATATTCTACACATAAATGTTGCACGTTGTAAGCATATGGCATCCCTTCATAAAATATAACTTTTAATTTTGTATGTATGCATGTATTTGGATTGTTTGTACAGTGGAATTGTTGTTCGTTCGTGGATCGTTATCATATTATATATATATTAGCAAACCATTACATACTTAATAATTAGAGAACAAATTTTCATGCAAGTCAATTTTTTCAAACTCGTCTCTACCAACGATGACAACATAAGCTACGAATGTATTTACAGTTAGCTCAGCATTTATAAACTATGGATGATACATGGCTTTGTTGTTGATGATAAGTTGTGTGCTTGATTGTATTAAAAATACTACTTTTTACCGCAGCACTTAAAATCATAGAAGCACAGAATGAATGAGTTAAACAATAAAATGCAGTCGAACTATAAAGAACAGACATTATAGATTCTATAATTATTTTTTCAGAATTTGGTGCAAGAGAAGTGATTTTTAATTACATCGATAATTCAAGGAGCCATTCGTTTCAAAGAAATGTAATGTAAGATGTGTAATGAAAAATTTCACATGACAAAAAAGATTTGTCAGAGTTAGTTCGCATAGGCACATACAGCGTAACAATAAATAATTTTTAATCAAATGATCCCTCCTTCCCATAACACTTTTCTTCCTCTTCAATCTTCGCATGCCGCTGGAAGATAGTTTAGAGCGTGCAGCCAGTAGTTAAGTAAATGAATAAATTAAATCTGCTTTAAATGTAAAGACCAGTTGCGATAGTTTTATGATGGGTAACAATACACAATACACACGAGCAAGATCGTTGATAGTGATTCCGTATGCAAAGATACAAAAGAGTGTATAACATTATGTCATAAAACTGCTTTTGTTTACGATTCCAGAAGCCACAAAAAGAATCATGCAAAACCTTGTTAGGAAAAAAATAAATAAATTGAGAGGAAATAATGCAAAATAATAACAACAATGTAGTTTCATGGAGCCAAAGCGCTACAGACTAAACCCAACGGCTCTTGCATTGTAGTATACATTTAAGTGATTTTTTTATTGCGGTGGGATGGAAATAATGTTGGCTTTTATGAGTGCCTCGACTAAACTGCATCTCTGACTTAGCTCTTCCTAATTTGCAAGCACACACCTTCAAATCGGCACATAGTTTATAGCCAGAAGTATAGAAAAAATTCAAGTATTTGGTTTTGAAGGAAAGAAAATGTTATATGCATATATAACGTATTACAGTAACTGCAGGGAATATGCAATTGCGAAAGTGTGTCACTATACTTACTGACTCACACAATGCATGCAAAATAACCTTCATAGTCTTGAGGAAAGAAAGAAAACGATTGCTGAAAGTTAGCTATCAAACTATCACAAGTTGTTGGGATCTTGAGAAGAACACATATCATTCCAAGTTTAGGAATAGTCTCGCTTTAAAAATATTCAAACAAAAAAGTAATACAATATGGAGGAAACATTAGGAAGCGGATTTACGAACGAAGCTTTTGAGTTGCAGGAAGTTTCCGTTCAGGTTCAAAGGAATGAAAATTCGACAACGCTGGAAACACCAACGAGAACAAACGAGCTCACATGGGGGGATAAATACATGAAAAAGGGCCCTTTGGAGACTTGGCTGCTGGTTTATTTTCGTTTCACTTTTTACACATTGGTTTCCCCTTTTTGTATAAAAAGGGGTACTGACGGAGAATACAAGATACACACATCCTTCTACCAAAAGGTCAGTATTATTATTATTACACTCAATATCAATGTCTAATTCATTACATTTGAACGAAGTTTTTATTTGCTTTTTCGAAACTTGTGTCCCACTTCGTCTGACTGAGATTCAGTAACGTAATAAAATGTGACAAAATTGACTGTTCCATAGTAGAAAGATAATTTTAATGTAGGTGTATTCCTAGGGTGTAGAAATTAGTTGTACGGTAAAAGTCAGTATGTTCACTAAATATAATTGATAATAACTTTGCAAGTGCAAGACATGACAGCGTTCCAACAATCCGACATAAATGATACATACATGTATATTTGATCTTGAACAGGCCTTCTCATTCTTTCAAACTTACAGATTCTTGCCGGCTGCATGAATATTTTATGCATAGCCAGGCTGGTTACTGAGGTTCGGTACTCACTTGGAGTATCTCTGAAAAAGGAAAATCACAAGGCTTTCCATCACTTTACATTTTTTATGGTACTTGCTAATTTACTTTATAAACTAGTTGCATTCAAAAGATTTTGGTGGAACCAGGACAAATATCTTCGCGTACTTAATATTATAAAGGATAGGGAATCCTTTCGTTCTTTGAATTCCAAGGTACGTAATTAGCATATAATATGAATTTGAACATTTACTAACATTACATTTGAATACACATGCAATGAAATTGCGATTTGTGATGCTACCTTGATTCACCATAAAAATAACCTGTATATGATGAGTTTCAACTAAATCGATTGATTTCTAAAATTTTCCCACTCAAATGTTTTCAAAGTAAGGATTGAATTTAAAATATAACACTACCAGTTGATTCAAAATGAAAAATAACTTGAACATGCTGTGTTTCATGTAAATATAAGGAAGCAAAAACTGAAACCCAGTGGGATTCGCAATGGAGACCAAAATCCTATTGGTTGCGTGCATTTCCATCTATTTCTCATTACCATGCTAATGATTGCCAAATTGAATTGAAGGATCATCAGTCATGCTTGAAATTAGAGATCTTGTTTAGCGGTGACCAATGACAGGTAACATGCTTCATTACGCTTCTCCCGAAGTCGAAAGATGAAATTTTTCATAGCCAAGACGCAATTCCATTGCTTAATAACAAAGTTTACGGTTAACATAACACTTAACACTGATAGTATTTTGTTTGTAAAGATAATACTTTATTTGTTTTCCAATAGTGGCTAGTTATACAGAACATCTACGCGTTCTTTACGGTGTATATTTTGATATCTCTCGTGTGTCTTGGAGTGGGAAAAGACGTAGTGCAAAATACGATTCCCTGGTCGGTTTCATTGCTTACAAACCAATATGTTAAGCTTGTAAGATACACTTACATGTTGGAAAAAGTGGATTTTATGCATTCATGTACTGCAACAACAAATGTCACTACACTCGAGCTAGTCCTGATGGTCATCCAATTTATAACCATGGCATATAGGTATGATAACCAACCAAATCCTCTAATAAAAGTTTGTCGTAAATACAATTCTATTAGTAATTTAGCGTAGGTATTGTTTTCAATTGATGATGCAACTACAGAACTGTAACGTAATCATTAATGTTGGTAGTTATACATAACACCCTTCAGCTGCACAACTAACGTGCATTACATGCTGTTTTTGCATATTTTTTTCATGTCTTTTAAATAACAGTTTCTGGCTTTCACTTCTGTAAAAAAAAGTGTGTAGTGTCGAGATTTATATAAAAACCAAAGAGTTATTTAACTACACTTCTGGTGATTTTGTTTTGCTTTTAGATACATAGTCGGCTATTTTGTTGACCTCATTGTAATGACATTTTCGTTAATTGTCTGGATACCTGTTACTAGTGGGTTATCTACAGTTCTGGAAGACAGCAATGTTTCATGGGAAGTTATTAATAGTAAATTTAGTGACTTGCAAGATCTATCCGATGAAGTTAATTCAGCTCTTGGTAATCAAGTAACCCTGTTTCTTGGAGAAGCTATTTTTTACTACTCATTGCATATTGATGAAGTGTTTACTCTGCCTAATGTCGCAATTGGAAGCTGCGTTATCATGTTTTATATGAACACAATTCTTATGTTCTTTTTTGCTGCAGATGCCTCCAACAAAGTAAAAAACCATTATCTCGATTCTATCCACAAATGTATAAATTTTAGGATGGGAATTTTAACCGTTTTTTGGAAAAATTCTTTAGATTGGTAATGTACGAAAATGGGCGGCTTGTAACAGAGAGCGCGTGCCCCTAACGGATCATCAAATATTGACGCAGCACACAGTATCCAATGATTTCGGAATCCAAGCGAGTGGAACTATTACTCTTACGTATTCGTTTTTTGCATCCGTAGGTTTTGTATTTTTGTTTTTCGTAAATGCAATACAGTTTTTATTTTGCGTTTATTAAAATCACTCATTTATCGTTTTTACTATACAGCTTATTGGCACTATAGTTGGGTACTACATGTTGCTGGTGACTGAGGGACACTCGTTTGACCCATCACAACACGTAGAGTGGAGCAACACGAGTTGCAATGAAATAAATATTACTGCAACAATGCAATGACACATGATCCGGTTGAATGGTTTAGTCGTGAGTGTTCGCTGCTTGTGTACACTAAATAAATAGTGAAATAGCTGCCTATTAATAAATGTTGAATATAAACAAGCTGTGTGACGTAGTGAAGAAATATTAAAATATTTTTAGGACATTTTACAACAAAAATAGAATTGAAACCAAGTTGTACAGGTTTATAAAAATAAACTTATATAATAATTGTAATGTGTACTTTGATGTAGATTGCATATTCATATATGGACGTCATTCGTTATTTATGTTGTGTCGTTTAAAAAAATGTTTATCTTGTCCTACCAGATTTAAACTAATCAATTTTTTCAAAAGTTCATATTTTTTTTATAAATTTATATTCTTTACTTCCTTCCAAAACATTTGTATGATTTTCCATACTAAATTGTCACAAAAAGAGAACATGCATTTTTTGTTGTTAAATCTATACAAATTCATAAATCGTATTGGCTTTGCCTATCTTCTCCCTTATGAAACTCGTCACTTCCTTCCTCACAAAAGGAAAGAATAGCTTGATGACACCACAATAACCAACCAAATGCTCCATCTTTACTGAGTGAGTCAACTGAATATCCTCCTCCTGGTCCCTCACTTTATTTCTGCTTCGGAACACCGCTTAAATCCCAAAAGTCAATGTTTTCAGGGACTTGCGTCATTTAAGGTAAAGTTTTGATTGTAGTCACTCAACTCACTAAAATGTTTCCACGTCATTTCGGGGTTAAAAGGTGGCTCTTTTTCTCCAACAACATTGTGCCACTCCTCATGAAACTCGGGTTCTGCCATTTTCAAAAAGAGGAGGTAGTCCATTTGATATCCATTTGTGTTGGTAATGCCAGAGGATTCCTAAGCAAGAATTATATCATCCAGGTTGCTAATGTCACTGTTGAATTTAGCACCTGTATGGCTACTAAAATGGCAGGTGATGATGTCCGCATCAGTTCCCAAAGCGGAATTTTCCATGAGGGCTGCCAAAGAATAGTCACGTTCGACGTAAGGGCTACAGTTGATGTTGGGAACAGGCTCGAACTCAAGCTCAATCCAGCATCTAACTAATGGATGAGTTGGGCGGAGGCAATCAATCAGTAAATTGGCTGGGAACAAATTTTCACCTACAAATTCACATATATTCATTAATTATTCATTACTTACTTATATGCTTATTGAAATTTCTATTAATTTTGTGTTTATTATTTTACTCTGTTTACCCTCGTCAAATGTTATCACGGACTTTTGCCTCACTCCTAATCCAATCAGAGCTTGACCGGCTGAACAATTTGAGCCTCCTTTTGGACCAATTATCTCACCAAACTGGACGGATGATGGGGATGGGGTGACGACAGCGGTCAAATTAGATGAGCGCCTATCTTCCTGGCACAGCAATTCTAGCCCTCTTACATAATTTCCGGTGTCAACTTCCCAACTGTCATTGTCATCCAAACTCTTTGGCTTTGGGCCCGTATACAAAACGATTCCGGTGACGAAACCCCGTGAGCATTCCTTAGCGGTTTGCCAATCACTGGTGGTGCGATAGACGATCCCCGGATGCGATCTGAGCACTTCATGCGAATGGCAGCGATAGAGGAGACCAAGTTGTTGGGTATCATTGAGGTCCTTATGGAGGCACCGATTACGTACTCGTTACGTGGACAGAGAGTGTACCTCATTTGATTCCAGTCGTGAGACAACTTAAAATCTGATAAGATTCCATGTCCTCCACCTGCACCAGCCAATTTCCGTTTTCCAAAAGAGGATAATGGAGTACAAAATAACAGGAATAAAATGGAAGTAAAACACAAATCCATTTTGGTTTTATGAAATAAAATAAAAAATATATCAATTACAAAATACAAAACTATCACAAAATCGCAATAAATCTAGCAGAGTCAAGTCAAGTAGTGATTGAGAACATTATACGCACAGACAGAACAAATGTGGTTGGCAACTTTCTCACTTTTCTCAGAAAGCCATATACCTACTATACTTATAAATTCTCGGAATTTGGGTGTAATGTCAATGACCGAAGAAGGTAATAAATTGGATGAACAATGACTTTTTAAGATTCTCTTAGACATTTATTTTAGAAAAATATCAAGTAAAAACTTACTAAGGTAAACTTTGCACCATTTAACCATTTTCAAACTTTTTTATACCTACTTATATACTAAAATTTCGAACATAGTCACTAATTTCTTCTTCCATTGCTTCCTCCTCTTCACAAACTGCAGCGGCTGCTTCTAACTCAACCAAGTCAAACCCAACATCCTCCTTTGTGTATTTTGAGAATGCCTGCAAAATGCGAACCACCAAATAAATTGAATATAATAAGAATTTGATAAAAAAAATTATTAAATTCATCATTTACCTTTTCAAGGGCAATCACAATTGAACTCAGATTATTAGACGGCAATGATGATGATAATGAGCCAGATCCAATTTGTTGAACCCAAATAAAATACTCTTCAATATAAAGTTGATTGAGCAAGTAGTATGGTTCCCTCTTTCCAAAAATATCCAGAATGAGGATGGCAACTGGACCACTTTTGAACACCTTAATCACATCCTTCATAACTTTTTGGGAGAGCATCCAATGTCGACTAAGGGAGAGAAAAAATTGGTTAAAAAATAAGTCATTTAATAAAATAGTTATTATTGGATCTAAGAAATATTACACACTTTCGCCAATCACTTCAATCAAAGGTTTTATTCCTTCTTCTTTTTTTTTTTTTTTGATTTTTCGGTTTAAGGAGGGATGTCGGCATCTCCAAGTTCGGAAAGTGTTCCCCTAGCGTCACCTTGTTGAGGATAAGCAGTTGCAGCTAGGTAGGTCAAACCAACTGCCACGGCAGTCAAATTCAAATGCTGCCTGGTAGCAATACTCTGCTACCTTGAGTGCCAGATAACGTATCAGAAAAATCACAACACGTAGTTTTTAGGGTTATTGTAAAGTTTTACATGCATTTGTGCCATAAATGTGTGTTTTAGAATAAAAATTTAATTGTAGTCAGTAGCAGAAGTATGTAGCGTCAAATTTTGTACGTAAATTTTTAGGTAGTCATTGCATTGCATTAGGTTTCAATCAAGATAGAAAGCAAAAAACATGACTGATGCGTATGTCACTATGTCATCATGCATGGTGTGTCAGTGGAGAAAGTAAATTCTTATGCCCATAGGTGTTTTATTAGAACACGGGACAGTAAGTCGTTCGTCGGTGGTAAATCAATCAGAATGAAACACAAGTCTAATTGAATGTCATTTAAAATATGTAACTAAAGAACTACACTGTAAAATATTTATATTGCAGCCACGTACTACTTAAAAATTCTGAAACCTTTCCTGGCACCCCTGTAATGTATTTAGATAGAGAACTAATTTTCTCAATAAATCGTGTATATTTGGTCTAACAAGGTCGAGTAAATCAGTAAATGCATCCTGGTCAATTAAGGTACGCTCTTTTTAATGGTAACCTCAGTTTTCCCATAAAATGCATTCGACTCATGAAAACAGCCTGGTAGCATTATTCTGCTACCAGCCGGCAGTTGATTTGACCTACCCAGCTGCAACTGAAAAGAGTGTACTTCCCATCATCCGCATTGTAATCAGCTTTACTGTCATCAGTCTCCTCCACTTTTCCTGGGAGAGTTAGCATGTAGTCAAATCAAAATTATAACTATTAAGTGTACTCAAACTACTCAAACTCCTGACAACCCCCATTCACCCGTTAATACTAACTTTAGATAATAATAATTTTAATAAAATTACCTCAAATAGTAAGGACTCGAGTGGAAAATGTCCTCATCCTCATTCACACCAATCTCCGAGTCTTTCACACTCGCATACGCATACGGAGCACAAATGTGGATAATGAGGTGAGTTTCATTTTGACTCAACTCAAATTTTGGTGTAATCATCATACTCCTTCTGATTTTTAAATTCTTTTTTCACAATAAACTAATTTGACCACATATTTAGATAAATCCACAAGTCACAAAATAAGCATGGACCAAAAGTGAAAAATAATGCGTGAGGTTACAATGTTATTGAGCGGAATACCAGCTGCCTGATGCATTTCTATGTTTCAGTCGACTTTGAGCGTAGAGTTTTCATTCAATATGAGTGGTATGGTATGGTATGGTATATAAAATATAGGGGCTTATAATGAGCAACAGGCAAGAGCTATATACTACAGTCTTGAGCTTACGCTCAAGCTGCTGCTGGATGCTCCCCTGTAAAATTGATGTTGATATGATGACTGCATCTTCGTTGCATTATATGTCGCATTTATACTTTTATACACACAACAACACTTTCTTCACCTTTGCCTACTTACTTATGTCACGCTTACTTTGGCTTTCTTTCTTTTCCGACACCATTCCCGACTTTCTCTTTCGCAACAAACAACACATTTTGCTTTGATACTGTGACTGTCGACATAAATTCTGTTCTCTTGCTTCCCTCACATTAGTATTATTATTATTATCACAATTTATTTGACCATAACTACATGATAGTTCGTAAGTGGATTAGAGAACTTTTCTACACATAATTACATATTTTATATCTCTCACAAAACCATGACATTTTTATAGTTTGGATGATCATGTAAAACAACGTGTATTACCTTAAATTTATTTTATGGCTAGCTAAGCACTCTGCTACTATAAATATTTGTTGCAATTAAATAAAATTTAATTTTATCAACTTTGTTTTACAATTTTTGCAGTCACAAAGAGCGTCAAGTTTGCTGAGGGGTTTCCATACGAGACTTGATATAATCTTTCCACTGCATTTTAGTCAGTGGAGACCTGGGGCCCCAACTGGAAGTTGGATTCAGAGCTTTGAGAAACTTCTGAAAGAAGAAAGTCAAATGAACATGTTTCAAAAGAATTTAGAACTAAAGTTAAAATGCTCAAACAAAAATATCCTGTCCCGTCTTCATTGACACACATGTCAAGTAACTTTAACTTACTTGTTTTATGGAAAAGCCAGGAGATTGTATCAAAGAATGGATGGCAGCTACGGGAACCATCATTAGAGAAACAATGGCGAGGCCCCATCCAAAAGCTAAATAGAATGATCAATTTCAATTAGACGAAAGGGCAATATGACATTATCTTTTTGCACATTTAATAATTGGTAAACATTTTTGGCTGCCTTACCTATTGCAATTAGAGGATACTCTCGACCCTGATAAGTAGGAGTCATACCCCCAACGAGCAAGCAAATCAAAATCGTGATCAATACGCTGGGAATAAAAACTTTCAAGCTAATCTTAAAAATAATCCCTGGCCGCCTTCCGAGCATGAACTCCACATCATCTGAGATCCTGTCAATGCCATACACCCAAGTAGCTCCGATGAGGAAGATAATTGTAGTTGTGAAAACGACAAAGGATGAACTATAAAAGGTGACTAGCTCCATCACCCAGAGCCCTCCAGGTGTTGCATATATCATTCCAATGGTACACCCAAACAAACTAACAATGCCTAATAACACTTTCCATTCCATGCAATCTGGGAACGTATCGTGGAGGACGGTAACAATCGTCGTTGTGGTTGAATTACTGCTTCCCAACCCAAGCAAAAACAGCATGAAGAAAAACAAGATTGAAAATATTTTAGGAAAATACCCAAACTTGGCAAGAGCATCTGCATACGTAATAAACACGAGACCTGGCCCACCTCCACTAACAACTAAACTCACATCCGTTCCTCTCTCTGCAGCTAAATTCCCTAGAGTTGCAAAAATGACAAAGCCGGCAAGTAAACTTGTGCCCGTATCAACAATTGTGATAATAATGGAGCTCCGGTACAGATTATGACGAAATGGATTATGAGATCCACACATGGTTATGGGGCCGAAACCGATATTCAGGGAGTAGAATGTTTGGACCACTGCTTCAAACCAAACCTTTGGCTCCAAAAGCTTCTCCCAACGGGGCGTGATAAAGTACAAAATCCCTTCCAAGCCCCCTCTCAATGTCACACTGTGACAGATAAGCACGCCCATGACGATATAAGGAATTATAGCTGTAAAATAAGCTACTTTTCCTGAGCTCTTCACTCCTCGTATCAAACATGCACCGTTGATTACCCAGGAAGCTATCAAGCAGAGGGCAAGCTTCCAATCCGGATACCCAAAGCTGCTCATCTCCATTATGTCTGCTTCTTTAACCACCTCGTATTTAAAGTACATTTCTGGAATTGACATGTTAAAAGTCATATTCTTGTTTTCATTCCACTCTTCCTTCCATTCGCTCCATGGAAGCTTCTCGTGAATTATGGAGGCAAAAAGGTAGTGGAGGGTTAGGGCCATCACGTACGTATAATATGTGACAACACACATTGCGGAAATCATGGTGGTGATGCCAACTCCTTTGAAGAGTGGAGCCATTTGCCAAATCCCAATTTGACCGTTTGACGAAAATTGACCAAGGCAAAGCTCCAGAAAATAAATGGGTCGTCCGACAATCATCACAACTATCAAGTAGGGAATGAGGAACGCTCCTGCAAGAAAAAAAATGCTCAACAATGTGCTTTTTATAATAGCAAGATTTTATGTCATTATTACCTCCCCCGTTCTCAAATGCAACCATAGGAAATTTCCAGAAATTTCCAAGCCCAACAGCCATGGATATACAGGAGAGAATAAATTCCGTTTGATTAGTCCATTCTGCTCTCTCACGAACAACGGTTTCTTGTTGCAGCTCACGCTCACTCAGGTCTCCATTCTCATTAGGCTTTCCTAGTGGTATTGGAGCTGGAGGAGTAACCCCTGAGTTAGAGTTGGAGTCAGTCATCTTGACTTGGTGGAGAAATCTTCAATATCAGTCAATTCAGAATACAATTCTTAGGAAATGCTGTATTACTACTGACTGAATTTGGATTTGTTCCATCCTTCGGTGCATATGCTTGGGACGCATTTTGCCATAATTATAATTACCTTAGATAAATTTGCTATTAAATTCGGCATCTTTCTCTTACGTATCTGCCATTTGCCACGTAAGCACAGCGTTCCATATTATTACGCAGCGGCATATCATTCAGCGAAGGAATGGTTTTACTAAGCTTGTCTGTCCGTGCTCAATCTAATGGCCACCCACAATGACCGATTTGGCCCAAATTTGGCACACAGGTAGTACTCCTCAAAATAACCTCTGAGAATACTTTTCAGACAAATCGGTAAAACGGTTCGAAAGTTATGTAAGCGAAGGCTCAAAAGTCATCGATTTGGCTGAAACTTAGTAAGCATAGGTTATTCAACATGCTAAAAGGCATTCTACAAGTAATTAATGCTTTTACTATGTAAAGAGGGGATCACAAAGGGGGGTTTGGAAGTGGTCACTCAGGGAGTGTCCCATCATAGCATTTAAACGCCTGCTTCGGCTGCATCTCTAGTCTGTTTACAAGCAATTTATCCGTATTCGCATTGCACATTCATCATCTGCCTAAAATCATATTCACTCGACAAAGCTATAATGATCATTTTATTATGACCGTAAACCGTTCATTTTCTAGCTACTCATGTGCCAAGCCATATAATAAGTAAATCCGATCACACAGGAGTATAAGGAACTAGTAATTTGGGGTTTTTAAAAGAAAACTGACGACATTTGACTCTAATATAGCATTCAAGATAAGCACGTGTTTCGTGGGAGTAAGAATTCGGGGTTTGGGTAAGGTATCAACAACGCATTTTTTTACCCCAAGAGGTATGCACCATCGGATACTACATAAAAAGTTATGGTGACACACCAGATTTGGGTTGCCCCAGTCCACCCCCCTTTGTGTTATGGGGTAAAATGCGACCAAAAACGGGTTTACTGGTCCGTAGTTTGTGTAAAAACGGCTTAATTTATTGACTTTAATGTTTTCGTGTTTTATAGGCAAACGCATTTGGCATGTGAGACGTCTTTTAGATTTTGAAAATACGACCTTTGCTGCCCCCAAATGGGGCCTCAATCTTGCTTGCATAGCATCATGATCCTTGAGTCTTGTTCTTTTAAATGCCATTCTTACAGAACTTTTAATTTCAACTAAACAATTGAAGCTCAATATCTATATTTACAAAAAGCATGCAAGGAAAGGGAATTTGTTTATCCAAGGACCTGCATGCATTTGCCTGAGTAACATAAAAGTTTATCTGGTGAAATATAGAAGAAGAGAGTTGGGTTAATGGAAAAAAAATTACAACTTAGAAATTATGATTTACTTGCAAGTTAATATGAATTGAAAATGTAATAATAAAACAAAGATTTATTGTGCATACGGAAACACATCGGTTGTTGTTGGTAGTTTTTTCCCATTTTTAGATTGAACAAAATAAAAAAAATAGTCCCAGTTAGTCGTCATCTGCCATAATTTATGATGTGGCATCTGAAGCATTTATCGGTATGTGGATGCGGAAATGCACTCTCAAAGACTAACGAGTTGGATCGTAAAAGTTCTCAATGGTAGTCATTAGAGTAACGCGTAATAAATATGTGCAAAATAGCTGATTAGAAGAGTCGAGACTCCTGATAAATTTGGCTCAGGAAAAGGAAAACGTATGTACCTCAGGAAAAGTTTAATAAGCATTCGTATTTGTACACCAGAACACGCTCTCAAGAATTAAAAATTCAAGTAAATTGTCCTTCCAGAAAAGCACTTTCGCCGCATGCATAAATTTAACTTTGACCCCCACTCCACCTAAAAAAAGTTGTAGGTATTAGTTAAATGACTTTCCAAGAATTGCAAACTCATGAGAGCGATTGTATCATTACATTCATTCTTCTTTGTGAACAACGTATCTATGAAAATTGATAATATCGGAACCCAGAAAAGTTGTAAAAAATTAAATGCTGGCAAACAATGTGTGTAACTGAGCTCAGATATTAAGTGTTGGTCCAAAATTATATTTTTCACAACGCATTCTTTTTGTGGTTCTTGGATTATAAGCTCTCAGATATTGTGATCACATCTTGCTACTTTCTACCTACTCATGTATAAAACTTCCATTTATTCCATTTCTTAACAGCTCTAGCTCTCATTTGAACATTAATGCATTTTTAATGCCCTCCATTGAACAAACTTAATACACGTCTCAAAACGAATTGATGCCACAAAGCAATTATAAAATCTCAATGAATAATTAACCCAGTAAATGAACTACATAACTTGATTTTATGATATTTTCCACATTACTATTATCTTAACTGTGAATTCTGCACGTTCACATTTTTTCAATACCTCCAATGGAAAACTTACAATTATTCCACTTCATTTTTATTCTTCTTAAGTGTAGTGAAAATGATAATAGATCAACTTGAGTTGGACGAATTTCCCGTCGTAAATCCAGCTCCACCTTAAACTCAGCGAAATGCTGGTACACTAGGTACACAGACGGAATCTGTGCCTTCGCACGTCAGCCCTAAAAGTGGGGCCGTCGTCCTCAAAAATAACAAAAATATCAGGACGGCTCACCAAGGCCAAAGAATTTTGACGATCTTCTCGAGAAATATGCGGGTAGTTGGGATCCTTTCCAGCTAAAGCTTTCTTTGCTCCTGTGCCTTGCCCTAAAACAGGGTGCGGCGCCACTTAGAAATAATATGGTTTACATTCTGGATGTGCCAAATCAATGGTGCCACGTTCCAGGGCAACCTGACAACGTGACATTGGAAACCTGAAAAAATCTCACTGTAAGGTGCAAAAATTAGAAAAAAATAAATATGAATCCCAAGTAGAAAAATTATTTGTGAAATATAAACGATTTGTAAGGGAGTTGGGACCAGACGGAAGGATGCGACACAGTCAATGTGAAATGTATGATTTGAGCAGCGGAAACGTGACCACTTGCACACAATGGGATTACGACAAAACACACTACTCCATAACGATTCCCACCCAAAACAATTGGGTGTGTGAGCAGAAGCACTACCCTACAAATTGTTTGACAGCACGTACCGTCGGAGGAGCATTGGGAACAATTATTTTCGGAATAATTTCAGATCGCCTTGGAAGGAAACCAGCATTCATTTTATTGTTTGTTGTGAGCATTAGCGCTTCCTTCACTAGTTTCCTCCTCTCTGAAAAATCAACACCTGCCAATGGATAAGCTGCGTTGTGGGAAATATTGTAAATGTGTTGCTCGTAATGTACCTCCAAGATTGGCGTCTTTTCGGCAGGGCTACTTCTGGGATTGGACTTCTTGGCGTTTTTATGTGGCAATTTTTTCGAAATCAGCAAGGTGGCTAATTAGCAGAGGAAAATCCAAGGAGGCTATAAAAGTCCTGGCAAAAAATGGCCAAAGCTAATGGAAAAGACGGGAATACAGACGTTATCAGTGGGGATGTCAACTATTTGGTGGAGGAAAACAAGAAGATTCAGAAAGTAAGCTTGGGAACAGTGTTCTTGAGAGGAAGGCTCTGTTTCAATTTTATTATGTTGACGATTTGCATCTAAATGAGTGCTTATGTCTCCGACTTGACGTATTTGAATGCCCCACGCATGTCCGGATATAAATTCCTTAATGTTATCATGATATTCTTGGCCGAACTTGTTGGGGGAACTATTGGCGGGTATTTTATGGATACCCTGGGACGACGGTGGACTCAAACACTTGCGAATTTGATGTCTGCGGCTGGAGGCCTGTTTTGCGCGTTTGCGGTGCCGTACATGGGATATTGGGAGTTGCTGGTGGGAGCATTTTTTATTTTTTATTAAGTACGAACAAACTTATCAAAATTAATGAAATGTTTGTGTCTATTTTCTTTGCATCATTCTTCAAAATAAGTCATGGATTACTTTTTTTTTAGAATTGGAGAAGCGATTGCTTCATTGGCTGCGTCTACAATCAGAGATGAAGTTCTTCCAACTTCAATACGCTCCACGGCTTCCGGAATTGCCCTATTTATTGCTGCCGTTGTGGGAATTCTCGTCCCAGACGTGGTTGAGCTTGTGAGTTAATTAATTTTTTGTTATTAAGCAATGGAATTGTTTTTTACGAATGAAGAATTTCATCTCTCGGAAAAATGTCCATGTCCTTGTAGATGGTCATTTCAAGCATGACTGATGTAATGGCTAAAATTCATAGCATTTCACAAAGGAGATTGTGGTGCAGTTCAGTTGGTAAGCCATCCAACCACACAGAAAGTGATCACGGATACAAATCTCCCTCGTGTCACTCCACTTTTTGCTTCTTTATATTTACATGAAAATCAGTATCAGATGATTACTTTTGATGGTGAATCAACTGCTAACACTAGATTTTAAATTCATGGAGCATTTCAAAAGAATACGCGCGAAAATGTAAAAAATCAATCGATTTAGTTGAAACTTGGTATTCACAGGTTATTTTTCATTGTGAATTAAGGTAGTATCATTCGCAAATCACAATTCCATTGCTTGTGTATCCCCATACACGTACGGTTTATTACTTCCTACTATGATTTATTGAAGGTAATACGTCAATGATTACATCACGATTGTATTGATTTTATTACAGGGGAATGACAACGCATCTTTTCCCTATGAAAGTATTTGTATTGCAGGCATATTGGGAGTGTTTGCAGCTATGATGTTACCAGAAACCTTGCATCAAAGACTTCCTGAAACGATTGATGAAGCTAATAATTTAGTACAAAGGGACGATTTTGGAACTTCCGGCCAACGACAGATAGCTACAATGATGAGAGTAGATAAATACAAACCGGGATTATCCTACGCTGGAGACAAGTGGATACGTGTCGTATTCAATACAGTGTTCTGCATGTCTTATAAATGGCATGACTCCAGTGGTCGGCATAATATTAAATGTTGTAAGCAAGTCATATTATAGATCTGCAAAATACAACTTTGCATGTATGCAGGAGTTGCTTGCAGCTTGAACTTATTGTTCGTCCCTGAGTCGTTGTCTTACTTCATTAGCAAACCATTACATTACTTTAAGATGAGAAGGTGAGATACTTTCATGCCAGTCAATTTCTCCAAGCGTAAAGAATTTTTACATCACCATTGAAAATAATATTGTTGGTGATCTCCAGAGGTAGTTTGAAATGATCGCTTTGATACATAAAGCCACAGCGTAGCATAAAATAAAATTCAATCAAATGGTTCCTCCTTCATTCGCAAATTATGTGTGTAATCATGTCGCTGGTAGGTAGTTTGGAGTGTGAAGGAAGTAGTAAAGTGTATAGAATAAGAGAATAAATTAGAACTGCACTAAATGTAAAGACCAGCTGCGGAAGTTTTATTATGGATAACCATACACAATACGCACGAGCGCGACAGTTGGTAGTGATTCCGTAAAATGGAGATACAAAAGAGTGTGTAAGATCACGGACAAAACGAATGCTTAAAGTATTTTCCATTTCATAAAACTAATATATGTATAGCGTATTACTGCAGGGAATGAGTAATTACGAGAATGCGTCACTATGTTGAATGACACAGGCCTGCAACCAATGGGGGCTGGTGGATGCATTGTCCCCCCCCAATAATTCTTTTGTAACCCCCCCCCCCCCCTCCAAAAAAAATTAACTGCACCTCCCACAAATTTATGAAAAAGTGTTAAGTTATTGAATATTTGATTACTTTTTACTCAAATTTGTATTTAAACAGTATTCTTCGGATTTTGTAGCATTTTCTTCGATTTTCAAAGCAAATTTTCAATTTTGCAATGCTTATAATCTCGTAATAAGTTACCATCAATAATTCATCTTGCATTCAAACATACAACGCCACATTTATTCATTCTTTTCGTGTTGCATAGTATTTGAAACCTTGTTCAATGGGAATTAAAACTCAATGTGTTAAAGGTATCAGTAATACTATGTGGTGAAATGGCAAAGGGAAATCCCAGAAGTATATGCATAGAAATTTTGGAAACACGATTTCTATATCATACAAAATTCTCGATAATATAAGTATTGATTAATTTACAGTCAAACGCTTGATCCGTAATCCCACCAAAACATATAATTGGTTAAATCTCCTGTTTTCTTTTATTTGGATGCAAAAAATGTATGCGAAATTTTATTTCCCATTTGTACCCCACAAGTTTAAAAAACCGTGGTTGCGGGCCTGGAGGTAATGATGAAATAAGGCCTTGCTTAATGTATAAAACTTGCATTCATCTTTTCCCCCTGTAGGAGTATTCCTCATTCATCAACCGAGGATGATCTTGTATGACAATCATTTTTTATTATTCCATGACATGTTGCAAGTGCAAGGTACTCATTATATACTGATATGTTAGTACACATTATAAATTATTCAGCAATATTGAGAAAGAAATCATTTTTCGTAAGGCGTAGTAAGGTAAGAAGTACGACGGCGAGTTAAATATTAATATTTGAATTTAAGTATTGGACATCATCATTACTGAGAAAGGCACATTAAATTTGTCTCAGTGTCAGTTTTATATTTGTGTCATGGTGTAACTTTTTATTACAGAGGTGTGCCATTAAACGTAAGACTTACTGAAAACGCTACTTTATTAGAAGGACATATATACGGTGAACGGACTCCTATTTTGCGTTACATTCAATATAGGTACCTGGCTTCAACAACAATTCGTAGTCACCTTGTTCATTTTGGGATGCATGGGTTATGCCATGACGTTGCCCATTGTTGGTTTGAGATTCCGTAACCATATTAAATTCTTCTTTTCTACAGTTTTCAACATCCCGAATGGTTTGAGGAATTGGTTTGCCCATGGTTTCAGGAAGAAAAATAAAAACGACAAAACTAGCGACAATTGCAGTTCCACCGGAAATGACATTGGGAAGTTTATCAGAGATAGCTGTCAACAAACTAATTTGGGGAACGACAGTAGCCCCAAGCCTTGCTGCCATCACGCAAAGACCCATTGCAGTATTCCGAACAACGGTGGGAAACAGTTCGGCAGTGTAAGCGTTCAACGTATCGAAAACAACTGTGGCGCTTATCTTAGCAAGCATGGCGACTGATGTAGTAGTAATGTCTGAAAAATAATTAAAATAAAATTTGGAAACAAAGAAAAATTTGCAAAAAAATAAAATTTCTATTGTTACTTACCAGTAGGAAGGAATGCCAAAACAACACATGTAATCCCAGGCAGCAAGAGATTCATATAGACCATAGGTTTGTAGCCAAATTTTGGCATGAGGAAAATTGAAATTGGATGCGCAGGGAATTCCGCAAGGCAGCTGATGATAAAAATTAAATATGGGTTGCCAAAGAGATTCACACTATTATATGAGAGTCCATAATAAAGGACACCAGTGGAAAACCAAGTGAGCATCATGGCAATGGCTCTTTTCCGGATTTCAGGGGTACGGAACACATAAGTAACATCCCCTTCACTTTTTTTTATAACTGCGATTATTTCGGTTAGTGTGCTTCTCCGTCCGCTTCCCAAGTTGGTACTACTGGTTTTTTGCAATCCTTCTGGAATAGATAATGTTATCCCATTCATTTTGGCAGCTTTTTCAAGTACCTTAGTTGCCTCGTCATATTTCCCTCGACTCCATAACCAGGAAACGGACTCGTCCAATAGCCACCAATATCCTAATAGAAAAACGGAATGAAGAACGTAAACTAGTTGAAGCAAACGAGCATTTGAAGGAAGGAAGTAGCCAATGATGGCACAAATTACTCCTCCAAGACCAAATGAAAATGAAAAGGCAGTTCCACATAAATTTCGTCTTGATGATCCAACCAGCTCCATGGCTAAAAGTGGAAAAAATATTTTCAAATATAGTTATTTAATCTAACTGTACTTTTGTAAATATTTCATACTTAAAGCGACAGCAGGAGCATTTGTTGACCCTGCACCAAACACGCCATACAACATCGTGGAGATGATAACAGCATAGTAATTGTCTAGGAAAACGAGACCAAGTCCGCAGAAAACGGAGATCACTCCGCTGTAGTAGAAAACAGGTTTCCTCCCGTACTTGTCAGCTAATATCCCACCTACAAAAGCACCCAGAAGTGTCCCAAACAAGAAGGCGGAGAGGAGTAAAGCCCTCATCCATTCCCGCTCACACACCATGTTCCACTCAATCACACGGGAAGATTCATAATAACTGGAGTTGTAAATGTAACCATCGTTCCCACAAGGTGTAGTTGAATTATCCAAATTTGGTATCTTGAATTTCTCACAAGATGCAAACTTTCCGTCCTCCATTGTTGGAATGTACTTTTCTAATGTTGATATTGGCGTCAAATTACCATCTAGTTTGGGAATGTTACAATGATGTTCCATAGTAGGAAAGACGAAAACGAAAGCATACATATGGATTGCGGCTGTGAGCCAAACAGAGCAGTGCAGCACATGCTGGATAAGTTGGTACTTGCCAAATTCCCCTAAAAATTAAAATTTTGCTTACGTTTTTTTAAATATTGTTTTTTAAACAGAGAATTTTTATTTTTACCTAGTTGGTTCAGTAAAAACCTTAATTCTTCTTGACTATTCATTGTGATTAATTTGAGCTAAAAAAATCAACGTGTGACAGCAGTTCAGTGTCAGGAGCTAGTGACACTAATCTTGCGTGCGTGAATGAAGGTATGCCACAATTGTAATAATTTTACGATGCATTTCCAGGTGTTTACGCTTATAAATAGAATACGGTTTTAAGTGCGTAACAGAGCATAGTAGTAAGCAAAAGCATGACAAGGTTGTTCATGATCATGAGATACCTGAATGAACAACTGGTTATCCAAGAGGAAAAAAATACTCATGTAATTCGGTAGCTGAAAAGGAAAGTTCTTGTTTGTAGCAAATTGCTTGTGATCATGACGTAATTTTTGCTGTTTTATTGCACATGCGCCGACACTTAATATTTGCAATCAAAAAGCGTGAACTTGAGGAGGGTGTGATGTTGTGAGCATGTCATATATATATATATTACATATATTATAGCATAATAATTTAATATTATCCTAACATTGGGATGAGCAAAAAAAGTGTGTTTATGTGGATTTTGAGCTAAAATCCCTGATTTGTAATAGTAAGGTATGGATTATGATGCATACCTTACTATGTAAAAAATATTTGACCTCATCATGGTCAGCTTTTCAAGTAAGTCTTACGTTTAATGGCACACCTCTGTAATAAAAAGTTACACCATGACACAAATATAAAACTGACACTGAGACAAATTTAATGTGCCTTTCTCAGTAATGATGATGTCCAATACTTAAATTCAAATATTAATATTTAACTCGCCGTCGTACTTCTTACCTTACTACGCCTTACGAAAAATGATTTCTTTCTCAATATTGCTG